>OY856188.1:192748767-192966467 GCA_963693315.1 Diogma glabrata | reverse complement strand
ATATATATATATATATATATATATATATATATATATATATATATATATATATATATATATATATATATATATATATATATATATATATATATATATATATATATATATATATATATATATATATATATATATATATATATATTTCACTGTTAAAAATTCTAGATCAAATCCGTTTAAAATTTAAATCATATTCAAATTCATATTTTTTACATACACTTTTCATAACAAACAATGACTTTATACAATCCCTGTGAATGGGCGTGTCTAACAAAATTGTTTTCACGTTGTGGCTACCTTACATTTGAGAAATTAAATGTAAAATTAAATTAGAAAATAATTAATTCTGTGACACAAACTTATTGTAAATATATTAAAAATATATACTAAATTGTTTTTTTAACATTTTTTTATCAAAATATCCTTACCTGATATATGTAATTTTAGCAGCAAAATCCTTTGCAATTTTGACTATTTTGTTACATGTTTTGATGCAGCACGCCATTTTTATGAATAAATAACTATATAATCACAATTAATTGTTGTGAAAAAAACAGTTTAAATACTAATTTGTATAAAATTGAATTACAATTCAATACTTTAAGAACAAAATACAGAAAAAACTCTTTAGTTTGTTTTAAAATACGATGTAATCAAATGAAATGACATTGACAGTAAGTGGTAACCTAACGAATACATTAAAAAAAACTACTTCACCGATCATTTCCCCCGATATATGGTGCGTTCGATTTGACTGAAACAAATGAAAAAACAACAACAATTGCATTCAGTTTTTCAGTTGATTCAGTTGCTTCAGTCAAATCGAACACGGCTATATAGAAGTCTTCTTCATTTTTTAGCACAGCAAAAATCGTGAACTTGTAGCGCCATTTTGAAATTAAAACTCAATATAAAAAAAATTCAAAAATCGCCATAACGCCATCTGGAAAAATAAAACTCCATATAAAAAAAATTCAAAAATATCTAATCAAAAACACTAATCCAATTTTTTGCATATGGCAATGTTCATTGTTTATTGCAAATGGCGTGAATCAGTAAGGCTATGATTACGGAGGTTTTGCTCGAATACACAGAAAAACCTTCTCCATTAAAATTCTTATAGGCGCGCACTATTTACAAAGCCTGCCACCAGCAGCGCGATTTTTTAGATTCCAATCGTCAGTAAAAAAAATTTAATCAAAAACACAAATCAATTTTTTGCAATGTTGATTGTTTTTTTTATATGGCGTCAATGAATTGGGCTTGAAGAATATCGGAGGTTTTGATTGCTACTATATACAATTAAGGTCTTTGGTATGAAGAATTTTGCTATCTGTGTAATATCACAATTAAAACTAATATAAAACTTTGCATCAAAACATATTTACTTTTATTGTGAAATTGACATTCAATTGTATGCGAAAAATTGTAAATTTTGTAAAAATTTAAAGGAACCAGTGGAGATTAATTATATTTGTCAATAAGCGTGAAGAGGTTAGTCAATATTGGTAACTTTGTCAACAGAAAAAATAATTCATCGATAAATTATTTTATAGATAACTTTTTGAGGTTAAAAAAGTGACTAATAATTTTACAGAAACCATGTTTGGGGGATCAAAACCACCATTTGGATTAAATACAACAACACCAGGATTTGGATTCAATAATTCTGCAACAACCAGTCCTTTTGGACAATCAACTTTTGGAAAAACACAAGCTCCAAGTTTCGGCGCAGCACCATCTTTCGGCCAGCAAAGCTCATCATTGTTTGGTGGAGCAACACAGTCGACGGGTTTATTTGGAGCTAATAATGCAGCTCCTGCTTTTGGAGCCAATGTTGCAACAACTCAACAACAATCCGGTTTTGGTGGTAAGCAATGTATTTTTTTTATTTTGTTCTACATAATATAAGCCGTGTTCGATTTGACTGAAGCAACTGATACAACTGATAAATTGAATGCAATTGTTGTTATTTTTTCAGTTGTTTCAGTCAAATTGAACGCACCAATACTTAATGCATTTATAGGTGTTGAATGTTGATATATGATAGGTTGGTACTTGACTGTCATAACAAACATTGCGACGTAAATTATATGACGTATATATGAGGAAGTATTTAAATTTGTTTTTATGTATGTATAACTGAATTTTAAACTGATGACGTAATAATGTTCGAATTTTGATTTTCTATATTATAGTGAATTCTTCAAGTTCCAACACCGAATTATTCAATTTTGTATTTTTTTTGGAATGAATTTCAATACAATAAAAATAATTCGGTGTTGGAACTATACTGAAATTTGTTGGGTACTGTTGATAAGAATTCACTATATATTTACGAATATGTATTTGGAACTAGAAACTTTAACACTATTAACAGTTGCCCAAATTAGCAATTTACTAATTATACTAGCAATAGCTAGTAGACATAGTTTAATAAAGTATATCAGCAATGATGTGAATGCAAATCGTAGCAAATATTTTAAGTTTGCTATTTTCATTTCTACGTAGTAAAGAAAATATAAAACACTATGAAGTTATTTGTAAAATTGTTATCTTGTAAGCTGTATTTCTGAACTTTAATAAATTAAAGTATTAATTGTTGATTGTGATATGGATCTGTCTGATATTGCATTTTATGAAATCTTACGTTGTCTTAAGTTAGGCAATGCAGAGAGGCTTATTAACATAAACATTACAGAATAATATAGCGGAATCAATAGTCTTATATGACGTCATATCACAAAGGTATAGAAAACACCTTTCTTAATCTCAGAACGCTTGTTGTGGGAGCTAGTTCTTAAAAGGTACCAAAAATAAAAATATTAAACTTGAAAATCTGCTTAGTTTTCGCTGTAGATTTAAATACATCTAGGCTCGGCTAGCTTATATGTGATTTTTAACATTCTGCATCATGTGTTAAGTCAGTAAAAACAAAATCGCATAAAAATTTGTTTGTTCATTTCAGTATATTCTAATTCATGAACATACAAATTGCCGAATTTATTTCTAATCCTTGTTGAGTTCAGATGTTTTTCACAGTTGAAAACCTAATTAAAACTTTTTTGGTTTAAAACATGAACACAACAAAATGTTGACTATCTTGTTTATCATAAATCGAAATCAACTCTATCGCAAAAACTTCAACTTTTAATGTTTGTGGTCTTATTTGAGGAAAGCATCAATTTTGTAATAATTTTGTAAATTTGTATTTGAGTCAAACCATCAATCGTTTAAATCCTCCTTCAATGCACGGGTGGTTGTGGGCTTGTCATAAAACATAGACTTTTGACTTCAAATAATCCCATAAAAATCCAGTGGTGTTAAAGGACATACTCTGGGGGTCATTTCTGATTACCGAACTGAGAGGACACGACTAGGCTATGTCTCACGCAGTAATTGATGTGAAGGCAGAATGAACTCTACTATTATGTCGGGATATCCGGCACCAGTATCAGTCGCTTGACCAAACTTGTCGATGAAGTATGGTCCTATGATGGTTCCAGATCAAAAACAGCATTTGTTTTTCAAAAATCGTATATGGTTTCTCTAAACTTCAAATGTAATTTTGATGTTTAACGCAGCCAGCCATCACGGCAAAAATGATCTGCATCCTCTTTCTGATGTTCAATGATCCATTCAACGATCAATTTTTCTCTGTGCATGGCTATTAGTGTTCTTGTGAGACGCAGATTTTCATTTAGAATTCTTATCCTCGACGTCGTATTGATGTACCTTGCCTTTCACCAATACTTTTAAGCACTTGTTCAATATTATCATTTGACCCGCTTATTATTTTATGGTTAATGTGTTTTGCTTTACCAATTGAGTTAACTTAAGATATATCACTGGCAATAGCAGTGAGATACTACTAATCAAGGTAATATCTTAGGAGTGCTGATAGATGAACTCTATTAAGTCAAGGTTAGCGAATACTTGAAGAGTACTCCACTAGTTGGATTAGAGGCAACCTAGTTTTGTTTTTACAAATTTTGTTAAAAAATTTGTTTTCGTCTCTTACTTTATTTTTATTGGTTATATCTTTTCATGAAATAGTTATCATATTTTACTATATGATAGATTTAATTACTTCGGTCTGAAAAACCTAAGTATTACATTCATGAGTCAAAAGTGAAATTCTTACCCCCACTTTTTTTTGGCATTTCTCGACGTTTTAGGACCTACTGATTCTAAAAAAGCAAAAAAAAATGTATGTCTGTCTGCCGGCCGACCGTCACAACCGACGAAATCTAGAAAACGGCGAAGGGATATTAAAAATTTTGAATTCTAAAAATAGATACACTCAATGGTAAGAGCCGAAAGGACGATGTGTTCGATAACTGTACCGAAAGTGTGTCAAAAAAATCGTCAAGTGTGTCAAAACAAGGAAATAAGCATATTTTTTGCTTAAAAAACGTTCATTTTAAGTGATAATGAGTAGTAACAAAGATTGTGGAGAAATCTGGATGGTCGGGATTGGTATGTGAGATCAAAAACTAGATTATTGCATTATAAGTTTGTCAAAAAAATGTTGTCAAGTGTGTCAAAAGAAAAATTTTTATTTATTTGTTTACCCAATTTTTTGGAAAAATAAAATTAATGATTAGTATGACATGAAATTTTATTATTATTATGACCAAGTCTTGATATCTCAGAGCTTAAGATTTCAGCCCTCCATATTTTTAGTTATACACCCTTTAAAAAATATGTAGTAACTTTGTAATATAATTTTTAACAAAAAAAAATTCGTTGATAGGATTTGGACAGCCACAACAAAACACATCATTGTTTGGAACAAATCAAACAAACGCTAACACATCATTATTTGGTGCAACAACTAATGCCGGTTTCGGAGTAGCAGCTAAACAAACTCCATTTGGATTTAATGCAACACAACCCACATCATTATTTGGATCTACAAATGCAAATACTACTCAAACCGCAGGTGGTAGTTTTTTTCCTCAAGCTCCAACAACAAGTGGATTATTCGGTGCTGGAACTCCTGGTTTTGGTGGTCAAACTGGCGGCACAGGAACTGCAATTGCGAAATATCAACCATCACATGGAACAGATACCCTAATGAAAAATGGACAGTCAAATAATGTAAACACGAAACAACATTGTATTACAGCAATGAAAGAATATGAAAACAAATCATTGGAAGAGCTACGATTGGAAGATTATTTAGAAAACAGAAAAGGTCCCCAAGCAGGACAGACAACATCTTTATTTGGTGCAAATCCTACTACAAATCTATTCGGCTCGTCGATGCCACAACAATCAACCGGCTTATTTGGTATTGGTCAAGACCAAAATAAAAATTTATTTGGTAATCAAACAACAGCATCTGGTTTTGGTCAAACTAATACTGGATTTGGAGCTCCTGCTCAAAATTCGTTGTTCAACAAAACTTTCACCGGAACAGCAACGGCTACAACTGCTGGATTTAGTGGATTTAATAACACAACAACAACTTCAAATCTATTTGGAAATAAATCTTTTGGCCAAACTCAACCGGGGGGTGGAATTTTTGGACAACCAGCCACTTCTACTGCAAACACGTTTGGACAATCGTCTTTTTTTGGAAATACTCCACAACAACAGCAGCAGCCTAATCAATTATTTGCTGCTCCTGAAAATAAGGGATTTGGAATAGGTTCAACTCAACAACCAAATACATTCAATGGTTTTGGAACAAACGCAAATGCACAAAATAATAGTCCATTCAGTCTAGCAAAACCGCCACCAAATTTTAATTTTGGTGTTTCTACTGCACAACCTGCACCTGCAGTTGGAGGTGGATTTGGATTTGGACAACAACAAAATCAAAGTGGAAGTTTATTTGGTAATACGGCGTTTGGAAATAAACCGGCAACATCGTCATTTGGTGGTTTTGGTACACAAACAAATCCTCCTTTGTTAGGTGGTGGTGGTTTGAACCTTAATCAAAATAACAACACATCATTTTTCAATACTAATCAGAATAAACCTGGTGGTTTGTTTGGAAATATGACAGGTCAAAATAATGGAAGCCTTTTTGGAAATAATTCATTTGGAACGAATAACACATTAGGTGGCTTTTCAAACACAAACTTAGGAATAGGGTAAAAACTATAGTTATTTATTTTATATTTAAATTTAATTATATAAATATTTATTTGCAGAAATGCCGGATTGGGAACAACTGCACCAAACAATATTCAGCAACAAATTATGGCGTTATCATCGACACCATATGGAGACGCTGCTATATTTAAAGATTTAAAATCCAGTGGTGCTACAGAAGAATCCTTAAAAGTAACAGATCCTGCAACTCAAAAAGCAATTCTCGAGTCCGTATCAAATCAATATAAGGTTTCACAGAAACCTAGAAATGCAATAAAAACCAAACCCGTTGTTGGACTTCTGTCAAAAAAATCACTATTCGAAGGCTTAGAGGAACATGATAGTTCAGTGGAAGAAAGTTTTAGTCTAGTCATTAGCTCTCGAAGATTGATAATAAAAAAGAAAGTTAATCAAATTTCATTAAATCAATCTGTTAATGAAAATAATTCATCGGTTAACTCTCCAGTTCGATTAAATTTACAATCAGCTGTGACTAATACTAATGTAATAGAAAATCGGTCACCATCAACCCTTAACAACAATAATAATAAACATATACTAAATCAAAGTGAAATACAAGATGATTTCACTTCAGAAATACCAAGAAATCCTACAAGTTCGGAAAATGAACAATTTGCTCGTCGTGAATCATGGCTAAGCTCAAATACTTTAGATAAAGTTCGTCGAAATAATAATCGAACGTCAGATCAAACTTCAATTGAGAACACGATTTCGGAATATACATCTGATAATATTATTAATAAAAATAGAATTACTACAAGTTCTTCAAATAATGTTGGAGATTCTTCATTGACACAATCACCACATAATAGATCTTCTCCAACACGATTTATGGCTCAAACATCAACCGAGAGTATTTTATCAAGAGGATCGTTTATAAATGAATCAAATTTGGAAACAACAATTTCAGAATTTGAACCAAATGCTGCGGGAGTAGTTTTGAAAAGATCAGGGTAAGTTGTTTTATTTTGATTGTGTAAATATAAAGACTAAAGTTAACATTTATCACAGTTATTATACAATTCCTGCTCTGGATGAATTGTCATCATTTTTAAAGGATGATGGAACTTGCATTGTACCGAATTTTACTGTTGGTCGAAAAGGATACGGTAATGTGTATTTTAATGAACCGATTGATGTTACTGGGATGAATTTGGATACAATTGTATTTTTCCGTAATAAAGAGGTGACCATATACCCAGATGACGATACAAAACCATCACAAGGGGAAGGATTGAACAGAAAAGCACAAATTACACTCGATCAGGTTTGGCCTTCAGACAAAACTCTGCACGAACCCATAAAAGATCCTGAAAGACTAGTTGCTATGGATTACGAAGGAAAGCTAAGGAGAGTATGTGATAAACATGACACAAAATTTATTGAATATCGCCCTGAAACCGGTAGCTGGGTGTTTAAAGTAAACCATTTCTCGAAATATGGTTTATCCGATACTGATGATGAAGAAAATGCACCTGTTGATCCTAAAAAAGCAAAACTTGCCGTTGTAAATGATAAAATAACTGGCGCTATTCCTAAACAAAAAGGACATTCAGATCAAAATTTTAATAAAAATGCAATGGATTTGTCTCAAAAATTTATTGATGATACACAAAATATTGACTTTACCAATAATAATTTTAATGAAAATAGGAATATATATTCCCCATTAAGTCCAACAACTGATATTGCCATGGATATTGGTGCTAATCCTCATAAAATTCAACTTATGAAACAATCTTTTTTTGCTGATGATGAATTTGATCGACGATCAAGTGAGTATTAATTGTTGATCATATAAATTTTCACTAATCAAAAATTGTAATTTCCAGCGATTTCAGATTATATGGGTGACCGAGAAAGTCCAGATCAAATAGTTCCAGCAAAAACACTAAGCCATCACTATGATTTCAATCGTTTAAAATTAAGAAAAGACCCATACTTTGACAGCAATCCAAATTTGAATTATCCTGATATAGAAACCGATTCAGAATCGGTGTATTCTTCATCCGTACAAACAAAAGATATTTCGAAAGAAACAAATGACGATAAAGTTATTTCTCGTGTTGTCATTTTAAAACCAAAAGTTGCTTTTTTAAAACTAAACCATGCTGTAGTTCCAATGGGTCAATCTATTTTAAAACAATTAACAGATAATTGTCTGGCAGATATGGCTTTTATGTATGGACGTAAGTTTCGTATTGGTTGGAGTATTCAAAATTCCTTAACAGTATTAGGAACCCACTCAAACTTACCAGAAAAAACAGGAAAAGTTAAACTAAATTTTTCAAAGTTGTTTAATGGTCGTGCTCATGATGATTACTCAGCATCATTAGTACAACATTTAAAAATTTCATCATTCGAAAAACAATTAGATTTTAATTTACAAGAAACAATTGAAAATCATCTTGAAGTTGAACTAAAATATTCTGTATTTAATTTTGAAAATGATGAAAACTGTCCGTACATCTCATCAGATTCCGGTACCCAAGGAATCGAAGAACATTTTGAAATTTCGAAAACATTATCCCATCTAGACGAGGTGGAATGTTTTTTTGAAAGTGTTTGGTCGTTATGTAAAGTATTATGGGGTTTTAGAGAAGAGCTAGAAACACTCGAACCGACAAGTCATTTTACAATTATGTGCCGACGCCAATTATTTTCGAATTGGTTAGAAGAAAATATCACAAATTCCGAGGAAATATTCAATAAAGATGAGAAAAAAACACAATCAGAATATTTAAAAAATTTGTGGGAGCTATTGATGTCACATAAAGTAGCTGACGCTTGTGAGTTAGCATTTAAAAATGATGATATAAATCTATCATTGTTATTATCACAAATATCTGGTGGTTCCGCTGTTCGACAATTAATCGATCATCAATTATCATCATGGCAAGAAGTAGAAGCTGACAAATTTATAGCAAAAGAACGTTTAAAAATGTTTATGTTGATAGCAGATGTTCCTATAATACATTCAACACATGGTACACTAAATGTATTTGATAAATTAGATTGGATAAATTCACTTGCACTATATATATGGTACTTATGTTCCCCAACATCATCAATAACAGAAGCATTGGTTAGTTATGAAAAATCGTTTGGACAAGAAAATTTATTTTCAAATGCTCCAACACCACCATACTCTGAAAAATTTTCAACAAAAAGCATTATTTTTGATTTACGATTTCATTTATTAAAATTATATTCAAAACGAAATTATCCATTGGAACCACTTTTAAATCCGATTACATATACATCTGATCAAATGGATTATCGGTTAAGGTACTTTTTCATACTTTCTTATACAAAACGATAAATTTAACCCTATATTTTTATTTCAGCTGGTTGATGCTTCAAGTCTTAGGATCTCTTGGTTATAATCACTGTTCAGAATTATCAGAATCACAAATCCATTTATCGTTTGCCGTACAATTGGAAACGCAAGGATTATGGCATTGGGCTATTTTTGTTTTGCAACATATAAAAGATCAATCGAGACGAAAATTATGTATACAAGATTATCTTTACAAATATGTGTCACTAATAGAAGACGAAGACTATTTAGAAAAAGAAAACTTTATAATGGAAAAACTACAAATATCAGAAAAATGGATATATTGGGCAAAAGCGGTTAAAGCCGGGGCTTTACACGAATATCATGAACAAGCAAAATATTTATTAAAAGCCAAACAATGGTCATTGGCCCATGAGGTTATAATGCAACACATAGTTCCTGATGCTATTATTAATGGTAATTTTGGTTAGTTATTGGTTACCATCTCATATTTATATAATTTATATTTTCAGATGATATTCCTTATGTAAAACAATTTCTTGAGCATTTTGAAGATACAAGTCAAATATCAAATTGGCTATCACAGGGTGGTGTTATTGTGGATTATATTGAAATTAGTGAAAAGGTATCTAAATTATTTTCTTTTGTTTGTTTGTTAACACAAATTTGTCATAGTTCGTTTAATTTCATACCGAACTTTTCAAAAGGTTTAAAGGACCGTATGCTACTGAAAACAAATAATTTGTCGTGACATGTCTTTTTTCGTATTTTCAGCTCCATTCTACATATTTACGAAATGGAAATAGAAAAATTTCTTCATTTCTTTTTACATTTTTTTTGTATAGGGAAAATAATTTATTTCAGTAGCAGACGGCCTTTAAGTCAGGAAACAACAAAATGACCTTTTTTATCTTTACTAACCAATACACAATCATAATATCTATTATTGCGATTAACTAACATATAGTTTTATCTTTACAGTTCGAACAACTAAAATCAGTTTCAGAAAATGATCTAGTAACATATTGGGATGCATTAAAACCACAATTAGCTGAATTATGTTCACGAATAAATCTATTATCATGTCCTACCGCAAAACATCGCTTATGTCAAAGTGAAATAGCTCAAAAACTATCATGTCTTGTACGTGGTATTCTTTTGACGAATGACGTTAATCCCTGTCTCGTTATTAAAGTTGCACTTGAAAAATTACCATTGCCTCAAGAATATTCACAGCAACAATCGAGAGAATTAATTGATAAATATTTTGCTGATACGAATCGACACCTAATGGAAAGTTAAAAGTAAATAAAATTTCCTTCTTATTTTAATTAGAATTATTATGTTTTATATATAAAATTTTGTTGTGAATTTTTAAATTAATAAAAGTTAAATTAATAATTTAAATCATAACAAAATGTGTTAAAAGTTTAAAAACAAAATTTATCGGTTGGAACAGTTTTTGTTTAATATTTCAATATAAGTAGAATTAAAAAAAAAATTGACCCTAAATAAAAAAAAAAATAGACAAAAACAAACTTGTTTTTTTTTCTCGTTGAGAATAGTTCATTATTACTATAGAGTATAGTGGAGTGTGTTAGCGCGTAAGATACAAAAAGCTCGAAATACAGTTACTTTACATCAATTTTCAAAATGTGTGTTGAATATTTTTTAATAAAATATTTATTATGTTAAAAAGTTTATAGCTTGTATGTTTCTCGCTATATGATTTTACTTCGTATCCTCAATTACATAACTTGAATTTTCTTGTCATAATATGATGAAAATCCTCAAAAGCTTGTAGTTTCTCGCTTTATATATTCTCGCTATATTCGTATCTTCAATTACATAACTTGAATTTTCTTGAAATAATATGATGAATATCCTCCAAAATCTTGTAGTTTCTTGCTTTATATATGCTGCGAATCTCTACTTTGATGAGTTTGAATTTTTGGTTTACGTTCAATATGCCATAAAATGTTAAACGTTAACTTGAACTTTGAAGTATAGTCCAGTAAATAAAGGTTAAAAGGTCGCAAAAATCCTGTCGCGGAAGGGACCTGGTGGAAATTGTTGGTCTTACCGAGTACTTTGACGTGAGAAAAATTACCTTGGGGTTCCGACCCTGTGAGCCTGGAAAATGGCTCTCAAAGTGTCAGAAGTAGTTTCCGGGCCATATCTCCGGAAATATGGCAGTTAGGGTATTCCTGTTTAGCCAGAAATGAAGGTGAGCTAATTATCTACAGAAATGGTCCTATTCATTTTTATCCTAAACCCGATAGTTTCCGAGATAACGGACTCGAACCTTGTCCTGCATTTTTCTCTTCATTATGGAGCGAGAACGCCGCTTTACACGTATTTACTAAGGAGCGGCGGACAAAATAGCGGATAACTCGGTCAAAATTCAATATTTTTCGATGATTCAAAATTCATGCGAAAGAGAAAACCCGTACCTGTCACATCCTGTGATAAAATTCCTGTTATCACGTTTGTAAGCGAGTGCAAACGGCGGTCAAAGTTTCTTTTTATCCGGTTTTCTGACGCTGTTTTAAATTTATTCATATTTTTTTTAAAAATTGTGTTTTTATATGTTTCTTTCTTGATTATTGTACCTGGGGGGGTCTTGAAGCATCTCAGAAAGTTTGCCGCAGTGGCTTTCTCACACTTTTAAACAAAAGGGAATTTATTAATTTCCATTTTGAGGACTTTCATGGAGTTTCGGAAAGTCCGCGGAAAATCATTAATAAAAGATTTATTGTCTATTGAAGTGCCTCATAAGTTACACCAATTTATAGCTTAGAATGTCTAGTTTCCGATCGTATTTTCCAAATTGTTTAGAAATTTCCAGGGCTCTTTAAAATTTGATTTTACGCCCACACGGGAAAAAAACTGGCCAAATTTTTCAGAAACTTTTTTTTCTTTCCGAGGAATGTTTTGGGTATTGTTACTTATATAAAAGTAAAGCTGGGGTTCTCAGCTTTCCATTGATATAAATAATGTCATTGTTTTTAATCCACAAACAAAAAAATAGAAAAAGTTTCTCTGAAATTATTTATGATAATTTCCTCTTTTTTTCTGCTTCACGTGGTGGCGCGTATATTACGTGTATAATATCGGTCCGCGCAGGCGCGCACACATGGCACACACACACTGGCTTCACGCGTCCCTCGTGGACTTATATTGTTATTGTTTATCGTCAACAATAGTACATTATGATGCTAGGACGTAAAGCTAAAGATTTTGGACGGATGTGGAGTTTGCAAATCGAGGCACTAGCCGAGATTTGCACCCACATTAAGTCCAAAATAGCTTACGTCCGTGCATCATATACTATTTTTTATTCGCCGCAAGCAAAATATTTTAAAAAATTTTGTTTATTCTAAATTAAAATTATAAATTTCATAAATTTTAAAATAAAAATATGTGGAACAAGTAACCTTTGACAAAATATTTATTATTTTTTCTAAATTATTGTGTAGCTATGACAACAAATGATAACAACTATTTTAATTGGAGAATGAATTGAATTGAATTTAAGGGTTGCTTTGATAAAAAAACTTATTTTTCATAGAATTTAAACAAATACAAATGCTTTTTACTTTTTTGGACGTAGCTATGACAACAAAATAAATATTTGAAAAGTGATCTTTAAGGCCGCAAATCACAGTAATAAAGTAACATTTTAATATGTAGGCGAATAAAAAAACATTTTGTAGACCATTTGATTGCTGAAAATTTTCTGTTTTGTTGGAAATCAATATTTATAAAAAAAAATCTGGACAAAAAGTGGACTTTTGGTGCTATTTGGAAATTATTTGGTGCTGTTTAAAAGTTAGTGTTGCTGTTTCAATTTTTGGAGCAAGGGTAAGGAACAGTTAATCTCTTTGATTGTTCCAGAGGTAAATTTGTTGAGCATTACAATGCTGGAACAACTTTATCATAAATGAGTGCAAGTTGAAGTTTGAAAAATTATAAAAGTGCTTGAACATGAAGATGAGCTGAACGAATCTTGGTGGACGCCGGCGTCCAGCAAAATTTTCCAACTCGTTTTGATTCCAATGTTTATTTTCAAGGGCCCGAATGAACGGAGTGCAAGCTGAAGTGCGTTAAGTTATGAAAGTGCTTGAAAAGGAAGATGAACTTGAAGAATCTTTTCTGACGCCGGCGTCTACCCGTTAGAAGCAACTTTAATCTCCGAGTCAAGGATTCACATGTGTTAACATTCGTTATGTGACCTTTATTTATTATGTTATGTGACCTTTATTTGTTATTTTACTTCTCAATATTTGCACGGCGACTGATCCTTCCTATGCTCCTATATGGCCGCGATAATTTCGCAAATACAAAGAGGAAGCCATTGTCATTTGCAGGTCAAATTTTTCAGGCCAAAACATGGAGCTGTGGGTATTTCCAAGCCCTCAGTTCTCAAATTTGATGAGAATCTGGCGTTCTTTCATGGTCTCAAATTTGACAATTTTTCGCTACCCGTTTTTGCAATAAGTATCAATGTTGCGAAAAAAATGAATAGGACTATTTCTGTAGATAATTAGCTCACCTTCATTTCTGGCTAAACAGAAATGCCCTAACTGCCATATTTCCGGAGATATGGCCCGGAAACTACTTCTGACACTTTGAGGGCCATTTTCCAGGCTCACAAGGTCGGAACCCTAAGGTAATTTTTCGCACGTCAAAGTACTCGGTAAGACCAACAATTTCCGCCAGGTCCCGTCCGTGACAGGATTTTTGCGAGCTTTTGATCTTTTTCGACCTTTATTTACTGGACTAGTAGGTTAATAAAACATTTAATTTTTTCATAAATTTTTGAAAATTATAATTTCATAACAATTTCTTTTAAAAAAATATTTAAGTTAATTCATTCGTTACATATAATGATTAACTTATATAAATGATAAGTTTATTATACACTAAACTATTTTCTTTTTAAAATAATTTAAATCTATATTTATAGGCAATTAAATTCAGCAATTTTTAATTCCTTAACGGTTGAAGAAAGAAACTTAATTAACAAAATTTTGTTTTCATTTCTAAAATTGTTTTTTTTATAACAATTTCTTTTAAAAAAATATTTAAGTTAATTCATTCGTTACATATAATGATTAACTTATATAAATGATAAGTTTATTATACACTACACTATTTTCTTTTTAAAATAATTTAAATCTATATTTAGCCAATATAGGCAATTAAATTCAGCAATTTTTAATTCCTTAACGGTTGAAGAAAGAAACTTAATTAACAAATTTTTTTTTTCATTTCTAAAAATGTTTTTTTTCAAACATACTAAGTTATAAATGAAAAAATAACTTTTTTATTCGCCTATATATTAAAGTATTACTTTATTACTGTGATTTGCGGCTTTAAAGTATCACTTTTCAACTATTTATTTTGTCGTCATAGCTACGTCCAAAAAAGTAAAAATCATTTGTATTTGTTTAAATTCTATGAAAAATAAATTTTTTTATCAAAGCAACCCACAAATTCAAAATTTCATTATCCAATTAAAATAGTTGTTATCATTTGTTGTCATACAATTTGGAAAAAATAATAAATATTTTTTCAAGGGTTACTTGTTCCACATATTTTTATTTTAAAATTTATGAAAATTTATAATTTTAATTTAGAATAAACAACTTTTCTTAAAATATTTTGCTTGCGGCGAATAAAAAATAGTATATGATGCACGGACGTAAGCTATTTTGGACTTAATGTGGGTGCAAATCTCGGCTAGCGCCTCGATTTGCAAACTCCACATCCGTCCAAAATCTTTAGCTTTACGTCCTAGCATCATAATGTACTATTAAACAACATACTTGATTTGTAAACCGCGAGTATCCTAAAGTTTACAAAAATTACTGCCAAAATAAATTACATAAAATTTAATTTTTTATGTAAATTTAATGCTTCTCAAGATGGACGGGTCTACGCCCCAGAAGTACTCGGAACCCAGTTCCGACCAAGGACCATCACAAAAATTTCGACGAAAGGAGCTACTCCGACGCTCCATTTTTTGGATAAAGAAGCAGTTGTCACTGGCCTCACTGCTTCAGATCCTCCTCGTCATGGCCGGTATTGAAAGAAATCCTGGACCAACTAAAATATGGCATTGGGCAATATGCAAAAACATTTTAAGGGCAAACACTACATCCGTCCAGTGTAATAGCTGTAAAGAATGATATCATCTTAAGAACTGCTCAGGCCTTGCAACACAAGCAATGGACCAAAAACTACATAGCGCCATGTTGCTATGCATCAAGTCAACATATAAATACGAGCTCGCAACAGAACACAATGCGAATGAGCACACATCCGGAAACCCCAAGTGATGTGAAAATAATGCAGCTAAATTGTAACGGTCTCTTAAACAAAATCGATGATATCATCAACTTTATGTATAAAAACAATATTCTAGTCGCGGTTTTGCAAGAAACTAAATTAAATGTTAGATCTAAGATTAGTGATAGTATCTGTGATTATAGAATTATAAGACTGGATAGAGGGAAGGACAAAGGTGATGGCCTTGCCTTTATCATACACAAAACCATTATCTACCGTACAACCACATTACCAACAGTACCGGGAACTGATAAACACCTAGAACAACTAGGTATTACAATAAAATCCGGAAATACGGAGATAAATCTAGTCAATATTTATATTCCACCAGTAAGCAGCTGTGATATAGGTTATGAACCGTCCATAGGACATTTATTTTACACCAAAGACTGTCTAATTCTCGGAGATATAAATGCTCACCACGATCTATGGCACTCGCACTTGAACACTGACTCAAGAGGTGAAAATATTGCTGATCAAATTGACGGCTCCAACTTTGGAGTCCTCAATGAACCACAACCAACAAGAGTAACAAACAACTCATACTCGTCTCCAGATGTTTCACTTGCCAGCATGTCACTAATGCCAATCGCTGAATGGGGAACTGAAATTGCATTAGGATCAGACCATGTGCCCATCATAATCACCTTAAGCCGTTCCTTAAACGAATTGAAATCCGAGAAGACTTACATTAATTTTAACAAAGCAGACTGGGATAATTTTACCAATTTTACTGAATTAGAATTCAGTAAGCAAATTTTACCAATTGACGCCCTCTCTGGGGAAAGAAAATTCAGAGAAATTTTTAACAAAGCCAGATCCCGCTTCATTCCAGCCGGCAGAATACAAAATATTAAACCAAACTTCCCACAAGAAGCCTGTGTACTTTCCTCCCAAAGAGATGACAACCGTAAGGCAGATCCAACTGATTCTAGAATTCCGGGCCCGAACAAGCAGATAAATAAACTAGTAATGGAACATAAACGCAACAAATGGAAAGATTTAGTGAGTGAGTCAAACTTTGGCACAAATAAAAGCCTGTGGAAGGTGATAAAGGGTTTAACACATCCGCGTCAATCGCATAACAACTGCATGATCTCCTTCGATGATATCCCAACCGAAAACCATAGAAAATGCGCAACAAAATTCAACACACAGTTTACAGAAAAGCAAAGTAAACATGAAAAAGAAACCAGGTCAGTATTAAGACATATGCGCAAACTTAATACTGACAATTTCGAGGATATCATATTTTCCGAAGAAGATGTTGGAAACGCAATAAAGAAATCCAAACCATCTAAAGCTATTGGACCAGATGGCATCTCAGCCATCATGCTAAAACACATTGGAGCCAAAGGATTGAACTTTCTCACTACCATACTCAACACATCTCTAAATACGCTCCGGATACCAAATATCTGGAAAACGGCTAGAATAAGTCCCATTTTGAAACCTGGCAAGCCTGAAGAAAAGGGAGAATCCTATAGACCGATCTCTATCCTCTCATCGGTTGCAAAATTAATAGAAGCACTACTACTACCTCGGTTAACAGAATCTTGCAAATTGGCGTCACATCAGCATGGCTTTAGGAAAGCACACAGTACAACCACCGCGCTTCATAGAATCCAAAACCAAATCAGCGATGGTCTAAACCAAAAACAACCCTGTGCTAGAACAATTTTAGTTGCACTTGACCTGTCAAAAGCTTTCGACACAGTGTCGCATGCTGCACTACTGAACGACATATTCAACACCAATCTGCCAGGTCTGATAAAACGCTGGTTGTGCAACTATTTAAGAGGCCGCCAAACATACGTTGAGTTCCGTAACTCTAGATCTAAGATGAGAGTGCTCAGACAAGGAGTTCCACAAGGTGGAGTTTTCTCGCCTTCATTATTCAACCTCTACTTAAGTAGTTTACCTGCACCACCGGAAGGAATAACTATCACGTCATATGCAGACGACTGCACGGTGCTTGCAACAGAAACAACCTGGAAGAACTCACCAATGTCCTAAACACCTACCTCAACACCTAGAATGAATGGTTTAAAACCAAATAATTGAAATTGTCCACTGAAAAGTACACTTCTACACTTTTCACCACATGGGCGAAGGAGGTAAATACAACACTCAATATCTGCATTGACAACATACTAATTCCTACTGTGAAAAATCCAAAACTGCTGGGGGTAACATTCGATCCACTACTTAAATTCAACGCTCATGCTCAGCAAGTAAATACAAAACTTAAAAACAGGAATAACGCACTGAAAGCTCTAGCGGGCAGTTCGTGGGGTAAGGATAAAAACACAATAATAACGGCATATAAAGCAATAGGAAGGCCTTTCATAAATTACGCTGCTCCCATATGGACTCCCCAAGTCGCTGACACCCACTGGAATAAGTTACAGATAACACAGAACGCAGCCTTGCGTACAGCAACTGGATGTCACTTATGGCCCACCGGGATCACCTGCACGAGGAATGTAACATATTGCCGGTCCGTGAACACAACGAAATGCTTACCAAACAATATCGTTGGTCCTGTCATAGAGAGCAGCATCCCTGCAATGACACCTTATCCATGACAACACCACCTAGAGACATAAGAAGAACTGCGAAATGCTACCTACAAGATGTTAGAAGCAATGAAGACATAAATAACATCGACGAGCCTACGTATAAGAGGGGGTTGAAAAATATACATACCAAAACCGTTGAAGACACAATAAAGAACTACGCCCCGAATCGAGTTCTTAATAGCAAACCACCACAAGTCACTGCTGAAGAGGTAAAACTGCCACGCAGCACCATAACCATCCTAGCGCAGTTAAGATCCGGTTGGTCACGCATCTTAAATAACTACATGAGTAGAATTGACCATGAAATTGTTGACAAGTGTCCCATATGTGAGGGCACGCCACATGATGCTAACCACCTTTTCAATTGTCCAGAGAAACCAACCGACCTGACGAAGGAAGATCTGTGGTACCGCCCAAGGGCAGTAGCAGAGTTCCTGAATCTGGACTTGGAGCCGGAAGAATAGCACCACAACTCGTCGCTACAACAACAACAACATAAAATTTAATCAAAGTTGGTGAGAAACCCCTTTAAAACCCGTTTACCCTTTAAAATTATGTAATTTAAATTTAATATTAAGAAATCGAAAATATGTAAATTCTAGTAAATTATTTGCGTTTGATAAATTGATTATACTCAGTGATTATGCTACGAATATATTCTCGGTTTATATGGTACAAAATTAAAAATTAGTGGACGTAGATAATAGTTATTTATTGTACAAGATGATAAAATTGCACTTATAGCTGGTTTAATTGTTATATATATTTTGCTGCGTGTTCACGTTGTCCTACCAGGATGCGTGTTGTTGGAAGAAGCTATTTTAATTCCTATATATATTTTGTTTCCTATTCTGCCAGAAATAAATGCACTGATCAATCAAAGAATGATATCCAAAAATTGTTTATAAATATATCAACTTCGTCTCTAATTGCGATACGGATCCATCTTTAACAATCTGCTGATTTCGATATGATTTTTTACATGCAAACTCTTTGTTCGTTTCTCTTCAGTAACACCAAAAACTTTTCCAAATACTCCACAAGCTACAGCAGTATTAATCACGATTTTGTTATCAATATTACTATTATCCACTTGAAATGTGGTAAAAATATTGATTCAATGTACGAATACAGGACAGCATGTTTTGATGAATTTAAAGGATCTGACAGTGACGTCATTCCATTTGAGTCGAGATACACGACTCCAAAGTCCACTATTTATTTTTGCTATACGCTCTTTGAGGCGACAATATTGCTAGAGTTCAAACTACTGGTTGTAAAACCAATTAAAGAAAACTGACTCTTAAATTTTAGCTGTTCCCGATTTTCCGCTTAAACTTTATTATTTTCAATAGTTGCAATTTTAATATTTTTATTGATTAAATTTCAACATTAACGAAATAACATTTTTAGAACTTATGAGCAATTTCACGCAAGTTCAGCAAATTTTTGGGAAATTTTGACTTGACCCCTTTTAATTTTGGTTATTTTTTGTTTATAGATAGTCTTTCATAAATAAAAAATACAAGTTCTCTTAGAATTTTTTTTTTCGACCAGGGGTCTTCACAGGGTGCCCCTCAATTTTTTGTTATTTTGTGATGTGAGTGCATTTTGACGAGCGATTGTAGAAAAACTACTGAATCGATTTTCATAAATGATATGTCGTTGAATAGGTATTAAAACAAAGTTTTTGAAAATGTACACTGTTAATTTTTTGAAATAATTTTTAAAGGTGTAACGTAAGAAAAAAACGGTGTAATTGAAAAAAAGATGGCATAGCCTCTTTTTTTTTTTTTTTTTTAAACTAAATTGAAGCTTATTTTATATCTAACCACATGTAAAAGTTGAGGACACGCGTTATTTTTTGTTTTAAAGATAAAATTCGTTGTGCATATGACTGTCGGGAATCAGTTTTTTTTGTTCTGAAGGAAAATTATAAAAATGGCGTTATAAACTAAGAGATTTTTTTTTTATGTTAAATATCAAATATTTTATTATTAGATGAACTTTTTAAAATATTATAAAAATTATATATGTAGTACAATAAATAAAATAAATACAATTGTTAAAAATGATTTACTTATTTTACAAACAGAAGTTTCTTTTGAATAGGAAAGCACTTCTGCAATTATTTTCTTTGTATTATATGGCATAAAAAATGAAATGTTTATTTATCACTTTTAGTAATCACTTGTCACTCTTATAAAAAATAATTTGACAGTCTTGACTGCAAACAAAAAAGCCGTATAAACAACTAAATCTATTTAGGAACTTTTGACTGGAGAAGTATTATGTTCGTATTATGTTATTATGGAATCATAAAGTAAAAGATTGTTTTTCAACATTAAATTACAAATATTTTATTATTGAATAAACTTTTTAAAATATCATACAAATTATATATGTGAAAATAAATATAGTTATTTAAAATTATTTACTTATTTTACATTCAAAAGTTTCTTTTGAGTTGGGAAACATTTTTGCATTTATTGTCTTAGTATCTACTGGTACAAAAGAATGAAATTTTTGAGTTCCACTTATAGTAATCGCATTTTTATATCGATTTTGTAATTTTTCTTTTGTTAATTGATATTCATTTTTATCGGCGTATCCAAAGTTCATGGTAGATTCCCATTTTAAAGCCCATTCGAAAAGTTTTTTTGGTGTATCAATAATATTATCTTCGCTCGCCATACTATAACGGTGTGCAGCACGCTTCAGTGTACCACCAATTCCATCACAAGGTCCCTTTCCATGGCTGGTATCATGAAAATGCTATTCAGCGTCAACCTTAAAGTCTTCTTTATGGTGGCATAAGTTAATTAGTTAATTTAAGGTTGATGCAGAATGGCATTTTCATGCTACGAGCCATGGAAAGGGACCTTGTGATGGAATTGGTGGTACACTGAAGCTTGCTGCACACCGTTATAGTATGGCGAGCGAAGATAATATTATTGATACACCAAAAAACTTTTCGAATGGGCTTTAAAATGGGAATCTACCATGAACTTTGGATACGCCGATAAAAATGAATATCAATTAACAAAAGAAAAATTACAAAATCGATATAAAAATGCGATTACTATAAGTGGAACTCAAAAATTTCATTCTTTTGTACCAGTAGATACTAAGACAATAAATGCAAAAATGTTTTCCAACTCAAAAGAAACTTTTGAATGTAAAATAAGTAAATAATGTTTAATAACTATATTTATTTTCACATATATAATTTGTATGATATTTTAAAAAGTTTATTCAACACTAAAATATTTGTAATTTAATGTTGAAAAACAATCTTTTACTTTATGATTCCATAATAACATAATACGAACATAATACTTCTCCAGTCAAAAGTTCCTAAATAGATTTAGTTGTTTATACGGCTTTTTTGTTTGCAGTCAAGACTGTCAAATTATTTTTTATAAGAGTGACAAGTGATTACTAAAAGTGATAAATAAACATTTCATTTTTTATGCCATATAATACAAAGAAAATAATTGCTGTTTGTAAAATAAGTAAATCATTTTTAACAATTGTATTTATTTTATTTATTGTACTACATATATAATTTTTATAATATTTTAAAAAGTTCATCTAATAATAAAATATTTAATATTTAACATAAAAAAAATATCTCTTAGTTTATAACGCCATTTTTATAATTTTCCTTCAGAACAAAAAAAACTGATTCCCGACAGTCATATGCACAACGAATTTTATCTTTAAAACAAAAAATAACACGTGTCCTCAACTTTCACAAGTAGTTAGATATAAAATAAGCTTCAATTTAGTTTAAAAAAAAAAAAAAAAAAAAGAGGCTATGCCATCTCTTTTTCAATTACACCGTTTTTTTCTTATGTTACACCGTTAAAAATTATTACAAAAAATTAACAGTGTACATTTTTAAAAACTTTGTTTTAATACCTATTTAACGACATATCATTTATGAAAATCGATTCAGTAGTTTTTCTACAATCGCTCGTCAAAATGCACTCACATCACAAAATAACAAAAAATTGAGGGGCACCCTGTGAAGACCCCTGGTCGAAAAAAAAAATTCTAAGAGAACTTGTATTTTTTATTTATCAAAGACTATCTATAAACAAAAAATAATCAAAATTAAAAGGGGTCAACTCAAAACGTTGTTGAATCTTCGTGAAATTGCTCTTATTGAAAAAACAATTTTTTTGTAATTATTTTTCTTTTTTAAAAAGAAAACTTGATGGATAATAATTTTTAAGAAAACTAGATAGAAAAAATTGTACCTGAAATTTTATGAATCTATTGCTAAAAGATTGAAACGAATTTAAAGAAGAATTTAAATTAAACGCGAACGATTAAATAAAAAGTCACCACACACTTTATCTTCGATAGCTACTTTAGGCTAAGCTATGCATAGCTAATAAGCATCGAGAAGATAATGAAATTTTATCGTCGTGTGGAATACAACATTTTTTTCGATACCAATTGTTAAAGAATACCAAAAATGCAGAATAATCAATGATAAATTTAATAAAGCGTCCGGAAAAAACAGTTTCACGAAAAAATGAGTATATGTGGCTTTGATAACTTTTTGAGTTTTGTAAACAAACAAATCAATTTTTTTTTGTTTTTTGCAAAAAGTGAATTTGAAATTTAGATAGTTTGGGTTTGTGAATATGTGCGATATTACAGAAGAAAATTGCCTTCTGATATGGAAGAGAAGGCTTCAGAGGCAATTCGTAGATTGCCTGAAATTTTGAATTGCCTGAAAAATCGCGGTAGGTACATCAAAAAGGATACCTGTGCTTTCAAAAATGGAAAAACTTTAAGAATATCAACAGCAAAATACTTTATATACCTTTGCTGTTAAAGTAGTACTTTATCTACCCTTGATGGTAAAGTGTTATTTTTCCCCTCTAATTTTAGTTGATAATAGCACGTTTTAACAGTTGCTATAGGAAAAATTAATTTTTTTTTATTTAGTTTCTTCTACTAATTTTATAATAGGAGATGTAAACAACTTGTACCTTGCTGATTTATCGTAATTGGTATAAACGTATTAGAAACATATATCTAGCCTAAGGTGACCAGACGTCCTGATTTTGGCGGGACAGTCCCGATTTTTAACAATTTGTCCCGCGTCCCGCGGCATTTTAAAAATATCCCGACTTTTGAACAGAATTTCGAATTCAAATGATGAAAATTAAATTTGAACAATTTTGTTATGATTAATACAAAAATTTTCTTAGTTTAAATATATATAAATAAATTAAAATTATATGACAATCATTATCAATAGTGTAGTTAACACTAAACATAAACTGAGCTCCACTCTGTCTTCTATTTAAATTGCAAATAAAATTATATATATATATAAACTTATTCATACTTTTTAATTATATTTATATCAAAATTTGAAAAATAAAATAATTCGTCAAAGTTTAGGTATTTTAACTATAGTTTTACTTTACTTTTTATTGATTTGCAAATTTTTTTATTTTTGATTTACGGGAGTGACAGATTGAACAGAGTAAGTGAGTCCCTGCTATTGACACACGAGTTAACGTGAGATATCACATATCACTGGGAATAGCAATGAGCCAAGGTGATGTCTTAGTGCTGGTGAATAATCTTTATTCAGTCAACGGTAGTTTCCTCAATCTTGGCTATGGAATATTCTTTTAGAGCAAATAGATCTTCTTTAAAGCAAACAGAAAAAAATCATCTTCCTCAGGTTGAGTAAATGACTTTGGATAGTGTAGAAATTTCAATAATGAAACTAGTGAGCTATCTCTTCTTTTAAAAATTTGAGATTGTACTTCAAATAACAATTTGGAGAATACATATTTCTGAATTATTTTTCCGGAGGGATTTGAATAGAAATTTTAGGATTCCCTCTGCCAGATAATAATGAGGCATTCTGACGGTTGAGAGCTTTTATTGATTTTGTGGCTATTTGAATGGCACTCAAAATATTTAAAACAACCACATCAACTTTTTTTTTATTCCTTAAATGATTTAAATTGAGATAGTTTAAAGCTTTTACAACTGTTGCTTTGACTCGCAAAAACCGGTCAATCTTGGTTTCAATAGAATTTCACATAGTCTTGCAATCCAGGAGTACTTGCACTCGTTTCTCTCCTCAATCAATTCTTTTATATACTTTTGCAAAATATTATTGCGAACTGGCGAGTTTTTAAATAATTTTGCTGTTACCCTAATTTTGGAAATCGTTACTCGTATTTTCATATTTTGACTCAATAGTAAATTTATAGCTGTTCTTGTGGAGAGTAAAGTGGAGCAGAACGGTGTAGAGCAGTATATCCGAATAATAATAATATATTTTTTGTTTTTTTATTAAATGTTAACGAAATCATCGCCTGCTAAACTTTAAATTTTGAGAAATGATTTTAGTTTTAATGTTCGCCACAAATTGTCATGTGAGATCCCACATAATATATTTATATACTAAGACTCCTTTCTAAAATTTTAACAATACGGTTGGCAAAACTAAGGGATACCGATTTAGACCTCAACCGTTAAGTGAAGAAGAACTTCCTTTTGTTAAAATTAATATCAAATAAAATAAATTTGATTCCAAATTAAAGCGTTGTATGTTGTATGCAACAATGCAACATGTATACAAGGATGGTTCGGGTCCGCAACAGTCATCTAAAAGTTCATTTAGTTGTAGAATTTAATCGGATTTATGGTGATTTGTTAAATCTCAAGATAATGTTTCTCAAGACATGAGAATCTCAAAAATGTGGAAATAATTCCTTGAGGTTTGACTTTGGGAGTTCAAGATAACAAATCTTTCTCGAGACCGGATTTTCCGAGCAGAAACTCTACTTGAGACTTTGAAAGCCATTTTATGTGTGAAATATAATTTAATTAATTCTTGTGAAATATTTCATGACCTTTTCAACAACAATAGTAACCTTCTCCTAAAAAAAATTTACGCAAATAAGAAATATTCCGGAGAATGAAATAATATTTTACATAATTTTTTTTATTCATTAAATATTGTAAATTGAACTTATCATGAAATTTAAAAAAAATGACTATATAATTTTTTCGTTCTATTAAAATTTTTGCTGCTTCATATAGACCCCCCCCCCCCCCTCTATGGTGTCCCGCTTTGCCAATATTAAAATCTGGTCACCTTAAGCCTCAAATTTTAGTAGAAATATAGTTTGGCACAAGTAATAGCAAAAAGTTAATAGTTTGGCACAAGTAGAAGAAAAGGTCATAAATATTTTTACCATAAGATATTAGCAGAGCAATGACTGAAATTAACCATGTTGTCACAATAACTGATCGAAAAGGAAAATTTATATTTCTTTTCTCTTATTGACGGCTTATCATATAAGAGTGTAATTAAGACTTGTTTAAAAACCTTTAGAACCTGATAAAAAGTGTCTTCTGAATATATTATACCTATAGTAATATTTTGAACAACGTGTAAAAATTTAATAGTAGATTCTTGTATGAGTTGAGAATGATGGCAATTCTTCACGAGGATGAAGTTTAAAAGAGCGTAGCGTTTGCATGCTAAAGTTTTTATCACCATATTGAAATATGTAAATCATAGATAGCATAGAAAAACGAAACATAAATTTATATTTTATATTTTCTATATGTATTGTTTTCGTTTTAACCTTTTGATAATACTATACTAACAAATAAACTATAGAACTGTAGTAGAATGTAACGATTGCGTCACATTCTTCTTCAAGTGATAGAATGTATAAAATTACAATGGAAGACATACACATGGAAAGCATATAATTCTTTAGTAGTCGTGGATAAAATTAATTACAAACTTCTCTTTACAGAATTTGAAGGCTGCGCTGCATATACTCCTTGTAAAACTTGTGAAAATATTTGACAGAAAAGACGTAGATTTCAAGATATGAAATTTTAGTAATACAACGGCCAACGCGTCTCCTAGTGGAATGGGCTAAATTAAAAACCTTTCGATAAAAAAAATATTTCTAAACTTCTGTGCCAAAATACATTTCAATCCGCATTTCCCGCATGGAGGGATCAGTTTTTATTATTTTTTTATTTTGATCTACGGGTGTGACAACCCCACGTACTCCAGTCCCTGCTATTGACATACGAGTTAACGTGATATATCACATACCACTGGCAATAGCAGTGAGATATCACTAGCCAAGGTGACATCTTAGGGGTGGTGGCGGATGGACTGTATTCAGTCAACGGTAGCACCCTCACTCTTAGCTGTGAAATAATCCTTGATGATGAGACGCTATTGCTTCCTTGAAAAAACGAACCTTCATTTAACTATGAGTGGGCTTTAATTATTAAGAAAGACGGTGCGTCACATGATCAAGGAATATGCAACCGGCTGGATTATTTGCAACTACATTTTTGTTTTGTTTCAGCAAATTTTTGTTAAAATTTGCTATTTACTTTTTAATTTACTTTTATTTTTTCTATTCATAAAATATTGGCCTATGTCATATTTTGTCAGTCATAGGATTTTTTGTTTAGTTATCCATTCTTTAACAAAAAATATAAAAAAACAAAAAAAGAATGATTTACGTCCATCAACGCCTTTGAACGTATGTTGTTGTGGGACCTTGGTTTTAAGATTTTTATGTATTATTGTGACGCATATTGTAATTCCTACTACACAACACATTTTATTAAAAAAAAAAAATCCAATAAAATTTCTAAAACATTTTAGCAAAATATTGACTGACACCCTACAAAAATTGACTACAAATTCTCATCGCTCCTTACTCCATTGTAGGGCATTCAAAAAATATCTTGAAATTAGTTTTTTTCTTTTGTTAATACCACATACAGTATCAAACAGTACTTTCAAAAAATGGTCCAAAAGCGAAGTTACTCTTATCAGAAAATAAAGAATTTATAAAAACAATCAAAAATAATTGATAAACATTTAATAATTAAAATAAAACAAACAATTGTCGAATACTGATAATCGAATATATTTGAATAATAACACCCCGATTACTGAAGTCGTGTCACATCAGGTGACATGACTATCTATAGTCATGTCACGTCGCTTAAAAATTGGTATTATTGAAGTCGGTAAAAACGGTTACGAATAAAATTAAAAATTCTGAAACGAAACAATTCTAAAACTAAAAAAAACTTACACTTTACGTTCTTCAATTTCACAAAAACAATTAAACATGTTTGAAAAAATTATTGTCACATGAAAAATTAAGGCGACTAAAATGTCAAAGTGACATCTGTCGTATAAAATGACTTGAGGCGTAAAAAACGACTTCAACAATACGAAAATTAATGCGATATGACTTTATTCATTTAAAGTGACATGACTTGCCTTCGGTAATCGGGGTGTAACTCACACAATAAACAATATCAATAACAAAATCGGATTTCATATGAAAACACATTTAAAATAAACAAAAGCATTAAAAATAAAATATCTTAAATAATAAAATCGTTTCAATGGCGTATAAAATCTTTTCGTGTTATAATACCTTCCACCCCATTATTCAAGTCAACAACCATCATATGCCGTAAACCAAGAGCACGAAAATTTTGAAAAACTCTTTGTACACTATCCGTATTTAATACACATCTTGGTGATGGATTCATGAACATTTCAGAATTAATTGTATAATCTAATTTCTCTTCATCCAATTTTAAACTTTTTATTGATGGGAAACGAGGATATTCGTTACGGAATTTTTCAATCGAAACATCATTTTTCCATGAATTATGTTTTTCATCGTACCAACTATTTTTTAAAATAATAACTAATTGTGATCTTAACATAAGACCACGGAGACGATTACGACCCTGCAAAAGAAAACAATTTAAAATCAAGTAAATTCAATTCAATGTTTTTTTTTTCAATAATACTAACATTTGGCTTTCCATCTACTACGGGAAAACCATTATGCGGATATTTCTTCAACATATCATATATGTAGGACGCTTTTTCTTTAATATTAATACATACAACTGGAGTACTCATTATTTCTGCTGCGGTCATTAAATTATACTTTTTAGACAATGACCATGGCAACATTGGGACTTTTGCTAACAAAATATGTGTGTCATAGATTCCCTCATTGAAATAATCTCCTACCCATTTCGCTGTGGTTAAAGCAATAATTAAAGGCAAAGCAAACGTTATATTTCCCGTTGTTTCAATTAAAATAACACTAAGACTAATAGTCATTCTCAAAACTCCTCCTAATTGAGATGCTGCTCCGATTAATGCATATTTTCCAGGATGAAAAAATCCCTTAAAATTAAAATAGTAAATTATGTTGTGGATATATGAAATCCAAAATACTTACGGCACCTGGAAAAAAATTAAATCCTATCATTGCTAATAGACGTCCCCATGTTGCACCAACTAATAACGTTGGGATGAAAATTCCCAAAGAGACATTCATTCCAAATGTGATACATGACAAAGGATAATACATTATGAGGAATATTGTAAGTGTTGAAATTTTATGTGAGCCAGGTGGGTCATGAAATAATGATTTAACACTCGATTCAGGTGTTTGAAACCACAGCGCTGCTGCTGCATTATATTCAGTATCCTCACAAAATAGTTGTACGGGAAATTTAGTTGGATCCTGTCCTAATGGTCGACAATCATTTATAGCATATGTCATGGAACAAGCCAATGTGGCACTTATCGCTGCTATCAAAATAGCTTCAACTAATTTCGCCCATTTTGGTCTAATATAAACTTTTCGTAAAATATTCAAATTTATGTTGATTGAATTCCACACTGCTCCAAGTATTCCACCAATACCACCCATTACCATAAATATTGGCAATTCATAGTATTCAAACGGAAGTGGTTCAAATTCACCTAAGTTAAATAATCCAGGATAACGAAATGTGCTCATCCCATGATACGTTGATAAAACAATGTTCAACGTAAACGAGCTAACGACCGATGCAAATAATGTCCGCCATATTAAACTTTGATTCCAAAAACTTGCTGCTTCTTCTAAAGAAAATAACACACCACCGATAGGGGCACCAAAAGCAGCTGAAACTCCAGCTGCTGCCCCACCAACAACAAAATCGCGTTTTTCATGATCATCTCTAAAATACCTAAACATAAAATAAAATATATACAAAAAGCTTGTGAATAGTATGTTTTCCGTTATAAAAACCTTAAAATATTAAAATCTTTATTAAATGTTGTGCTCTTTCCTTGTGATATACCAGCAGCAATAACTGCACCAGAATGTATCATGGGGCCTTCCTAAAGAAAACATTAATGTGTATTTATAAAAAAAAAAAAAAAATCTTGTTTACCTTTCCACCCGCTAATCCTCCAACGACCGAAGTAATTACACCTATTGCTTTAACAGCCAATGTTTTTATACGAACAAGCCTTGGAATTTTAATTCCATTCAAGTAACATTTAACTTGTGGAATACCACTCCCAGAAGCAACAGGTTCTATATATGTTACCATTGCGGCTCCTATCGCTACCGGAATTACATTAGTTATAACCCATAATAAATAAGGAATGAATAGATCACCATTTAAGACGTTACTGTCAACAGCTATCAACATAATATTTAACGTAATCATTTAAGGAAAATAATTTTGTGAATATAACAAAAAACGTATTAACTATAGTATACTTCAAGGCGTTAAAATTTTTGTTTTATTTATGTACACGAGAGGCACACATTAAAAAAAAAAAATTTTTTTCTAAATCCGAAAAGAAGAATTATCCAAAACAAACGCCAAAATATCCGGTCGAAGTTCTTTAACTGTTGAAAAAATATTCATTAGGTGGCTATGACTTATAGCCGAGTTGTTTAAATAGACTTACAGTTGATACTGAGGTCTCAGGTTCGAAACCTGGTGAAATTTCCGATGATGAAAAATTTGCCTTCGAGGGAGTTTTGAGAGGTATCTTTATGTAATTGATTCGAAACAATAAGAATCCTGGACATAATTGTCTTGCCGTAAATTACAATAACTATGCTAATCGCCCAATGATTTATAAAGGATTATGAGATTTGAGGAAATGATTTTTTCCTGTGAAAATTAGTCGTAAGCCACGTTTAACATTTTCAGGACTTGTCATCATTATATCGAACAAGTTTAACCACTTAGTTATCTGAATCCCCACAACCGAGCAAAGTGTTTTTGGTACTTTTGGATGAACAATAGCATAGCCGAAGTTCTCATCATCGGTACAATTTCATTTGCCAAAGAAAACTTTCGGTATGGTATAATTTTCGATGATTCCTATTATGACATTACATACTGTCGAAACTGTTGCAAAAAGTACTGGTGGCAATATGATACCGCGATTTGGAGTGTCAGCGGTTATGTTATCACTAACGTGGTCGATTTGAATCAGAACTCTTAAAACGTATGGCATTATCGAAAATTTCATTGTAGTTTAAACGCAGGGACATTGAGTTTCGAGGAGAATTTCTTCAAAGTCTTTTATTACACAAATTAATTAATTTTATGGAACTTCCAAGAGTGTATTTTGATAAAAATAGTTACGCCATATTTTTTATCGCCGCTTAAATGTTACGTAAGTCTAAGAAATTGCACATTTGTTCAAATGTTTTTGCCTCAATTATCCATTGTATCTTTGGGTTTTTTCTATACTGTTCTTTTGAATTGTCGTTTTTTATTCTTAATGTAAATAAATAAATGCCTTATGTCGTGACATCAGAAAAACTAGCACTTGATTATGAATGTTTAAATCGAGATCATTAATTAGGATTTAACCTGATGATGTCGATGTTTCATCTACCATATCGAGCTAGTTAGAATTGCAAGTGACAAGGCAATCTATCGCGGAGCATCAGTTAAGATAGAGTATCATGTTGAAAGTTATTATCATATCAAGCTACAAGGGCGTTGCATTCTGTAAAGCAGCAGACGGCATTAACATATATGTTATGTTATAGCAAAAGATATTTGTTGTATAGAATTGTCTTTTATGAATGCTTCTAAATCATTAATAATGTGGTAACTAATATAACAGTAAATGAGGAATGGAAGAAGTCCACTTCTATTTTTAACAAGTTTTTTACGAATGATTTTGTAGTTAGCGAGGCCAAAAGAGCCAAAGATAGCCAAAAGATGATACAGGCGTTTATACCATTATTTGTGGTTTGCGAGCTCAAAACATTTTCTTGTGTAACACAATTCGTTGCATCTTTACTGATGAAGTTTTATATAAGTAGAATTGACAGCGAAATTGTTGACAAGTCTCCCGCATGTGAGGGTAAGCCACATGATGCTAACCACCTTTTCAATTGTTCAGATAAACCGACCTGACGAAAAAGGATCTGTGGTACCGCTCAAGGCCAGTAGCAGAGTTCCTGAAAAATTATTTGAAAAATAATGCGGAACAACCTAGCTGGACTGAGTAACCCCTTAGCAAACACTAATCTTAAATTTTTCGTTTAAATAATATACATATATTAAATCATTTGAAATCCTTGTCGTTTACTACAAAATATTACGGAAAAGATAAAAGTTTTGTGTTGTACATCCGTTGTAACTGTGTTATTTTATAGAAAACTAAACAAAAACATTAAGCGATAAAAACGTAAAATTTTTTGCCACATTCAACTGATACTTAAACAAAATTATACCTAATCCGTAAACTATATATTATTCAAATGAAAATTGATAAAATAGTTATAATCAAATGTATATGCATACTAATAGGATAGGATTGAACATAAAATTAATATGTATAATGAAATTGATTTAGATCGCAAAGCAATTTTACTTTAAAAGAAATTGGTTTCATTTCTGTAGGTTATATAAATATGAACTATAGACTTGTTCTAACGCTATTTTGATAGTTACTTACCAAATTTTATATTATAATAGTTTTTTTATAACTTTTCAAAAGGATACATTGTTTTAAGTAGTTATATTTCACTAAAGATATTTCTTCAATCACAATATCAATAAAACATGCCACCAAAGCAGTAAAAACACCTGCAATTACAAAGCTGTTTAGTATAAATTATAATAAAGGAAGATCTCATACCTATTAATAAAAATAAAATCATTCGTATAAAATCTTTTCGTGATTCAAATTTATCATCTTTGGATGCTTCCTGGTCACGTTTCCATAATTCATTTTCACAAATTTCATAATCTAAGCTCTGCTCAATCATAATGAAAAAAATGAAAGAATTAAAACAATTGTTAAAACTTAACTAAAACAAAAACTATCGAAAACAAAGAATATATTTTACTTCATAGGGTGATTTCGGTGATTCAGTATATTGTCTATGAAATATTGGAATTGATGCATGATCAGCAGGATTCGTTTCTTCATCCTAAAAATATAAATTCATTTTATTAGGAATGACTGATATTAATTATAATACAATCTTACATTATCCTCTGATCTTATCAGATTTTCATCATCATCTTGATCTAACAAATGTTTTGTATCATTATCTTTCACCCTTGATGATTTACTTGCCATTATATTACCCTTAATTTAGATTAATCACAATATTTTACACAAACAAATTGCAATATATATCAATTTTTATACTTGTTTACAATCAGAAATTACATTTTCATATGCACTCTTTACACAATAATAATTACTTTCAATTAAAAACAAAATGCAACTGATAAAAACAATAGAAATATCATCTAAAATTCTATATGATCGTAGAATTGAATATTTTGGGATTCACTGAATAAACTAATTACTAATCGTTAAAACATATGTCAAAAGTTCATATATTTTTAGCACACACGTGAAAACCATCAAGACCCAGCTAGTAAACTGTCATCGAAATCGATGATACCGTCAGTTATCGGAAGACAAACAGAGACATTTATAGCTTCTTTAAGGCCGGGCATTTACATACAACGGAAACAGAAACCGAAACTGAAAATTTTCCGTTTCTGTTTCTGTTTCTAATTTGGTTGACGGTGGTGAATAATAAAACAGAAACGGAAACCGAATTTTGTTTGAGGTTGTGAATTTGTTATCATTATGAATAATAAAATTGAAGAATAACAAAAACAAATAATTAAGCATATTTATTAAATTCAAAATTCAAAGCTTTTGTTACCACAATTCAAAATAATAATTAATATTATGTGACAGTTTCTGGTCATGTGACAGTTTCGGTACTGAAACAATTCAATTTTAATTGTTTCCGTTTCAGACAAAACAGACGAATTTTACGTTTCTGTTACATTTCTAAATTCGGTTTCTGTTTCCGTTGCTGTCAAATTTGTATGAAATTCGGTTTCTGTTTCTGTTTCCGTTGTATGTGAATGCCCGGCTTAATTGTCACTTTACTCTATTCGGTCGAGAAAATGTGATAAAAAAAATTATGTTTTTTTTGTCAATTGCATAGTATTAATTTATTACAAAAAATTCAATTTCTTTTTTATTTTAGCTGTCAACATTTCTTGATTTTAGCTGTCAATCAAAATATTTTATTTTATTTGTTAACGATTTTTGTTTTATTTGGCTTATGTCTACAATTTTGTGATAACTGTCTTGATAAAATTATGTAATACATTGATCAATTCATCTTTTGTGATAAAATTATGCCTAGTTTACACGAGGCGAGTGAACGTGCGAGTTGAGCAGGCGAGTTACTGTAGTACAGTTATCCCAGCTTATCCCAAAATAAATAATACATCTCTGTTTTACTTTTTGTCTCATCTTTTATCTCTTGCTGCGTCCTATCTGTCAAAAATTCGCTGGCAAAAAATTCTACTATACTATGCTGACCAATATATTTGACGGAGTGAACAGGCGAGTTACTGTCTACTGGCACGCCAGCAGCTCGCATCGTGTAAACAACGCTTTAGTTGCAACGGACGTGAAGCTCTTTACTTTGAGGTATAAAACCAAAATAATTAATTTGTTTTCTTTGCTGTTTGGTCCAGTTTGACGTAATATTCAACGAAGTGCAGAAGAAAGTAGGTTAAAAAAAGTATATAAGCAGAAAAAAGTAGGCAAAATTAATATTTTAATATTAATATGTCTATCTATATAAGAACTGAATCTAAAAAATTATGGTGCAAATTATGAAACTTTTTGCAATCCATACAATTTTAGAGCGATCTAGTTTCGAACCAATGAGAAAATTTTTAAACTTTAAAAAAGTTTATCATTCTCATCAGGGCTAGCCGACTAGATAAACTCTACCAAAAAATGTTAACGCTAATGATTATAAACCAAAAATTGGGTTACAACTCTAGCGAAGTGTAAAAACAAAAAATTTACATAAACATACATTTAATAAATTCAGGTTTAGTCAATTAATTTCTCTTGTGATCACTGTTTTGTTATACTCTAGATTTTCTAGTATTGAATAACAAAATTGTATCTGTGAGAAGAAGATGACTAGTCTTCACTTGTGTCTATTGACACATGATCAACAATTAATTCAGTAAATTATTTGTGATATAACATCACCCCGATGGAAAATCTCCCATCAAGAATAATATAAGAACTGAATCTAAAAAATTATGGTGCAAATTCTGAAACTTTTTGCAATCCATACAATTTTAGAGCGATCTAGTTTCGAACCAATGAGAAAATTTTTAAACTTTAAAAAAGTTTATCATTCTCATCAGGGCTAGCCGACTAGATAAACTCTACCAAAAAATGTTAACGCTAATGATTATAAACCAAAAATTGGGTTTCAACTCTAGCGAAGTGTAAAAACAAAAAATTTACATAAACATACATTTAATAAATTCAGGTTTAGTCAATTAATTTCTCTGGTGATCACTGTTTTGTTATACTCTAGATTTTCTAGTATTGAATAACAAAATTGTATCTGTGAGAAGAAGATGACTAGTCTTCACTTGTGTCTATTGACACATGATCAACAATTAATTCAGTAAATTATTTGTGATATAACATCACCCCGATGGAAAATCTCACATCAAGAATAATATAAGAACTGAATCTAAAAAATTATGGTGCAAATTATGAAACTTTTTGCAATCCATACAATTTTAGAGCGATCTAGTTTCGAACCAATGAGAAAATTTTTAAACTTTAAAAAAGTTTATCATTCTCATCAGGGCTAGCCGACTAGATAAACTCTACCAAAAAATGTTAACGCTAATGATTATAAACCAAAAATTGGGTTACAACTCTAGCGAAGTGTAAAAACAAAAAATTTACTTAAACATACATTTAATAAATTCAGGTTTAGTCAATTAATTTCTCTGGTGATCACTGTTTTGTTATACTCTAGATTTTCTAGTATTGAATAACAAAATTGTATCTGTGAGAAGAAGATGACTAGTCTTCACTTGTGTCTATTGACACATGATCAACAATTAATTCAGTAAATTATTTGTGATATAACATCACCCCGATGGAAAATCTCCCATCAAGAATAATATAAGAACTGAATCTAAAAAATTATGGTGCAAATTATGAAACTTTTTGCAATCCATACAATTTTAGAGCGATCTAGTTTCGAACCAATGAGAAAATTTTTAAACTTTAAAAAAGTTTATCATTCTCATCAGGGCTAGCCGACTAGATAAACTCTACCAAAAAATGTTAACGCTAATGATTATAAACCAAAAATTGGGTTACAACTCTAGCGAAGTGTAAAAACAAAATATTTACATAAACATACATTTAATAAATTCAGGTTTAATCAATTAATTTCTCTGGTGATCACTGTTTTATTATACTCTAGATTTTCTAGTATTGAATAACAAAATTGTATCTGTGAGAAGAAGATGACTAGTCTTCACTTGTGTCTATTGACACATGATCAACAATTAATTCAGTAAATTATTTGTGATATAACATCACCCCGATGGAAAATCTCCCATCAAGAATAATATAAGAACTGAATCTAAAAAATTATGGTGCAAATTATGAAACTTTTTGCAATCCATACAAAGTTTCATAATTTGCACCATAATTTTTTAGATTCAGTTCTTATATTATTCTTGATGGGAGATTTTCCATCGGGGTGATGTTATATCACAAATAATTTACTGAATTAAATGTCTATCTATGTTTGTAAATTAATATGAATATTTAGGGAAGTGAAATCCGAAATTCGACGTCCACGCCGTGCTGCCTGGTTGCTGACAGAATTAGGTTGGTGTACCGGAGACAAGCAGAGTAAAAACTGCTAAGTCAATGACGCTACATCACGGCGAATTGGCTCCTTAAAACCAATGCGATTCAAGCGTCTGTTCTCCATGTTATGCCGGGCTCACACCTACAAATTATTGTGGCGAACGCGTGCGTCACAAATATTTTCGCCGCAAAAATATTTTATCACACAAATATTTAGGCGCGCTATACACCTGAGCTAAACTATGCGAAACTATATGCGAACTATGTTTTTAAAAAATAAAGTATATAACGTAATTATAGAAAAAAACATTACGGAAACAAAACATTTAAAAAAGAAAAGAAAAACGGAAACATTACATTTTTTTAAAAAAGCTTTATTCGCATTAAAACATTACTTTTTAAAAACATAGTTCGCATATTTCGCATAGTTTAGCTCAGGTGTATAGCACGCCTTATTCACGTAAATTTTTACGCCACTCCGCTCAAGCCATTCGCGAAAACGAGAAGAGGTTATATTAATTTTCTGAATTGCTTGTTTTTGTCGAGGCTTTTGTACTTTCCTGGTTAAAATTGTATTTTTTAATATTTATATTAAAATATAATATATATTTCAAATAAATAATTATGGATATGAACTAAATAAATTTTTAAGTTGTGGAAGGCGTCCACACTAGAAACTGCATGCGGCGCAAATCTCTTTGAAGTTTGTCCAAAAACCGACAAGCTACGGGTCGTGTGTGTTGAATGTGAAAAAAAATTCTTGCGCCCTTTCCGTGCGCCGCATACGTCCACACTACGTAGAATGCGCCGTAAATATTTGCGGCGCACTCGTTTGCCGCAAATATTTGTATGGTGTGGACCCGGCATTATTTCTCGTTCACGTGGTGCGTAGTGTAGTGTAGCGTATTTCAAAAACCGCCAGGTGAACACAGAAAAAACTACAACGTAGCGTATTATGAACTCCATTTCAAAATGTGTGGAGTGTAGTAGAGTAGATTTTAAACTACGGACCACGTGAACGCTTTCCTAGTGTAGCGTAGCATGTTTTGACAGATTGTCGCCATTTTTTTTATACAATCTGTTGTGTATTAGGAATTACAATATGTGTCATATAATTATAATTATTGAATAATATTATAATATATTACAATTATTAAGTAATAATAATATATTATAATTATTTTAATATCCAAAATTTTAAAACAATCCTCATTCTAGTTAGCAAAGCATGGTATCTTCGAATATTCAGAGACCAAAACTTTATTTAGAATCTTCATCCTAGATGACATGATAGTTTAGATATTCAAACCTTTAAAGACCACAAAAACATGCGGTCCAACTAAAGTGTGATAAATGCAAAACTTTTTTTGTTTCGTTTTTTATATCTTTTGTTGGTTAAAGAATGGATAACAGAACAATAAATACTATCACATATAAAATATAACATAGGTCAAAAATTTCATAAAAGAATAGAGAAAATAAAAATAAGATGTGAAAAGCAAATTAGTTTTAAAAATTTGCAGCAACAAAACGAAAATTTAACTTTCTTTTAAGAAATCAAAACAATTTAGCGTCATAAAGGCTTATAATAAATATTTACGATTGTCATCTAGTTTTAAAATTTTTTCAATAGAGGCATTGTAGATGCGATTTACAACGCCAGGTGAACACTCATACTACATTCGTATTTACAAAACCACTACACTACACTACGACCACGTGAACAAGATATTAGGGGCGGCTTGAAGTTGTTGCTGGTAACCTTAAGATGCAGAACGGACCCATTCACGACAATTTAGGTTGGGTCTAAGCTTAACACCCTAACCCCGGAAAAAAATTATTTGTTAAATTTGGCAACCAGAAAAGAATAACAAACCCGGACCAAAGCAGAATTTTGCCTGGACGTGAAAAAGGACCAGACTACCGAATCGGAACGTGGAACGTGCGCAGCCTGAGCGCGCCTTATGCTCTTATAAGTCTAGAAACAGAGGCTGAGAGGAATGGGATGGATATCATAGCTCTGCAAGAAATTAGACAGCCAATAATAGGAAAACAAGATTTGGATAGTCACTTTCTATACTGTAGTGGTCATCCTCCTCGAAGAGAATTTGGAATTGGCTTTCTTGTTGGTGCACGCATACAAGAAGCTGTGATGAAATTCATCCCGGTCAGTGAGAGGACTTGCTACCTACGTGTACGTGGTACATATAACAATATTTCTCTTATTGTCGTGCATGCACCTACTGAAGCTAATACCGTCGACAAGAAGGATACTTTCTACATAGCACTGGAAGAGGTTATGAAACAAACACCAACACGCGACTTCATTATGGTTCTCGGTGACTTTAATGGGCAGGTTGGAAGAGATATCTCTTATGGAAATGTGGTGGGCCCCAACAGTCTGCATTTGAATTCGAATGATAATGGTGGTAGAATGACTGACTTTGCATTGTCAAATAATTTGAGAGTTGCACGTAATTTCTTTCCGCACCGATCGATTCATAAACAGACTTGGGTCTCACCGAATGGAAACACTCGAAATCAAATTGATCACGTGCTAGTTACAGAACGTTTCTCTTCGAGTGTTCTGGATGTGCGATCATTTAGAGGTGCAAACATTGGAAGTGACCACTTTCTTGTATGTGCAAAAATAAGGTTCCACTTCCCAAACCCAAGCATTCCGAAATTCAATCAACGGAAACGTTTTAACATCTCATCACTAAAGAATGCTGAAACAGAAGAGAGATATCAAAACCATATTGCCAAAACATTGGAGAAATCAGAAACCATTAATGGAGACGTCGATAAGTCATGGTATTTGCTCAAAGATTCTGTTTTAAGCAGTGGCGTAGCTAGCATGGGCGGATATTGTGGTGTCACCCCAAAAATAAAAACTGTCAATAATAATAAAAGCCGATAAACGTAATTTATAACTTTTTTTTAATTAATACAAATGAGCATTATTATTGATAAGCTACATTGGGTCATTGTTGCCCGCAAGTAATTTTTAATTAATTTTAATTTGCTGAAACTCCTCTCACACGAAGCCATTAATACGCAAATAGTCATAAATAACTTTAGAGCGACCGTAAGATTCGGAAAAATTCTGAAAAATCCCATTCTACGATGAATTTCAAAAAGTCTTGGTACACCCAGCTAGAAACTGTAACATTGGCCGCTGTTAAAAGCCTCCACAACCTTGGCATCTCTATGAGGAGTTCTGTTGCCGATACCTCATCATAAAAACCAGTAAATTTTGATACAGATAATTTAAACTCTTCACTGTTCGCCAATCGAACAATGAAGCTAAATCTTGAACTGACATTCCAACTCTGAACTATGACATTCCAATGGAAAGCCGAATTCGTCGTAAAAACGTAAAAAACCTATGGCTGATGAGTTTGCCCCTGATGTTGGACTGACACTGACAGCTCAACTTAAAAAGGACATGTTGGAATGTCTTGACCGATTCAGTGTTGAACTCCGAACTAGACAATGAAGCTAAATCTTGAATGTCTAGTTCGGAGTTCAACACTGAATCGGTCAAGACATTCCAACTTGTCCTTTTTAAGTTGAGCTATCAGTATCAGTCCAACATCAGGGGCAAACTCACCAGCCATTGGTTTTTTACGTTTTTACGACGGATTCGGCTTTCCATTGGAATGTCATTGTCCTCCGATTTTTTCACAGCAAGAATTATTGCCTCTTCTACAATGTGACTTCGTTACGAATTGACTCTATTGTTGTAACTAATTGATCAATATTCAAGCCATTGCTTTGCAATCCAATCTGAGCGCAGATATTATTTCCCTTGGAATATCATTCCAAAACAAAAGATAGCAAAGAAACGTAAAATCACATGCTGCATGGATAAGGTTCTGTGCTGCGCCTCTAGTGTCTACATTTTCTTGTTTATCACTTAACTTCTCAATTGGAGCCACAATCCCATCAAAATTTTCGGCCAATACTTTTACTGCAGCATAATGAGCATTCCAATGCTTTGTTAAGAGTCTTAGCACTTCCCAGCGGCTATTCGAAGCAGAAAAACATGTAAAAATGGCTTTCACTGTTCCGGAAAACTTTACACAAGTTATATTTTGTGCAAATGAGTGTTGGCCACATAAATTAATTGAATGATCTATGCAGCCGACAAAAATTGCTTTGTTATTTTTTGCTTTAATAATACCTTGCACTCCTCCATGTATACTACTCATAACAGCTGCATTATCATAACCTTGGGAACGATAATTCATTACATCTATACCATCATTTTCAAGATTTTTACACTGAAGAAAACATGTCCTATTTCCAATCGAAATGCAGCTGTCTTAACGTCACCGTGCGGGCAGATATGGTGAATCGAACTACTAGATTAATTCAACAACTGTACAATTATAAGCCGACAATCACATGAAATATTTATGTGAAAATAAAATATAGTTCAATTAATCTCAAATACTTAAATTTTAAAATGAAAAATTCTTGATATCCAAAGAAATATGTTTTCATGGAAATAGTTATTAGCTTTATTCAACTACTGTTATATTGGGTATAACACTTTATATTTTAAATAAACCTCATTCTGTTGTCAGGACAATGTTACTGAGTACTACGTAGTTGTCATAATCCCGGTGAAATTGTTTGTAAATATCTTTTCTTTGCATGAATAATAAACTGCCAACTACGAGATGAGGTTGTCATTACTTCAATTTTGAAGTAATGACAACCTCATCTTTTTCTTCAATTTTAAAGGAATACCTCCTTGATTTCCACTTTTCTACCATCAATTTTCACATAACGAATCACTTCTGACATTTGATCAATATATGAAATGTCAGGTGTGCTATCAAACATAATTCCAAAATATTTAACCGATTTAATTTCGTTGACAAGCTTAAACTTTACGTGGTTCGCTAAAACATTTATGAACTCATTTTGTATATCTGGTGACAAATATGATACTTTTGGTGATTTACCATGCTCCAAATTCAAAATGTGTTCTTTTAACACTACATCATATTTTGACAATAGATTGAGTAGTTCTAAAAAATTGCCTTTATTTGAAGAACTTTGTACTTCATCATGTCAACAAAGTGCTAGGTTTTGTTTAGATAAAAACAAAGTTATATCAAATAATCTGGATCAAAGATGTTTCGACTTCTGTTTTTCATTATATATTAATTGCAAGGCTGCGTCTCCTATCGTTTTATGAAATTTTAACCTCATTTCCAAAGTTTGCCACTTTTGAAAACTCTCCAGATGTTCATTTGAAGTTTCATGGTCGGTTACTTTGGGATTTAGTTTCCACCACTTCTGAAATCCAGTCGTAGATTTTGTATTATTACTATTGGTGACAGCTAATATACGACAGCAGAAGCAGTACAGGTTATTATTTAAAGGAGAATAAACCATCCATGACCGCAGAATTTTTTCACCATAAGGCATCACTTTATAATACCATTCTTTAGAAAGATGGCGAACATCACTTTTTATTAGTTCAGTAAATTATTTGTGATATAACATCACCCCGATGGAAAATCTTTCATCAAGAATAATATGAGAACTTAATCTAAAAAATTATGGTGCAAATTCTGAAACTTTTTGCAATCCATACAATTTTCGAGCGATCTAGTTTCGAACCAATGAGAAAATTTTAAACTTTAAAAAAGTTTATCATTCTCATCAGGGCTAGCCGACTAGATAAACTCTACCAAAAAGTTTAAAATTTTCTCATTGGTTCGAAACTAGATCGCTCGAAAATTGTATGGATTGCAAAAAGTTTCAGAATTTGCACCATAATTTTTTAGGTTCAGTTCTTATATTATTCTTGAGGGAAGATTTTCCATCGGGGTGATGTTATATCACAAATAATTTACTGAATTAATTGTTGATCATGTGTCAATAGACACAAGTGAAGACTAGTCATCTTCTTCTCACCGATACGAGTTTGTTATTCAATACTAGAATGTCTAGAGTATAACAAAACAGTGATCACCAGAGAAATTAATTGACTAAACCTGAATCTATTACATATATGTTTATGTAAAATTTTTTGTTTTTTTTATACTTCGCTAGAGTTGTAACCTAATTTTTGGTTTATATTAATTAGCGTTGACATTTTTTAGTAGAGTTTATCTAGTAGGCTAGCCCTGATGAGAATGATAAACTTTTTTAAAGTTTAAAATTTTCTCATTGGTTCGAAACTAGATCGCTCGAAAATTGTATGGATTGCAAAAAGTTTCATAATTTGCACCATAATTTTTAAGATTCAGTTCTTATATCACTTTTTATGTCCAACCCGTGTCTAGATACAGTAGCAAACGACCCTTCTCTATTTTGAAAGTGTTCACTTCCTCTTTTTATGATTTCTATGCGAACATTATCAGCGACGAGTATATATTCCAATGTGATACATCTCTAAAGTCCTAAAGTGATTCACCCATGCAAATACTGTTTTCGATAGTAGAAGCATTAGCAGCATTATCACTGTCATTTTCAGTATTCATAGTATTCAGTATTCACTGTCATTTTCTTCATCATAGGTTATCATTATTAATTCTGTATTGTCGCTGTTACTTTCCGAAGATGAGCCAATATTCTCTGAAACATTCGTTGCATCAACGTGAGAATCAGTTTCTTTTGAAGAATCTTGGATATCATCGGGTTTTGTAATATATCTATAGATGGATCCAGATATGCTCTGAACTGCATCTATTTTAGCCTGTTTGGTCTTTCTCTCGGAACCCACATTTTCCTTTAGAAACATATGAACTCCTCGTGGCATATTTATTTTTTGGAAGATTGGCTAAACGAAATCTAAAAAAATATTTTTAATTATAGTAGGTATCAGCAAAGCATTAATTCTAAATATATTTCAGTACCTCGGAGGTAAACTGCACTATGTCATTTTAGCCAACTTTTCAGTAGAGCAGGTTTATTGTTGTCGGACACTCTTTGTGCTCCATAATTACGTATGTTAATTATGTTTCGACCAGAAATACAGTTGGACTCAATTCTTGTCACAATATTTATCTGGTTCTTACTAATCTAACTAATCAAACTTGCAATTTTTTTGTTGACTGAAAAGTTGACTAGAATTTACCTCCGAGTTACTGATTTGTAGGATACATAAATGTCTAGTTCATAATAAGTACACTGTGTTAACGACTAAATACACCGCCAAGAAAATTAATTTATTTAAATTTTCTTGTAACAACTTATATTAAATAATATTTGATAAAATGGAATATACAAATCATATGCCTAATATTATAAGGAACTATTTAAAAAAATATAAGTAAAAAATCCTAAAAGATATTTTATATGAAGAATTGAAACCAAAATTAAATATCCAATTAGAATCATGCTCAATAATTTACAAAATTAAATGTGATTTTTGTGAAAAATTTTCATCGGGAAAACCGGAAAATGTTTTAAATACTGATTTAAGGAATACCTTCCTAAGAAGAAAAATAAACAAAATTTAAAGTCTATTTTTGCAAACCATTTACATAGTTAATAATAATAGCTACACCACTTTAAAAAAAAATTGGAAGCTTTACATTTATGTAGTCAAGGATCTCCAAAAGAATCACTTGATGAGTTTGACAAGCGATGACAAGAGATTTAAAACCCAACGAAATGTAATTTTAAATGATAAACTTTCATTTAATTCAAATATATAAAACTGAAAACAAACAGTATGAGTATGTATCTACCTATAAAAATTTGCAAAATTGCAGTAATTGCATAACTGCTATTTTATTCCACAGTAATTATTTTTGTGTCCATTGAAAAACGATCTATTCCAATTTATTCCTTGAGTTTCAAGATAAAGGAAAAAAAATTATTTTGAGATCATTTACAAACACGGTGATTAGATTGTTTATTAGTTTCCTTAGGTGTTTGCAATTAATTTGTTTGAAATGTAAATCATATATTAGGTAGTCAAGTTAGGCTAATATTTTAGAAATAATTTTGGAATAGAGACATTGTAACTCAAGGCTGCCATCCTATCGACAAAGGGTGCCACATTATCGACATAAACCACTTTTCCTATACATTATTCAGTATATGTGTTTTCAGACCTGGTCGTTAAAGAATCATTCTTGCATACTAAATAATATACCGTAAAAAAAAGTCGATGAAATAAAAAAAGCTATTGAGTAATTGTGGTACCAGGGGCGGACGTTTAAAATATGACTTTTAAAATATTTCTCCAATCTCTCGGATACAGAAAAAAAAACACACTCTATAAGTGACATTTGCGGTTGTTATTTGATTTTAATCAAAACAAATACGAAACTATTATTAAAAATATAAATTTAATATTTATTTTGTATGTCTCATTTATTTACTAGAAATATGTATCTATTTTTTATACAAAAATTAACCAAATAAAAATTCAAAATTTAAATCATTTGTTTTCATTTTTCATTTCACAAACCAAACATGTTTTGTATTGTGTTTAGTTTGTTTTTCCTGTTGTTAAATTATTATTATTATTGTGATAAGTTTTAATACATAATTATTAATTTTTGATACTTCATATATATAGAGCGATTTTTAAGATAAGAGGATAAGAGAATAAATTCAAAAAATTGTATATGGGATTGTATCAACCGACCACCATAACTAATATTAAACGTGACTGCTCTTATGTCATGTAAAATTGTTTTTTTGTTTGTTTGTTCTCCTTTATTTCTCTCAGAGAGAAACAGGTTTGTCTTCCCAAAGACGTGCGTAAATTTTTCATTTGATTCAAAATTGTACAATTATTGCGAGTTTGTTTTAAATCTATAAGGGTGCGTTTATGTTGGAGCTTCGATAATAGCCTCGACCATCGATGTGATTCAAGCGAAGAAAATGAATACATGCTTTCAAATAGGAGTGTTTATGTTGAAGCATAGATAAAAGAGTCAAGCATCAAGTCAAGCGTCGATAAACGATTTGTTCTTTTTCGACGCTACTATCGAAGCTCTGATCGATGCTCATTTTATTTATTTTATAAAAAAATACATAAAAATATAAATATTAGTTTTAATTTATTTAAATTTTTGAAGTTTATGGAAAATTGATTATTAAATTAATTAATTTTAAGTTTATTGTACATATATATTTTAGTAAACTTTATTAAATTTCTCGAAGCTCCAACATAAACACTGTAAAAGAATAGCGCTATTCAACGCCCTATCACTGCTTGACTCTATGATTAACTCGTTTATGGAAGCTTCAACATAAACGAACCCTAAGAAAAAAACCTACCACAAAAAAATAATTTTTTCTCCCTCCCTGCAACTGTATAAAAAGAAATGAGAAAAATGACAGATTAAGATTTGATTCTAACCAAATATATAAATTTTGATGTTTTATCTATTAAAAATAAACTAGCCAATAATGAAAAGTTGGTCGCCAGCTAGTTTTCATAATATACTTTCAGGATATCTACATAACTTAAATATTTGCACATGGGCATTATAAAATAATAAAATATTCACTATTATAAAATACTGGAAATAACACAATAAATGTAAAATACTCTCGTAATTATTTTCATTCATTTTATAAAAATTAGCACAACTAAAAATAATAGATTTTACTTTTTGTTTCGTTTTAAATTATTTAATTGTTTTTAATTTATAATTTAATACAATAGTTGGTTGTTGTAAATAAACAGAAATGCAAATGGCGAAATGAGAAATTGAATATGACATATTAGTGAACACGATTTCTTATGTCTCTCTTCATACAATTTTAAAGTTATGTTCTCTCTATATTTATATATCATACAAAACACAACTAGAATAATTTTAAAAATTATCTATGAAATTTCTCATTTTTCTACAATTAAATAATTTAAATTTGTTTGTGAACTATTATTGACTATATATTAAGCATAATATATAAAATATTTCATTTTCTTCTGTCCGTAAAACAAATACGAAAATAGGTTAAATTTTTCATACAACTTTGTATGGGAAATTTTGGCAATTTTTATGTTTCTTTTTTGAGCGGGGCAGAAAGTATGAGGCAGGTTAAATAAATCAAAATAACTTTTGAAGTTGTATACATTTCACAACTATTTTAGATATTTAAATTTGTCTTAACAATCACAATTTGTTGAACATATAACTATATTTCAGGAGTGATTTAAAAAAATTATGACATAATTAAAACATTTCTGGAAAATAGGCAAAAAATTCCTTAAAGTAAATATCTTGATAAAGTGATTAAGGTACCTGCATTTAAAATTATTGTGTTTTTTTCTAATAAAACTGAGGTTCCTTAGCGTACACACATATTTATATTAAGAAATAACGGTAAATCTATATTTTTTCTTTAAATCTTAGTCTATAAAGCACTTTTTTACAATGTTCAGCGATAAAATGATTAAAAGAATATTTGTTTATCACCAAGAAGAATATTCTCAAGATTGAATTGCTTTAAAATGAATATTTCGCGTTGAGCTGTCCAACGTACGTTTGCGCGCTATCGTTCTTCAGATACTCACGACTCAAAAAAACGTTCTCGCTGCCCAAAAAATACATCAAAACGCCAACAAATTGAAATAGCGAATATCTCTCTATTAAATAGACGTCTATCCAGCGAAGTACAATCAATTCCATGATCCGAAAGCTAGTGTGTCTACAATAAAAATAAGTGTTCGAGAAAAAGGTCTTAATGAACCAGTTGCCGCACGGAAATCATTACTGCAACTATGAAATAAGGAAAAACGGTTAAAATAGGCCGATAGTTTCAAATGTTTGAAACCAAGCGAAGAATTTCCGTACTACGCAGAGATGAAGAATGATTTAGATGACTGCACAAGAAGACCAGATTGACTGTGAAACATTGTGGAGGATCCATTTTGGTAGGGAGATGCTTTGGTGGCAAGTAGCTTGCACAGAATTGTGGTTATTATGAATAAGGAAATGTATAGAAACATTCTAGAAACCCTAGGTTGTGCCATCTGTTAAGAAACTATTTCGGAATCAATAAGTCTTTATACAGGATAATTACCCCAAACATAAAAGAAATATATGCACGCAATTTTTAAAGAATTTGAAAAAGAAAAGAGTGCTCACAGTATTGGAGTGGCCACCACAAACTCCTGATTGCAACCCTATCGAATTACTATGGAAAGAAAAGGATCGGCAGGTTCGAAAATCAAATATTGTATCTATTATTAATCTCTGGGAGATACTCCAGTCAGTGTGGGATAATTTGGATGCAGAATGTATTGACAAATTAGTCGGTAGAATGCCAAGAATTTATGCAGTAATTATTAAAAAAATGGGTGGTTATTTTGATAAGTCCAATATTGGGCTAAATAAACGTAAACGTCGACTAAATTACTTTTAATTCTGTATTAAAAAGTTAAAGTTTTATATTTTAATATTATTATAACATTCATTTTATTGTGTGCATATATAATTTTTGCTTTTTCACTAAAAATTTACGTGTGCCTCATACTTTCTGCCTCTACTGTATGTAATTCCATATAAAATTTTTGTGCTGTTTTTTCTTATCCCCCTTTTCAGGGCCATTGCGGTAAATACCGGAACAGAAAAATCGCTCTATATTTAGGCAACTGGTCGGGCGTTCGGAAACAAAATTCCAATTCCTTCTCTTGTAAAGAGAACTAATAACCACGCCCCTTGGAATGACAGTTGCCTATTTTAGAAAATAAGCAAACGATTTGGTGTTTCCGAAAGAAACCCATTCATTCTGTGTACTAAATTACATTCAAATGGAATTACACCATTAATTTTACCCAAAAGTGAATTTTTGACGTTTACGGTCGGTAGCATAAAATTCATGTTTGTCAATTTTTGAAGATAACACCATTTTGCACAAAAAGTAATAAATTTATTTTGAATATCGAAAAACTTCAAAGAACTGTATGGTAAGTTATTTAAATGTATAAAATTTGTACCGAAAGTATACAAATAACATAGAAATAACTACATTGTTAGTTTAATTTAAGATTTTAAAGTCAATAAAAATCAGTGACGTCACGTTTTATCATTTTTTTAGATGCTTTTTATGTTGTTGTTTAGTCGGCAAGGTAAATTAAGGTTACAAAAATGGTATGTTGCACATCCAGATAAGCTAAAGAAGAAAATTACAAGGGAACTAATTACAACAATATTGGCAAGAAAACCAAAAATGTGTTCATTCTTGGAATGGAAAGATTGTAAAATAGTTTATAAGAGGTAAGTGAAAACGTTTGTTGTGTGAAAATGAAAATCTCAGATATTTGTAAAAATACGGTACTATATTTAAAGAAAGAATTGATTCTGCTATCAATAAGTAGTAGGTGGTAATGGATCGGTTACATGCCGCGAAGAAGTAAAAAGCGTAGTGTTGAACTATGTGGACGATAATGACTGCCCGCTAAACAAGGTGAATCGTTTGCGAGCTATTGTATGTATAGCATTGTTCGTTTACGGCTCGTAAACGATTCACCTTGTTTAGCGGGTGCAAAAACAATAATGTCAAATATTTATGACATGTCCGAGCCAAATAAATAAAGGAAAATAAAAAAAAAAACTAGCCCATCGTTGGAAAAGCGTACTTGAAAAAGGTGGTGAAACGTACGTTATCGCATTAGACATCTGAAAAACATTTGATTGAATCTGGGATGCCAATCTGATCAATAAGCTCGTTGCGCACGGTTTTCATCCGCAGTCGTAAGGCTGGGCTGATTCAAAATTTTCTCACTGACTGATACATTTCGGTATCCATCGATGGTTTTTCTTCTTCGTCTTTCTTCGTCTAAATTAATTAACGCTGGTGTACCCCAAGGCTCAGTTTTATCTCCCACTCTATTTTTTAATTTATATCAACGAACTGTTGAAAATGACTAGTAAGCCAATAAATAGTTTTGCAGATGAAAGTAAATTGCAAAAGTACAGTGTTGTGAAGTACACAAAGTACAGTGCAAAATGCACGAAAGAATAAATCCCACTCGGAGAAACTCTGCTATAAATGTAAACGAGGACTTAGAGAAAAAGTCGCCGATTGGGGGTGACGAAAATTTAGTCAATTTTAATTCCACCCAAACTATTGATTGTTTTCAGATAAAAAACCGAGTTCCCAACTATATTTCAATTCGTATATGTGTCAAACAACTAGTGATAGCAAAGAGCGCGTCAAGAAAACTCTGTCTCCTCAATAGATGTAAAAAATATTTCGCTCGAGTATTGTTGTCAAGTTTTGGGCGTCTGTTTTCATCCTAGGGCCTTCAATCCACAAAAGTTTAAAAAAAGCGTTGATCAACACCTCAACGTTGTTGTGGGACCTAGGTCTTAAAAGATATCTACATGTTGTTGTGACACATATTGTAATTCCTATAACAATACTTTTTATTTTAAAAAAATCCATTTTGAGTTCAGTCGTGCCAATATTGTATTTTGAGTTATAGAACATCTTTTATAAAATGTGCATGGTATTTATAGCCTTTATATAATACTTGTTCTGTTTAATTTCAGATATGCCAGTTTATATTTCTGTTGTGCAATCGAACAAAATGATAATGAACTTCTTACATTAGAAATAATCCATCGTTATGTAGAATTACTCGACAAATATTTTGGAAGTGTATGAAATTTATATGTATAAATGAAACTTTTGTAATATATTTTTTGTTTGTTTCAGGTCTGTGAGCTAGATATTATTTTTAATTTTGAAAAAGCATATTTTATATTAGATGAGTTATTAGTTGGAGGCGAAATGCAAGAAACATCAAAAAAGAATGTTTTGAAAGCGATTGCAGCACAAGATGTTCTACAAGAGGTCAGTACACCCGATGATACTTATGATTTATAATATGCTATTGATATGAGCTAATTTTTTTCATTTATTTATCATATTAAACAATTTTTTAAATCAAATTTGAAAGATTTGATTACATAATTTGTATTGTGCATGACAATTCTTTTTCTTAAATTTTAGATATGTTTTTGTTTAACTGTTTTACTATAATGAAATTTCTGAAATTCATGCATATATCTATAGGAATCATTTAAACATACTAAAATTTATTTGTATTTGTTATAAAAATTATTTATTTAATTTGGTTAAGGTAACATAATAACAACAAAAATTATAATTAGCGACTCTAAAAAGTTATATAATAATGTTATATAATAATTTTCTATATATCCATTGACAAAGTCCTTAAATGATATTGCATTGTTTTGGTGGGTTTTGTGTAGATTGAGCTCAATTAACAGTATTTTTCTCTAACTTTAATGAATCGTTTTAAACAACATTGTATCGGCAAGAGCCAAGAACCAAACACACCGATGGCATTGTTTGAGAAACTTTCCAACTCGTTAACATTACTGTGTAATTTTAACACTAACTTAAATAGGTTCGTCCTAAAAACTCAAAATATGTGCAAAGTATAATTTCAATCAATATTATAAGAAACTTTTATTTTATATTTTGTTTGGATTAGTACTGTCTATGCTACATGTTTGATCTTTGATGCTAATGGGCTTCATAATTTTTTTAAGTACATTCCTAATTATATATAAAACTTTATATTATTAAAACGCAACTATTGAAATTAGTAAGAACTGAGAAAAAATTCTTAAAAAGAAGATAATTTCTTGGATAAAATTAGTCGATGGTAAAAAATAATAAAAAAACGTTTACTTGTCTGTAACAAAATTTTATCTCAATTTCAGTCTGAAAATAGAACTGGCGTCTTTCTACTCAGAGTTATCGCCTATATTATATAGATTTTTTCTGTCTCATTTCAACTATACAAATTACAAACATGCCGTTTTTTCTTACTCTGTTCTCCGAATATGGAAAACGAATTCCAACCAAGTGGTGAGTAGCCATTACCCAGATTTTGAACTTTTTCTTTATATATAAAATATTTTATTCAATTAAATTCACACGGTTGGGCGTTGTCAAGACGACTTAAGTTTCTTTATTTTTTCCTTATGCATTTGTGCATTATGCAATTCATTTTATCAATGCTATCTATGGAGCTTTATTATAGTTATACAAAATTTCAAATTATAATAAATCTTACTATGTTAAATATCTAAAATTTGGTTGGATGTGTTTCAACAATATGTACAATTTTGCAACTAATTTCTTGAAACATTTCTCCAAAGTGTAATTAACTGGACTTCGAATCGGAGGACCCAGTTTCGATTGCCAGTTAGGTCAAAGTTTATTTTAGTGTTATAATGCGAAATTATAACAACATGCAGCACACCGGGTTTGCAATTAACCATTAGTCACTATTATGGATGGTGAAATGGTGAATTGGAAAAAACATTCATTAACAGGTTTTCAAGTAAAACTCGTAAAATAAATATAGGCGAGTGACACTGTTTGCTAACTTACGTTCCTCTAAGGAGCATTAATGACAAAATAAAAATCTCCAAAAGAGCTTAAACCTACAACTTCAATCAACCAAAGTTTTGCAATATACAAAAAATTGGTTGAATAAACTATAATTTTCAGTTTTAAAAAATTAAGCAAAAAAATATAAAAAGCTAAAACTTGTTATATAATTTCGTAAATTTATACTAAAAGAAAATTATATTAATTTTCTACATAATCATTTAAAGCTTTTTTTTTGCATTATAATCGCATTGTTCACACTTTTAAAAACTAATACGCCCACTAATAAACACGTCGTACAATTACATTAAAAACAAAATTAATCAAAAGAACTATTTAAAAATACTATTATATTTAAAATTTAATCAACATTTATGAAAATGTTACAAAATCTGTTATGTAATTTAAATATAGTTGGTCGATGAGCATGCCAAAGCTAAAGGTTGAACAAATTCGTAAGGTTTACTTATTACATATATTATTGTTATACCATCTAGTTTTGTTTTGATTACAAATAGCTGTTAATGCATGTTATCAATTTTCGCATGCAAAGTGATATGTTATATTATATTAAAAAAAATTTAAATACAAAGCCAAAATCATGAATTTTTTTGCTAGAAATATGTTTTTTATGCAAAAAAAAAATCAATAATTCAATAATATATATTTTTTAATATTTTTATTTTTTCAAATGCTATCCATATATACATTGGCAGGACTTGAACGAAAATTTAAATTAAGTTTCTTTTCTGAACATTTTTTTTCTACATATTTTTAATAATATTTATTTAGAAATTTATTTAAAAGTAAATATTTGTCTTGATTTTAAATAAAACGGTTAATTAGGATTATTTAAAAAAAAAAGTAGAACGCTTGTTTCTGATAGATAGATAGACATATATACGTAGAAGTTGTTTTATGTGAAAAAAATGTTGGCTTCAGGTTTACAAACTGAATAGTATAATTTTTTTAAACGTTAATAGTTTTTAATTACAAACTAAAAAATAGAAAAAACTTAAAATTTTGGTGAACCGATCGTAGTTTAATAAATTGATAGTATATAAAATAATTTTCATTTACAGTATAATTTCGTCAATGTTTGCACGGATGAATTTATTGATCCCAACGTTTAAACAACAATTGTTTGTTTATATACAATTCCGATTTATTTTTTATTGAAATACTGTTATTTTTGGAGTTATCCAAATATAGTTATTTTATAATTTCCAAGAGGTAATAAGTAATTCATATTATAAAATAGTTTGCACTTTATTTCTTTATTGCTCACTAATGGAACTTGTAATGGAATTTAAAGTTTTGTTTTTGTAAAAAAATAGTTGAATGAGGATATTTGTATTTCAAAATTTTAATTTTAATAAATTTTTTATGGGACTTAAAAATCGATGCATTTCCCGGTTAATTAGTCGAGACTTATATTATTAATCGGACACCAGATTAGGTATACTGAACTCTAAAGTAACATCTATTTCGACATTTCAAAATTATGGTATTTTATATTTTCCAGCATCATAAGAGAGCGTTCTCAACAATTGAATTTTTATTGTTTTAGTTTCTAAATCTCCTTCTTGGCCTGAGACATAACATAATCCCATACATGCATCTTGTTTGGCCGAAGCCGTTATTCTTTTATTTATATATTTAAATTATGTACATGAAAAACATTCGTAAATAGGTAGTGCACTTCTCTTTAGCGAGCAGTGAATGCCATTAGCAAACGTTAAGTCAAACTTCTAAAAAATTCTCTTCAACGTCATCTATTCAGTCAAAACTTTTACTTCATGTTTATTTCACTATAAGTAATCTTTGGTCTCTACAAATACTTAACTCATTCATTAAAATAGCTTCTTTCCTCTTCAATCCATGTTCAAAACGCTTAAGAACTCCTAAATTACTCAAAATATAAAAGTCATTATTTGTTACTATTTCTACTTCGTAGTCCTGCAGAGATTCAACGTCATGCACCTTGAGGAATCTTTGCATCCATAATTTCAGTTAAATTTTCTCTTTACGAAATTCTTGGAAAGAACTACCAAATCACCTTTATATGTGTGGGACGGGGTACATATCCAACATTTGCTCTTTACGGTTCTTTTTGGACTAAGCACCTGTTGTGTTTTTATGTAGCAATTAATATATTTAGCTTTAAGTAATTCAATTTAATACGATAGCATTGACTATCAATATTTATTGGCTGTTTTCCCGGCTTAAAACATGACTGGTTTATCCATTAACTTAAATCTACCCATAGAAAAGTGAATTCTGTCACCCACTTCAGAGCTCTGATATATCTAACCTTATCTATGCTCAACGCTTTAGTTTTGTTTTGCAAAATTTACATGAAGACATAAAACGAAACCATTGGTTCAATTTACACTAAAATTTATCCATAACATTCATCCCAACATTTCTAGTCAAAAGTTCAAAGTGAAACAAAAGTGATGTAATGAATTTCGAATACGGATATCTTGGAATCAAATGTGAGTACGTATTTTTTTTTATGAACAGTCATGAGCAAATAAGATCCTAACACTCGAAAGGGTTAATATAAATTCTTTCCAGAGTTTTTACTCTAATACTTTTTTCAATTATTTTTTGTATTTAAGGGCTGCGCCGAAATTATCGTAAAAGAAGTCATATGCAGAAAAAAAAGAAAATAGAACCCAAAATAGGGTCTCGTTTGCTAAAGAAAGAATTTAAGGAATGTGTGCTAGATATTCAGAGTCGTAGATTTTCGAACTGTATAGGTTTTTAAATTTTCTTGAATGATCAGAATAAGTGGAGGAGCTTCAAAAAATGTTTGCCAAAATTATCGCGTTCTATCTTACATTTGATACTTACATTTGATCACATAATGGAACCACCCGATTAAGGTAAGATAGCTAGGCATGCCGCTATTTAAAGCCGCGACTGAAGCAGGAGCAGAGTATGCGTAAATTATGGCATGTGTAGAGTATGGCATGTTTCCCAATAAAACAGTACCATGTGATGACACCAACAATTGTATTAATAACTCGTTAATTCGTTGAGAATAGTTGATTAGAACCGACATAGTCCAGTTTCGACCAGATCGAAAATACGATCCAATGTGACGATATTTCATTTATGCACTTATTAATTTCTTCTTGAATAAACGGTTCTTACAAAATTACGAGTAAAGTACTCACAAAAACTAGGTCTTATGAAGGTTCATCATATTTTGAGAAAATGATTGCCAACTTGTTGGAGTTCGTCATAATCTGAGTCACCTAGGCCCTAGGCGAACATTAAAAAATGCATCTCAAGTAGCAGTTGCAGAGATTTAGAATAAGTCAAAATACACTCACTCACTATCCAGTTGCCAATAACATGCAATAGCAGAACTGTAAAATAGTATTTTTCTAAGTTTAAATGCTCGGAGAACTTCTGTATTCCACTACAACAGAGCGTTCAGACTTCGTTTTTAGCACTTCTTGCATTCAATTTATACCTGTGCGATTTAAGAACTATCCCATAGGGTTCTAGGTTCACAGCAGCTCTTGCGTTTTTTGCAGTTCTAAAGAACTTCTTACATTCCTGACGAATTGTTGGCGTTTCTGCAGTTATAAAGTCGAAGACAGCAGAGCTGTATCTTTTGCTTCCTATTAACATTAACATTGAAACATAATTATCATACATTCATTTTTGTCTCACTGTTGTAAAATTATGCATATATGAATGTGTTTCATAAAGTCTTTAAATTGTATAATCTGATATCATTAAATATTAACATTAAAAAAGCATTAACCATTAATATTAAAAAAAAAAGAAAAAAAAAATATTCTTTTATATATTTAAAAAAATTTGTTAAAATTAATTTTCGTTTGTATCTATTGTTGTGATGAACTAGTGTTTATTGTATTGTAATTATTTATGTCTCATCTGGCAGATTGTGTACTGTCATTTAGTACTTACATAAAAACAATTTGATAACTATTTTTGTAATTGTCAATACTAATTATGTGGTTATGGTGGAAGCTTCTTTTTTATTATAATTGTGTTCAATTACTAATGAAAATACATTTTATTTATATGAAATAAAAAAACAAATACTACATATCCTCGTAATTTATAGGATGAAGCCGTAGAAGGAGCTTTAAAAGATATAGGACTGCTGTAGCTACCATTGCCCCTTGTTCATATTTTTATTTACCATTACACAGAAAATATTGCAATATATGTTTTTTTTATTCTTTACATTTTAATAATAATACTTACGTTTTATATTTTATACTTTATGGTATCTAGTGCAATATTTTTTATGTGCTATATACTTATGTGGATAATGTTACCAATTAATCTTATCTGTTAATTTTATTTGTTTTTAAAATTTTTTTGACGAAAATTTTTATTGAATATTTAAAATTGTTAACATATTTAACTATTTAGTATGCAATAAGCTAAGGCGTAAATATTTAGAATCAAAAACTAAGTTTAAAATGGATTTTTTTTTCAAACATTGTATTGTGACGTTTTCTATGATGAACTGTTTCAGAAGTTATTAAAATTGCTTAGAAAATAATTAGTATATAATTTGGCAGGCTATAATAGTTTCATTCGAGGATGCAGGATGCTTTTCAATTTATCATGCAGTTATTAATATTTCTATTAATAAATATTGAGTTAAACTATTTTGGTCATTTGGATTAGAAACTCTTTTAATAATTAATCAATCCAATGGAATGGACAAACTCTTTAATTGTTATTGATCAAATAGAATTCTTCAAAGGAATAGTGTATTTTTCTTTCGTCTAGTAAACAGCGAAATCATATACATTCAAAAGTTTTAAAAATAATAAAATAACTACCTTCTGCAAAAACTTTAATACATTGGCTTTCCAAAGTACCGGTTACATCAATAAAAAAAGAACTAATTGATTTTGAGGAGTCGGTGATCATAAATATTGGGATGTTTCATATAGTCGACAAATTTTATAAACCTTCGATCACATAAAATTTTTCGTTCTGCCGTTCATACCTTGGCTTAGAGTACTTATAAATATAGAGAGAAGATAACTAAAAAATTGTCTTAAGAGAGACAAAAAAAAATGATGATAGCACATCTGTCATATTCAATTTCTCTTTTCTCCATTTTGATTTCTTTTTTATTGTTTATATTTACTACCACAAACTTTTTTATTAAATTATAAATTAAATACAGTTCTTTCAAATTTAAAATACCAAAACATATTAAATGTTTTCTTCATAAGTGTACTAATTTTTATAAAATTGAGTTATTTCCAGTGATTATTTAAGTCAAATATTTTATAAAGGATAAGCAATATTTTCTAAAGACACGAAGAAATATTAAAATTATGTAATTATATTCTAAGTATATTATGCAAATTTGCTAACAAACTTTTTTCATTATCGACAAATTTATTGAAAAAGTTACGCACGTCTATGGAAAGAAATTTCGGTTTCTTACTCTCTAAAACCAAAAAAATTAATATTTGACAGATGTGGATGCACGCTTTATATTATTAGCTTGAGACATCGTTGCTTCGGGTGATCGGTTGCTTGAGACTAACTCAATCACGAAACATCGAAAATATGAGTTTCGATAAACAATGATTTGTAATTCAAATTGGTAAGAGCCGTTGCTTAAAAACCGTTGCTTCCCTTAGTTCTGTGTAAATAACGCTAACCATTCAAATTAAAATTTTGAAATTATGATTCTTTTATAATGCGCTACAGTATATACCAAGGTCGTCTTTTTCGTCCTTTTTCATATCACTATCAGTGAATTATTTTGATTATTATAGATGTTATTTGAGCATGTTTAGCACTAAGTATGAACTATTAATAAATTTTATTATAAACATTATTTAGACTCGTTGATTGTTGACTCAATGATACAATCAGTATAGAATTATGCACTATATAATAAGAATAGGAAGGCATTTGTGAAAATGGAAGGAACGACGATAAGGAAATGTTTTGGTAATAGTTTTAAGTAGAGATTTACATTCTCTGCAGAAGAAGAAGCAGATACAGAAATTTGCGTAGCAAATGGGTGAGACAATTCTGAAGTTCTTGTTTGACAAATGTACTACGTGCCTGATCTTGAAACCAACTCATTAAATTTGTATTTATAATAAATTGGAAATTCAGCCTCAATTCTTCGGTGATGGAGTAAACCAAGAGCAGTTAGTGCAGTCAGTTCATTATCTGTTAACTATTATAAGCATCTTTCCACACATGGCAGTAGTATTCCGTAATCCTTACATGGTCAAATAACAGACTCAAAGAAAAATTTACTCGGCATTGAAATACTTATTATTATTGACGCAGTGAAACTGTGGATTGGTTGTACTGTAGAGTGTAGAGACAAGCGAATATGTATCATGTATGAAAGAAATAAGGTTATTGCAACCCCTTTGATAACACCATTGGATGTGAACACTTGTGATGTAATTCACTCTAGATTTGCATGCAACTGTCGACCTGTTAGAAAATTATTTATCCAAAAACAGTAAGATCATCTAGGTCGGAAGATTTTAATTTAGCTATAATGTTTTTATACTACACTTTATCAAAAGCCTTAGAAATATCAAGAGAAATACTGTCACCATGGTTCTTCAGAGATTTTTTTCTCAAATGTATTATGTAGGCTAATTTTTCAATAAATATTCTAGTAGGTTATATAGTTATCATGTTTTTCAAATATCTTAGCTCACAGAATTGCAATTGGTCTATTATTATTGGGGTCAAATTACTTTTTTTGATATGGGTTGACCACTACCCAACTTTCAAGATTTGACGAATATTCCGGCTTTGTTTTCTAAATAAAAAATTATAGTAAGAATTAGAGTTGTTCCTTTACGCGTAATCTAAAATAAATTACAGCACATGTAATCTATGTCATCTATGTAAATTTGGCGTAATCTATTAATTTTAATTTAAGAAGAAATATGTGGAAATAGGCACCCATACTGAAAATTGCCTCGCAAAAGATATGATCAATGGTATTTAAAAAAAATATCTTTCAATCTTGCTATAACCTATGAACCATCGGTAGCCGGATGAACCATCGGTAGCCGGATACAAGAGCGCAAGAAATTAAGATGTAAATAAATGCTCGTTGATAATAATACATCATTTCTCAAATTTCAAATTAAGAAAACAGTTGCAATACAATTAGTTTGATTATAATTATTTCTTTATATTTATGCGTATTAACTTGCATCATAGAAATTATTTATCGATTTATGTTATTAACATATTAAAATATACACAAACTCTATTTACAAAATAATACATGAATATTCATAAGGCAATGTTTTTGTACTATAACTATCATATTTATGTTTTTTTTCCTATAAAGTTTAATCTTGTAATTAATAAATTCCATCGTACAAATTTACTAATATATGGTTGTTAGTTTTATTGTTAGTTTTAGAATTATTCTTAGTCATAAGTTAAAGTTTGTATGAATGAAAAATTATAGTAATTAATTGTATAGAGATTTGAAGAACCCCTTATTTGCACATAGATCGCTATTTAAAATTCGGTCACAATAATTGTTGATGTGCCCGAAAATATTATTCGTCTTGTTTTGTCAATTTTAAAAAGTTATCAATTAAATATGCCTATATTTTTTAACGAATTTTTACCAAGGCTCATTTTAATTTTTGAAACTGAAATTTTTCATTCCTAATTTATTAATTTTTTATATCTGATAACTGAAATTTTAGTTGTTGCTTCTAATTTGAAATTTTCATTTCAATTTGACATATTTAAATTCAAGATTTTATTAGAATTTTTATTTATACGATAGCAATGTATCTAACCATTATGTAGTTTAGAATTATAAGTCACTAGAACTGAATGTATTCATTTGAATATAATGAAAAATTGCTTTGAAAAGCGAAAGATCCGTAACAAAATGTTTTTTAGCTCAATTCCGGTTCGGGGATCGAACCGGCGTTCTTCTGATCAGACTTTATTGTTAACCACTCGACCAGCGACGAGATATAGTCCCAAATTATTTAGTCCCAAAGACATTATTTAGTCCCAAATTACTGAAAGATTTTAGTCCTAATTTGAAACGTTTTATTTCGAATTTGAAATCGTTAAGCATAAATTTCAAATAGATTATTCCAAATGTCCTATAACAAATTCTTGGAAAGATAAACACTTTAGTTTTACATTTTACACTTTTTCTATTTTTTTTTCGTAGCTATTTTTAAATTTTCATGGAAAGTTCATGGGAACGGGAACAATAAATCTTTCAGTAAGAATCTGAGTATACGGCCATTATCTCATAATTCTTCGTTCATGGTTAATCGCTTGATGACCGGATGACAACAAAAATTTAATGATAAATAAATATATTTTTTCCAAAAGCACACACGAACGATAATTTTTGTCTCATTTTATGTTTAACTACAAGTATTGTTATGAATAGATAGACATAGATAGAAAAGAAAGAAAATGATCAACATAAATACAATTGGCTATTATTAAAAAGCATTCATTTTCTTCCACATATGGAATAAGAAAAAAATATAATCATTTGCAAAGGAGTGAAATTAAAAAACTAATAATTTCAAAGGTAGGAAAACGAAAAATTTTACTTCTAAAAGTAAAATTATTTCGACTTGTGAATAAATGTGAATGTTTATGAATAGTAAAGTGCCCGAATATCAATTTTTTGGTATTTTTTTTTTTGTTTGAATAAAAAAGTGTTGTGTAATTGGAATTACAGTTTGTTACGGTAGAACATAAAAACCTTTTAAAACCTAGGTCTCCCATTAATATGCGGTTTGAGATGTTGATAGACGCTTTTTTAAACTGTTGTAGATTACATAACTCGAGACAATTAATTCATGCAATTTATTCCATAAGCCGGGTAGTTACATACAACAGAAACAGAATTTCATACAAATTTGAGAGCAACAGAATTAGCAACAGAATTTAGAAACAGAAAATTCGTCAATTTTGTGTTAAACAAACATTAATCTTAAATTGTTTCTGTACCACAAATGTCACATGACATATATTTTTTTGAATTTGTTGGCATTTAAATTAAAAAGTATTCAATAAAAAATATTTTATTTTTAAATTTTATTATATTTTATTTTGTTTTCAATGGAAAAAGAAAAATATAAATTTAATATTGTGTTTTGAAATTGTAAAATTGTGTTATCTTCTGATTTATATTTACAGTTGTTTGATTTATAATTTGTTTTCTATATTAATTTATATTTTTCAATTTTAATATAATTATATAGGGAATAAACATACATATATACTTTAATTTTGGTATATATATATATTTTAAAATGACAGATGTCATCTTAAATTTCTGTTTCTGTTTTGTTTTATTATTTTTCAGTTTTGTCAACAGAAAATTTTCTGTTTCTGTTTTATGTGACTGCCCGGCTTTATCCGCAGTTCAGATAAAGAAGTTCTGCTTTCTGTCACCGTGACAAAATTCTTCTTATACATCGGAATCTCTAATGCTCTGTTATGATTATGGAATAAATTCATAACTAACAATAATTTGATCAAAAATATTTCATGACACTGATTAATTACAAAATGATTTAAAAATTCCTTATTTACTATAATTCGACGTGATTGATCACTTAATATAATAGTTTTTAGATAAAAACATAGTGTAATAAATTAAATATTTCGATTTCATGTTACCATTAAAAAAATAGTTGATACTATTTTAGAAAAGCAATAATTAATTAAAAATATTATTAAGAAAAAAATCGATTGTTGTGATCATATATCCAAGTACAAAACTCGTAACAATTTGACAAATAAAGTAATTACATAGAAAATTAATTATTTTTAGTTTTTAGTTAGTTTAATGTTTGTAGGATAATAATTGTTTAAGTGAAAATTAAATTATTCTGTGACTTCAGTAAAGAAAACATTGTTACTTTTTCGCTAATGAGTTGATTCATTTCTGATCTTTTATTTTGGTGATCGCAATTGTATACTTCCTTACAAAAAGGTAATATAAAAAAGTAATTTACACAACAATAATTATGGCTTCAAAATACATATATAAAATTTATTGACAATTTATTGACTTGCTTAAAATTTCCCATTCTATAAATCACCTTCGAATTTAAATTGCATCGTAACCTGTTTGAATTTTGTTCTTGTTTTCGTTCTCATACATAATTCAATATCATTTTTTTTATCTTGATTACCGGTGACGTTTTTATATTTATTCACGTCATTCATTTAGAACCAATTCAAACTTTAAAAACTGTGTAAAACGATAGATAGTTGTTTATATACATCTATCACAATTTAAGCATGCCTAATTCAGGTAATTTTTTTACTTTGTCTTGTAGTTCTCTACCTAACGTTACAAAAATTTAAAATATTAATAATATTAATTATTCTTTTATATCTATTTTCTTATCTTACAAAATGTTATGAAATTTTTAAATAACATGTTTTTAAAACAAGTTAATTTAAAAAAAAAATAATAACTACTAATAAATGATCCAGGTTAATTTATTTAAAATTAAATAATAATTTTACAAATAGTTTTCGTATTGCTATTTAATTCTTCTAAATATATAAAATAATATTAACTTAAAATGTTTACCAATTAATTACATTATTATTATCATTTATTTGGTTTGGGTTAAAAAACTTAATATATAAAATAAACAAAATTTTAATAGTAATAAAAATGCTTTTGTTTGATCGAATAAAAAATACTATTATTAATTAATTAATTTTGTTTTTTAATTTAGTTTTTTTTTGGATAAGTGTAATAACGATTAATAATTTATTTTCTTAACATATACTGTAGTGTAGTGTTGCATTCTTAAAAAAAAATCATTACAATTTTTACTAATTTTAATAAAAAATAATGGAACCCAAACAAGGTATGTTAAAAAATGTTTTTAGAATAAACAAATAAAAAAAAATTAAATACTTTGTTTTGGTTCTGTTACTAATTTTGCATTTTGTTGTACTTTTGTAAATTGTCAAATTAAATAGTTTGAATTTTTTTCCCTATAACTTTTTCTTGATATTTCAATTTCTTTTTAATTTTCGTTTATAGGATGAAACTCCCCAAGGATTTTTCGAAGATCATGGACTTGGTTAAATATTAAAATATTTAAAACTTAAGTAAACAATGTTAAAAGATATCAATTTTAAAAATAACAAATATAATATTAAAATATTTTTTATTGGTAAAATTAAAAGTAATATGTCTGTTTTTATATTAGACTACTTTTCATACATTTCTTAGCCTCCAAAAATTGATTCTCACACAAGTCACCCTTATATACATACATATATTTTTAAACATGTATGATAATCAGTAATGATAGGGTTCCCAACTTATTATTTTTAAAACATTTATAAAAACTACCAAAAATTCTTAATTTGTTATAATTATAAACATGGGCACATAAATGTATTTAAAAAAAAATTAAAAACATGTGTGTAAATAATCTTAGTTCCTTCGTATATTTTAAATTCATGGCTGAAAATATTTACCATAAGTAAAGAACAAAAAAAGCTATAGTCCTATGGGAACTGGAGATCAAAATCTAGTTATGCACTATAATGACTAACAAATAATTATTTATTACTACTAAAAGGATTTTTATGTTTTGTTTTAGCAGATTTCAGAAATTTTTTTTCCGTTTTTACTTTCGTAAAATGCATGCTCTTTTTCTTTAAAATCAAAATAAACCAGAAGCTCTGTTTTAATTAATTCAATAGAATATCACATACGCTAATCTCTTTTTACGATAGGGATAAACTCCAAAAAAAAATGAGATAATGTTGAATTTATCAACCTGCAGCTCCATATTGTCGTTATATTTAAAAATATGTTGCCACTTTTCCAAAGTCGGCATGTTAAATGTAACTTAGTCGTGTTGTTTCGAATTATTCTTCAAACGATTATGTATATCAATCCGCAATATGTTAATATGTTAAACAAGTCCAAAGAAGTAGTTTGGTACTCTATTATTATTTGGTGATCGTATCAAAATATGGTTGGTGAATATTAAAAATTTATTTTAAAAAAATTTTATTTGTTGTAGGCAGTCGTATATTATAAAAATAGCGCAGTGTAGCTTAGAGAAATGCGTTAAATACATAGGCTTAATGACAGCCAATGAGTTTCGACATTCTTAATCAACTCCTCATTGAGTTTCTACAAAATTATAAAAGAACTTTAATGTTTGGCCGTATTGAAAAATGGAAATGATTTGTAATACGTGTCCATGACATTAGTTTTCTGAATGTTTTATTATTTTATACATTTCATCTGCGATTTCATCGGCATTATCAAGAAAATCAAACAAATAATTTTGTAAACTTATCTCTACGGTGGGGGCAATATTTAATACTTTTTCGATTAAAAGCATTCTACAAAATTGAGTAAAAATATTCTCAATGACTTATACTCGTTTATTCGCCTTAAACTCTATAAACGGTTATAGCTGGTTAATAAGAAAAAATATGAGCAACTGTTGATTTCTATTTATTTTTTTCCAAATTTGATTCCAAATCTTATGTTAAAATGTAACTTAAAAAAACGGACATTTAAGCATAATAAAAAACATTTTAGTATACGGAAAGCGAGGACTGTCCATTTAGAAAAATAACGACTGGGAACCCTAGTAATAATCCAAAATTAATTTAAAACAAAATTATTAGTAGTTTAGTTTATTTAATTTTACAAATTTGAAAAATGTGTTTATATAAAAAAAATTAATTGTAAAGTTATTGATTAAAGGTAAAGTTTATTGATTTCAATATTAGATTTAATAATTTGTAAGTATTTTTATCAAAAGGTAGTTGAAAATTAATTTTATCTGAAGTCGGACAATAAATAAAGCTGCTCCTTTATTATTCCAATAATGTAAATGAAGATTTTTAAATTGTGCATTATGGAAATAATGACATGAATTCTCCATCATGAGGGCTGGAAAAAATTTCAATATTAGAAGAGGTCTTACATGCTTAGAGAACATGGAACCAATAAATTTGAAAATCTGAAATATAGGAAGAATAGTAGCGTTCTTAAAAAGTGTTAGAAGCAAAGTTAGAAGAATCGTGATAGATACATTGCTTTTTTAATAGAGTCAAAATCAGTGTTGGTTTTATGATATGGAAGTGGGAAGGACCACTTTAATAAATAAAATAAATATGCGTTATTCAAATCTGTTTTATTAAGCGAGGCCTCGTTAAAACAACAAAATGATAAGGATGAGCTAAAAAACATTTGCATTTCCAATCGATACATCGTCGTGAGAGCGTATATGGCGAATCGAACTTCGAAATTGAATCAACAGCTTTACAGGTTAGGACGGTGTCAATGAGGCAACCGCACGTTGTTGAGGTAATTCAAATAATATTTATGTAAAAATGACATATAGTGCAACCAATCTCAACTAGTTCTACATATTTCGAAATAAAAAATCACGATATAAGGCCGAACTCAATTTCTTTCATGGAAATAGTTATTACATTTATTCAACTTCAGTTATAATGTATGTAACACTTTATTTATATTTTAAATCAACCTCATTCTATTGTCAGAACAAATGTTCAACTTTAGTTGTCCCAATAACCGTGAAATTGTTAGAATGTGTTTTTTCTTTGTTTGAATATTAAACTGCGAACTTCGAGATGAGGTTTACATTCCTTTAATTTGTTTTTCAGTGTATAAATAAATTCTATATTAAATAAAAAAAAAAGAAATTAAACTATGTAATAATAAGAACAAAAAATTCTACCATAAAAATAATTTGCTCTAAAATTTCTTTCTATAACATCAAAATTTTCATAACATTTTCGAGATAAAAATAGAGATAACAAACAACAACAAAAAAATGTTTGTAACTCTAACAACATTTTTGTAAGAATTTTCACAACCCACAGAGACATCTCTATTAAATTTTCCCGAAATTAAAAATGTTCATCATTTGGTAACACTCACAAAATTAAATAAAAATTTTCTTTTTTTTTCCTTTTCATATGATTTTTATTGAAAATTATCGTCAACATAAACGATGATGTCCTGCGCATTAAATCAAAAGATTTATGCGTTTACTCGTTATTAATTCGTTATCTTTCATTCGTTTTAAAGTACAACAACAATTTAATGATATAATGTTTTTTCTATGTATTTTTCGTCGGTTTTCAATACAAAAAAAATTTTGTTCAACTTCGTTTTTCTAAAATTTCCCATCTAAAATATTGTACAAAGACATCGGTGGTGTGTGGAAGCACCCGTGAAAAGGTGTGTTGTGCGAGGGTTTTTCCTACACACAACGGATGTGCTGAAATAATTTTTTTTACATATAAAGAAAATAAAAAATAATTTTTTTATTCCTCAAAATAATTTAAACAAAGATGAAGTGTATAAAAGTTATTTTTATTTTAAAATTTAATATTATTTTCTTAAAATTAAATTAGTTAAAAAAAGAAAACGCAACAAAAAAATTCAGAAAATAGTGAAAATTTTTAAAGTGTTAATGTGTTTTTATTCTGTGAATTTTGTGCTCGGGTTTGTTGAATTATATAGGTATTAGAGAAAAAATAAAAAAAAAATAGGAAAAGAAAAACGAAAATTTTCTCAACTAAAACACAAAATGATGGATTAAACGTGCAGCATCTTTGGAATATAAAAGAAAAAAAACGGAAATTTATTTTTTTCCAATAGAAATTAAGTTAAAGTTTAGAAAGAAAACAAAAAGAAAGAAAAAAGAAAAGTGTTGGGGAAAAATGGATGATGATGCCGTATCGAGTCGTCCGCACTTGATTCGAGTCGCGTGAGTGTCTCGACGACCGGCAGAATCGTGGAACCACACATCATACATACAAAATGGCGGATGGTGGACATTCGTTTGTGAAGAAAACATTTCATAAGCCGACCTATTGTCATCATTGTTCAGATTTACTCTGGGGGCTTATTGGACAAGGATGTATATGTGAAGGTGGGGGATTTAAAAAATTACATTTATTTTTCGCTAAACTTTGTTTTGAAAAAAATTGTTATTTGCAAAAATTAAAATTTTAGGTTTGAAGATTTTATCTATTCTTTGATCCAAAATAAAAAGGGTGCGTAAAACTATATGTGAGTCACATTTGTGACATTGAATCACTTTTTGTCTTCGTCTGACAAAAGTTTCTTTTCAAAATATTTTAATCTTTTGTTTTAAATTTTTTAACAATTTTACATCGATTTTCGACAAATAAGCTATTTTCATAATTTTCTTATGCGAAAATTTTCTCATTTTCCAACAATGATCATCATTATTATGTTGCTGAATTTAAGTAAAAAAAATTGAAGAGATTTTCTAGTGATTCTCATCTCTGAAAATAATTATCGATTTTTTTTGGTGTATGTGTCTAATTTGATTTCTTATGAAAATGAAATTGAGAAAATTGAAATTTGTTTTCTTAAAGTTTGGAAAATTAATATGAATATATTTGTACAAGAAAAGTTGATTTATAAACTAAATTTAATCTAAACAAGTTTATAATCTTATGAAAACAAGATTTGCGTAATTTTTTTCAATGTTTTCGACTAATCGCGCAATCGTGAAATTACTTGTTATATATGTTTTTATTGTAAGATAATTTTTGATGACTTATGTCGTCGTCGTCAAATTCTTTTAAAAATATTTGTATATAAAAAATAATAATTTTTTATTATTTATAGAAATAACAAAAACCACAAGCCTTTATTTTTTTATATTGTTATCTTAAAAAATGTATAGATTAACATAACATTATTTTCGTTTCATTTTAAGATCAAGTAATTAATTTATATATCATGATTTTTAATTTACAAAACCAAAATTAGTTCAGGAAATGAGGTTTTAACTGTTAAATTATGGATAAAAAATAACTGTATATTTTTATGTATAATTATTGAATTTTTTGTCGTCATTTTCATTTGACAATTGATTTTTCCGGATGTGATTATATTTAAAATCCCAAATCAAATTATTATCCCTTTCTTAATTATATAAGTAGGAAAATTTGTAGATCTATTGAAAGAAAGTTACAGCAATTTTGAGTTTAGAATCCGATACTTTTTCAATTTACAGAAATATCTGTTGCTTTAAATTTATATTTACATATAAAGAAAATGCAATAACTTTCATAAGTATTTAAAATAATCATGTTACGAAATTTAAAAAAATAAAATCGTTATTGTTATGTAAATTTTTCGACTAGAAGAAAAAAGGTATATTAGTTTTGCTACTGTTTTTGATACTACCATTGTTCTCGTGTTCGCCATTTTAGTTTTGTGTGCAACAAGGAATAATTATTTCTTGTTAATAAACGAATTAAAATTTTGTATTTGCAATAATTTTTTTCTATGCTTATAGATATCTATTAGTATTTTAAGACGTGTATACTATATAGTGAACAAACTTGGATTCTTGAGTATTTGAATGGATTTTATTGTTTGTGTCTTGTGATTGAAAATGTATAATATCTTTAGAGACTGGACGTTAATTATTGAAATATTACGCTCCCGTTGAATGAAAATATATTTTATTTGTCATTTTATTCTGATTTCGATCCTGGTTTAATGAATACAATATAATTCTATTTCATTTCATTCAAATTTATTATTAATTTTTGAACTTCATTTCTTAAAAAGGAGAAGCTTATATCGAATACTTTCGTTGGTTCATGGAGCATCTATCATTATAGTTCATGAAGTATTCTTTATATGCAAAATATTTTAACACTTTAACACTTAAAACCAAAAACGAAAATGTTCTGCATATAACGATCGTTGTACATCGAAATCAACCATTATCGTTATATCTTGCCAATATCGTCAATTATTCATTAACCTTCGTTCTGAAGGTTTTGTTAAAGAAAACCACTCAATGCGACTGTTTGTTTAAAAAGCTTTGTTCACTCTTGAAAATGAGAAATTGCACAAAATAACACAATGGTCGCAAAAATCAAAAAAGCATAAAGCTTATATTATTACCTTAAAAATTACTGATCTGTCTGTTCAAAAGTTGACATAGAAGACGACCTTTTCGCAGACTCTAATGTGAATAGAATGGAATATTTAACCAATTTTGTGCACCGTTTTTGAATTCTTAGCGAAGTGTTATACTTTTGATATGGATGTGCTCAATCAATGATGCTGTATTTGAACCGCCAAAAGAAACTAATTACTATGAATCAAATAAAAAATTGTTATGAAAATATTTTCTTCGGATAAGTAAACATTAAAATAGAAATGGGCAGTTAATGTTATTAAATTTATAGATATCTACTAGATACTTTACTACTATTCGCAATAAACCTGTGTTTTTAAGTATTTCTCTGTAAATAATAATCATATTATCTCTAGTCATTTTTTTTCTTTTCTCAACGGTGACCAGAAAAGAAAGTAAGTCAAAAAACATAACAAAACAACCAACTTCGTAAAATAAATAAATCAAACATAAACACGGAAAAAAGTACACCTTAACAGCCTTAGCTGTAAAAATAAAGCATGAGCCTTTAATGTTTTCATACCTAAATTTAAAGTTCTGTGTTTTGACGTTTGCCGAAAAATTATTCAAAATAAAAGTTTCTAATATTTGGAAACACAAAATACAAGCTATCAATGCAAATATTCCAATTCAAAAAAAATTATTTATCTACTTTGCAACGTGTCCAACTAAATAGTTACTAGTTAATACTCCATACTCTTAAGATTGATAATGCTACCGTTGACTGAATAGACTTCATTCGTCAGCACCCTAAGATATTACCTTGGTAAGTGATATCTCACTGGTGTGTGATATCTTACGTTAACGGGTGGTTGTCACACCGTAGATTAAAATTAAAAAAATTTACAAAAAATGATCCCGCCGTTACATTTCTGTATCAAATTTAAATCTATAATGATTTAAATATTTAGGTTTATTGGTTATTCGAGAACCAGTCAATTTATTTTCCTTTTTCTACATTTTTATGCAAATTTTATCATTATTTTTCGAAACGAACCAATTGTCAGTTATTTCGATAATTCATCGCGGTTACTCATAACACCGATTTCTCACAAACATGTTGGCAAATATTTTTAAAGTCGTTAATTATGCCTGGCGTGGTTCTCGCGGTCTCTCTCTGGACCCAAGGGGATATAAACGTACATTTTTAATTATTCTTAACTCTAAATCGATCCGCAAAATATGCATGCTCCAACCCATTTGAAAGTGTATCGCTGCCTCCTTGACCTTGTTCGAATTACGCTGATATTTCCCATAAAGTTTTTCACCAAAATTCCGAACACATTTTATAGCCGAAGAAGGCAATCGCGTTTACACATAATAGCCGATCAACTTTTTATGCAGTGGTATCAGCACAACTGTGATTTGGTGCAATATTATTTCTACGGATGCAATCTTTTGATATTTGTTTATCTTTTGCCATTAATTCGACTATCTACAAGTCATTGGTAAATTGCATTAAACAGATATGTTTGAGAGTTGATATAAGAATTTCACTATGAAATTTGTCTGAGCAAATCGTACTGCTCACTATAATCACGAACGATCTTTCACACATTTTAGGTGCTTTACTGTTAACTTTACCTAACTAAAAACTTTAAACCCCGATTTCACTGAGTTTACTGTACATTCCAAACATAGATTTGTATTTTATTAACAAACAAAAATAAAACCAATATAAAAATTCTTATCTAATCTTAAATCCAAAATAAATTTCCCTAACCTAGCTAAACTATTTATTTCACTCACTTTTCAAGTGTGCACTCATTTCCACCAATATCATAATTATTGTTACATATAACTATAAATAAAACAAATAATATATTTATAGACTTTAGTGGTCTTAGTTCGTTTTCATATTATTTTGTAACAAAACTTAAATTTCCAATTCATTTGATTTTCTTGTGTAAAAATACTAAAAAAAACAAAACAAAGGAAAACTCAAATAAAAATAAAAGAATTAAATAAATATTTCTTCTTCTTATTGAAAAAATTAAAAGGTTATTCGTATCTCGTTTTCATGGTTCTTCTATAATTAAAATGCACGAATTTAAAATAGTTACGGTTTATTTTTGTATTTAAAAAAACCATGTGCGATTCTGTGCTAGATATTTTTCCGTTAGTTTTTATTTTTGTTTCCTTAAGATCGTTTTTCTTCCTCTTCATTTGTTTGTATATTTTGTTAACTTCCTTTTCTCGTCAGTAATACCTTTAATTTCTTTTAATAATTGTTTTGTTAAAGTTTCCGTTTTTTATTCCCCAAAAAGAAAGAGAAATCGAATATTTGAAACAATTAAAACATGTCCCCTGTGTTCCCATTTATGGGGTTTTAGATAGGGGACGGATAGAGGTGAATAGAAATATTGACTTGTTGCGATCAAAATAAATAGTAAAATGAATCTTCATTAAGTTGAAAGGACTCCATTCCATTCCATTTGTACGATGTACGCACAAAGAATTCCCTTTGCAATTTGATTATTTGAGATACCTTGCTTAAAGATCGTTGAGTGCAAACTATGCAAACACTAAAAACAAATACTCTTTGTTGGCATTGATAACTTAAAAAAATGGAATTGTAGTATGGCATTCAGTAATTGTTTGCAAAGCCTCTATTCTAGTTTAAGAGTGTATTTGAATAAATATTATTATTAATAATGTTATATACAAAAAAAAATATGAAACTGTAAAATGGAGACGCCAAGTATTTTCTTAGGTAAAAGCACTTTTTATTAAAAAATGACGACGCCTGCTCTATAAAAGAATACTTCAGAAAACAAAACAACTTAACTTTTAACAAAATATAACCTAAAACTACACCAAACATGGGATCTCATGAATAGTGTTTTCTTAAAAGCTACAAACAAACTAAAAAATTATATATTTATATTTATACAAAATTTATAATTAGAAGTAACATAAACCTAACATACAAAAAATAGTTGGAGTTACATTTATTCAGGTCAAAATTCATATAAATCTGAGTTAGATTTTTTTCGCTTTTCTATTTGTAAATTTTTAACATAAATTTTGCTAGTTGAAGGGCTTTATGTGCGTCATCAAATTTTTTTATGTTTTTATATCAACATTTTCTCTATATGTTGTTGCATCATAACAAACATTTTTCCACTTTTGTTTCACTTTATATTATTATTATTATATTTTTGTAAGCAATCATAAGAAAAGAATAAATATTCCTTTGAAGGCAAATTAAAAATAATACGAATACAATGTAATCATTGTAAAATGGGAAGCAAGGAATTGTAGTAATGATGATATCATTATTAATTTAATTATTGTTGCAACATAAAAGGCTGTTTATTCAGTTTTATTTGAAATTGATTATTTTGAGGTAGCACATTTACGAATCACGTCATTTCTTTATAAAATATTTTGTTTTTGCACAGTTTTAACATCCATAATAAAAATAAAAGAAACATGCATCAAAAGGTTGGAAAGTTATAGATTGTTACATTTTCAAAATTCTTTTTTTTAATCTGGTTATTTACCTTAAGAATCTATAACTAAACAATATGTAAATAGTATCAAATAATAAAATGTGACATAGGCCAATATTCCATAAGACGATGGAGGAAATAAAAATAAAATAAGACGATTAAATCTTTGATCATGTGATGTCTGTGCACTGTCTTCCTAAATGATGAAAGCCCACATATAGAGTTATATGAAGGCTCGTTTTTTATACAGCAAGCACAAAATACTGTGTCATCATTAAGCAATATTATATAACCAAGATTGAGGGTGCTACCGTTTTCTTATCCTCACAAACTATGAACACTGGTTTTTTTACAATAAATGATTGTAATAGTTTTAAGGAAACGTTATTAATTTGCTTATCATTTAACAGTATCAATTCTCACCTTTGATTTGTGTTTAATATTTTCTCTTTAGCGTTTCGTTAATATATACTATATAGGTTACTAACTAGATCATGAGATATTTGGATTAATTAAAACAATCGTAGTTCCTTCCATAAATAAATATGTTTTTCAGCAAACGGGTGTAAAGTTGAACTTAACTGGTGCTAGGGAGAAGCGGCTTTAAAGTAAAGCGGCTGTAAAGTAATCAAAGCGGCTGTAAAGTAACGCTATTTTAATTTTTTTTTACGGCGGCAGTAAAATAACTTTCATATTTTTACGGCGGCAGTAAAGCAATTTTCATATTTTTACGGCGGCAGTAAAGTAACAACATGAGATTAATTATGAATTTGATAAAAACAGCATTCATTTCAGTTGATTTTAATGAATTAAAGTCAATAAAAATTAATGTCAGAAAATTTATTACCTCATATTACGTTTTTAAATCATATCTATAAAAAATTTGATGTTTTAATTTCATATTTATTAAAAAATTTAAAGGTTTGCCGAAAATATAGTGTATTTAATTCGGAGCTAAAGTGACTTTTTGTGTTTCGTTTATAATAGTCGGCCTCTCTACGGTCGGCCGCCAAACTATAGGCTCAACAGAAAAAGTAGCACTTTAGCGTGGTGCGTTACTGGACATGGTCCATTAAACCACCATCTTAACAAAATGGGCCTTGTTGTTTTCGACAGGTGTAGATTCTGCTACTCGGACGCGGAAACAATGGAACACGTCATCTGCAGCTGTCCTGAAGGCACAGATACAACCAACTTGGTCATAGAAGACTAACACTTCCATTACCACAAAACGTCACTCCAATTGAGCTAATTAATTTTATTAAAAGTCTCAACTTGGATGACAGAATACAACCAGTAACGGCACAGACGACTGACTAATAAAACAATCAGGGTAAGCACAATAGACCTTCAGGTCGAAGTGCTACTTGTTCTTCTTGAATTTTGGTGTATTTTTAAGCAGACTTTTTTCCTGGCCTCAATTCAAAATGAGAAAGACAGATAGCGTTGTGTTTGTGTAGCAGTGGCGTACGCAGAATTGAGCTATGGGGGGGTTTAGATAAAAAATTTAATTTGAGTTCCGTTTTTATACGGAACACTACTGTTGCGACTACGATGTGTATTCTGTAGTCTGTTGCATTAAAATCGGTAATCTCATAAACTATAAATCCTATGAACCTGAAATTTAAGATGCATATAAAACTAACCTGATGACCCTGAAGATGACAGATACAAAAAAAAATGGTTTCCGTTTGTTTTACGGGGTGCAATGTAAGGTCTTTAAAAAATACTTCTTTTTTTACCGAGTCAAGTAGGGTATCATATGAAAGGGCTTGAATTCAGTATCCCTTTAAAATGTATTTTATAATTTTATTTTATTTTTTACTGTTTTTTGAATAAAATTGAATCATAGCGTTTTTTTATGTTTTCTTTCCCCACTTAGTTCCGAACCTATTTAATAAAAAAACTTCAAAAGTCTTAGGAAATATTAGGAAAAAGTGGTATCTTTTGAACGCAAAATATAGCGAAGTGTAAAATACTCATAATCGTATTTATTAAGCGGGTGGAAATGAGAAGGGAGAAAACACCATTTAACACCCAGCCATGTGAGATATCATATGAACGAGCACTTAATTCAAGAAACGTTGTAATTATTTTTAAAATTTTGCAGTGCACAGGTTTTGAATTATTGTCAAACAAGTGCAACAAAAAGTTGGTCCCACCTCTTGGGTTTCGAGCTTAATTGGCAGAAAAATTTGAAAAAATTCACAGAAAAAGGAAGTTTGATAAACTCTGAACGAAAACTATAGCGAAGTGTCACTTAATTATTTTTCTGAGGGGGTGAGGTTGGAAAAGGGTGAAACAAATCTTTTTTGACCTTAACAAGTGGAAAGAGCGAATGAAAGAGCACTTAATTTAAGAAACATTGTAATTTTTTTTAAATGTTACTGTGCACAGGTTTTGAATCATTGTCAAAAAAGTGCAACTAAAAGTTGGTTTCCCTCCTGCCTACGTTTACGACGTTGATTGACAGAAAAATTTGAAAAAACAGACAGTGATTGGAAATTTGATAAACCCTGATCTAAAACTATAGCAAAGTGTCACGTAATTATTTTTCAGTATTTTGAGGGGGTGAGATTGAGGAAGAGTGAGAAAAAATCATTTTTGATCCGAACAAGTGTGAATTGTCATAGGAAAGAGCACTCAATTTAAGAAACATTGTAAGTTTTTTTTAAATTTTGCGGTGCACAGTTTTTGAATTGTTATTTGAATTAATAATGTATATTTTACAATTTAAACCATTTACAAGGTGGTGTAATTGCATATCTCCTTAGTTACCCTAAACTGCTATTGCTAATATTTAACGAGATTTAATATTTTGTGTATAATTTGGATCAATTTTCAATTGACATTGCTATTGACATTTACGAGGAAAAAATCATTTTTATCACATAAAATATTTTTTATCATAGGCGCTATGGTCTGGCGATATAAAAAGTTTACAACACAACTTTATTTAAATTATTATTGTCAGTTTGTTGATTCACGGAACCCTCGGCGAGCGAATTTTCTTCGCACTTGACCAACTTTTTTTATATTTAAACGGTTAAAAAATAAAATAAAAAATCGGTATTAACATTTAACACAATCGGTATTTAAATATAATATAAATATATGGTTATGAATTATAATGGGGATATGACTTTTTCTTAGGCGCCAAGATTTTTTTTATTTGATAAAGAATCACTCACTGAAGCGAATAAAACCAAAACGAGTTGTATCGGAGCCCCGGGGTCCATGATACAGGCCTTTGAAAAAAGCAAAATCCATACAAAATTACACTGTTTTGACAAGAATTTTTTCTGTTTTTTTAATTTCTGCTTTATTTCCTATGTGCTTATAAGATAAATAGATTAAAAATGTCTCTTTTACTAAATTTTCTTAATTTACGATAAAAATAATTAAAAAAAATTCATTTGCGCCTTAGTTCAAGTAATCTTGCCATAACGTGGGCCCCTAAGATTGTAATTTAAATTTAAATTCCATGTAAGTGGAGAATATTAGAATAATTTTTTAACCGATTTGATGCAACATGGGGGGGAGGGGTTCGAACCCCCAGCAATCCCCCCTTGCATACGCCACTGTTGTGTAGTAATTAAACTTTTTAATCTAGTTTTAGAGCTTTTAAATATTAATTTGTTTTTTAAGTCAATATAAACAAAATGGTATTTTTATTGCTTTTTACAACTTTTCGAAGCAAGATAAAAGATTTTACTTTAGTATAATTTTCAATTACAATCTTTGTTTAAGTTTACATGCTACTTAATTTTTATAAAACTGGTTATTTATAAAAAATAATAAGTTCGTATTATTGATGGAAAATCGAATCAAGACGCCGATGATGTGAACCCGACCTTTTCCGATGTTTTTGAAACTTCGGTAATCGTTAGTATAATAAAAAAAATTAATACCGCAGGAGGGATCGATTTTGATCGATTATGATCAATGTTGATCTACGGGTCTGATTACCCTGCGTACTCCAGTCCCTGCCATTGACATATGAGTTAGCGTGAGATATCACATACCACTGGCAATGGCAGGAGATGTCATTAGCCAAGATGATATCTTAGGGTGCTGGCGGACGAACTTTAATTAGTCAACGGCAGCACTTCCAGTCTTAGCTGGGCAGCGTTCCGTAGCGGTACCGCTCATTGGCTCTTCCAAAGAATCGGACCAACACGTAGGTTATGTGTGAGCTTTGTGCCTCGATTGAGGTAGTGGGCGGTGCGTCTGGGGTGCGCTGCATCAGCTGGATTATTGGCATTTAGTTTTGTTTTGTTTTCTGCAAATTTCTCACAATTTGTTTTTCACTTATTATTTTGTTATTATTTCTTCATCTTATCATGAAATATTGGCATATGTCATATTTTGTAGTATGATAGGATTTTTTACTTAGTTATGCATTTTAAAATAAAACATAAAAAAATAAAATAAAACCCTTTTGATATATATATGGCAGTACAACCGAAAAAGAATAAGTCTGCAAGTGGTAAAGCAAATTTGCGCAATCCACCCGCCCATAAAGCGGCATGTCCACGGAATTTGCAAGGACAAAACATATATGAATCAATAAAAAATTTTAAAATACATGTTCAAAACATCTGCGGATTGAACGCTAACCATGACCACGTGCAACATCATCTTGAGCACGACAAACCGAACATTCTATTCCTTACAGATACACAAGTTTCTGAAAATTTTCTCTTTATAGAATCGCTTAATTCCAAATATAGGCTCGAATCAGCTTTCAAACTCCATCAGGGCGTATGCGCATTCATTCATGAGAGTGTTGCGTACACGCGCTTTCCAAATTTTGAACTACACGGTGACGGCTTCAATACAATGGTTTTAAAGATTTGTCTTCCAGAAATGACTTTTTTTACAATAGCTTTATACCGGTCCCCCAACAAACGTAACCCAAGCTTTTTTAATATACTGACAAAAATTATGGACGAGATTAGAGCAAAGTCCCCTAATTGTGAAGTTATCGTTACCGGTGACTTCAACGTCCACAACAAATCATGGTTGGAATTCTCCAAATCGACCGACGATGTTGACAATAGTGGAAAACTGGCAGAAATTTTTGCCGCGTCTCAGGGCCTATTCCAAATTGATAAAAGCCCGACTTTCACTCCCCGTAATGGCGGTGATAATAGTTTTCTTTTAGATCTCTATCTTACCACAATGCCAGATATTACGAGTGTCGATGTCGCGAAAGGTAGTATTGGAAATTCTGATCATTATTTAATCTCATCAGTTATCAAAACCGATTTACTTAAAACTACAGCTCCCAAACCCCGTAAAATATTTCACTACTCAAAAATGGATAAGAGTGGTCTTCAAAATTTTTTCCATGGTTTCCCTTTCGACCGTCATTGTTTTTACACTGACAATGTAAATGTTTCTGCTCAAAACTTTACAGAAACCATCCAATTTGCTATCAATAAATTTGTCCCTTTCTCCATAGTAAAACCCAAACAAAAATACTTGTATTCGAAAGCTGCCAAAACGGCACTTAGAAACAAACGTAGATCATTTAATATTTGGATTCATAACAAAACTCCCACTAATCGATCCCAATATCTAAAGGCCAACAAAATATCTAATCAGATTATCTCAAACGAAAAGTCCGAAATTGACAGAGCGAAAGCCTCAAAACTTACGTCTATGTCTGTTTCTGACAAGAGTTTCTACAGTGCCATTAATTCTTTAAATTCTGGTACAAAATTTTCTATTCCCCCTATTATTGATGGTGATTTAATCGTCAATGATCCCGCAAGAAAAGCTAACTTGTTCGCTGAACGCTTTGCTCTGAACTCCACTGTTTTGGAAACTCCTAAAGAGATACCCCAAATCCAGTCTTCAGGAGTTAATATGAATGAACTTCACTTCAAACCCAAAATAGTCGCTAAACTTTTAAAGGGGTTAAACATCAACAAAGCATCAGGAACGGACAATATTCCACCCATTATTTTAAAAACCTTTTCCAAAGAACTTGCACCAACTTTAACTAAAATATTCTACCAATCCTACAAATCTGGTATATTTCCCTCGTGCTGGAAGTTGGCAAATGTCCAGCCCGTCCCCAAAAAGGGACCAAAATCCGATATCTCAAATTATAGGCCAATAGCTTTACTATCGGTCCTATCCAAAGTCTATGAGCATTATATTAATACACATATTTCAAAATTTCTGGAAGAAAATCATTTAATATCCGACAGCCAATACGGTTTTCGAAACAAAAGATCAACTACCGATCTATTAAACTATGTAGCGCATTGTTGGAACAGCATACTTGATAAAGGTGGTAAAACATACGTTATCGCTTTAGACATCTCCAAGGCATTCGATCGAGTCTGGCATGCCAACTTAATCAACAAGCTCGTTGCGTACGGTTTTCATCCCAATGTTGTGAAGCTGATTCAAAATTTTCTATCCGACCGATACATTTCGGTAACCTTAGACGGATATTCTTCTGAGTCTAAACTAATTAACGCTGGTGTACCCCAAGGCTCAGTATTGTCCTCAACCCTATTTTTGATTTATATCAACGAATTGTTGAAAATCACCAGCAACCCAATAAATAGTTTTGCAGATGATAGTACTCTGCACAAGTCGTTCGAGCCCCTTCCTTCAAAAGGTAAAATGCACGAACGAATTAATCCTGCCCGGAGAGACGCTGCCATAAACGTGAACAAAGACCTGAATAAAGTCGCCGACTGGGGTGACCAAAACCTTGTCAATTTCAACTCCACCAAAACACAGCTGTTGATTGTTTCCAGATTAAAGACCGAGTTCCCCAAAGATATTTTATTTAGTATGTGTGATGAACCAATAGGTGAATGTAAAAACATTCGTTTATTGGGTGTCACAGTTTCAAACGACCTACTCTGGAACGATCATGTAATGGCGATGGCAAAAAGCGCGTCTAAAAAACTCGGCCTCCTAAATAGATGCAAAAAACTTTTCACTCCATACCAATTGCTCCATGTTTATAACTCCTATATTCGTCCCTGTATGGAGTACTGCTGTCAAGTTTGGGGTGCTGCCTCTGTTTCCATCTTGGCCCTCTTGGACTCTGTTCAAAAGCGAGCTATACGAATTGTAGGTGATCGAACTTTGACATCAAAACTTGATTCCCTACAACATCGTCGCACTGTTGCTGACCTCGTTGTTTTTTACAAATATCGTCATCAGCAGTGCTCAGATGAAATCAGCGGCATCATGCCTCAAACTTATTTTTACCCCCGTTCCACTCGGCAATCGGCTGCCGCAACCAGTGAAACGGTAAGGATCCCGCGCTGTCATACTGGCAGATCGCAGAGAGACTTCTTTGTCCGAACTGCGTACAAATGGAATAGTTTGCCGGAACACTTAGTCTCAGGTGGCTTCAACCCACAGATGTTTAAAAAAAGCGTTAATCTACACCTTAGAACGCCAGTTGTTGTGGGACCCAGGTCTAGACCTAGGTCTTAAAAGGTATTTATGTGTTGTTGTGACACATATTCTAAACCCTATTACACAACACATTTTATTTAAAAAAAAAAAAAAAAAAAAAAATACGTGTTTTTTATTTTTTCAATAATTTTGACACAAGGTGGCTCGAAATTTCTTATGAAATTTAGTGACAATCAAACATTAAAGTTAAATTTTGTTCGAACGGGTTATTCGATTTGAGTAAATTTTTTTTTAAAAGGTGCCTAATGTAATGTTTTTTTATTTTTTATTTTTCAAACACGGTTTTTTCAAAAAGTACATTTTTGTTTTTTTTTCATTTTTTATATTTTAAACGTTTTTTATTTATTCAAAACATACTAAAAGTACAGACATGCGTTATTTTTTGTTTACTAGAAAAACGCATTTTACTGTATTATTAGATTAATTTGTTTTGTTCTTTGTGGCATTTACTAAAAACTACTTTACCGATTCTATTCAACTTTTTTTGTTTAGAAGGTATTAAATAAGACTTAGTAAAAATATTACATTGAAAATTTGTTTGTGTATTTTACATGAAATTTTTCAGTTTTAATTAAAAAAAAAAATAGAATTTTTAATCATGCCGAAATCTAAAAGTGCCCTGTTTTCTTTTCTGTTTTTTTTTTGGTTTTTCAAATATGTATAGTAGAATTTTTTTGCCAGCGAACACAAAATGTTTGTTATGCGCATATTGTTTGCACATGCGCATATTGTTTGCACATTCAGTGTCTCGATTAAAATATTAAAAAAAGCTATTGGGGTCCCATTGAAATGGACAAAAAAACGCATAAAATTAATAAATTACTATTGAAATTCAACCAATTATAATAGAAAACCAAAAACTAGTAAAATATTAATGATTTTGTAGGAAATGTAACAAAATTTTGATAATTAAAAATAACTATAATAAAAATAACGACGCCTATGGAAACAAATATCACAACAAACAAATGGTACGAACTAGAAGTAGAAATTTAACTAATATAATTGTTTTAAAAACAAATTTATCCCAAAATAAATAATACATCGCTGTTTTACTTTTTGTCTCATCTTTTATCTCTTGCTGCGTCCTATCTGTCAAAAATTCGCTGGCAAAAAAATTCTACTATAGTTAGTCTTTAAATCAAAATATACTTAAACAACAGACATGCGTTTTGATTCTTAAGGACTAAATCTTTAGAAAACTAAAAAATAAGAATTCAATTTTTTGAAAAATTAAAATCAAAAAAATTCAAGTAAAGTACGCAAAAAAATAATCATATATAATATCACAAGTCGTCAAATAATAGTCGATTATTTTTCATAATCATTATTACGAATGTCATTTGAGGAAATTTTTAACCTCAAATGGCATGAGTGGTAATGTTGAAAAATAATCGACTAATAATTTGGTGACGAGTTGTATTTAGCAGACAATTTAACAGAAATAGTAACAGAAAATAGTTACAGAAATAGTAACATTATTTCATGCAACATAATCATACATAATAAAATATTATTTCATCTTAGTAGGCACATAAATATTATAAATTTGTAATTTATTTTTGACAAATAAACATAAACATGCAATCATTTATGAATGAAAACGGACATTTTTACTATTTGCAAATTGCATTTTCACATAATTTTGTATGTGAAGTTTTGTTTTAAATTAATATATTAAGTAGGCCGAAAATATTCGAAAATATTCGCTGTTCCTTCCCACCAGAGAAAAATAATCGAAACAATTCGTTTTGATTTGTTAAAAAATAGTAAATGAAGCGTTTTTATTGGACCCATTGAATAAATATACAAGGAACAATAATTACGTGTGGCTACACGAATATTTTTTGAAGTATGTAATTTGTATATCTGTGCGTTCTTCATCCATGACATTTGACATATTTCGTTTTGTATTTTAAAATAAAATGATAGCTTTTATCCGAAATTTTACTTTAACATATTCAAATTAAACAAAATTTATTAAAATTAAACTTTAAATTAATATTTTACAAAACAATTATAAGTATTTGTGCAGTAGTTTATTCATAAAAATGAAGTGTTGCATTAAAATATGTACAAATAATCTTAAATACACTGAATTTTGATCATCGAATTTCATATCTATGATTAAAATATTTTGACTAATACTACGCATAAAAAGGGTTTAGAATGATATTTTAACAAAAACATAAAGTATTTGCTTTACAAAAACTGTTATTTTCTAGTTTAATTTTATATTTTATTACCCTACATAAATGTAATTTTTCTTAATCCATCGTTGTCAAACCATATTTCAAACGCTATCACAGCCGAATATAAGGTGTTCTTAAAGTAATTCAATATGATTAAAATTTGTGTTGTATGGACAATTAAAAATATTGGTATTTGGAAATATAAGGAAATATTTTATTCAAACATATTAGGCTTTTAAATTTATATGTAACATTTATTATTTCTTTTATTTATTTGGAAATATAAATATGCAAATTGTAAACAGTACCACCCAGCTAGAATACAAACACTATCAAACTTCACCAATACTAAAAATTAGATGCTTCACTCAAAATGTCTAGTTACTCTTCCTTAGATATTTATTCAATGATTGGACCTTATCGAAACTTTATTTAGTGAGTTGAATTATCATATATAATATCACGAGTTGTCAAATAATAGTCGATTATTTTTCATAATCATTATTAAGAATGTCATTTGAGGTCCCGAGTGCGCGTAGTGCACGAGGGAAATTTTTAACCTCAAATGGCATGAGTGAAAAATAATCGACTAATAGTTTGGTGACGAGTTGTATTTAGCAGACAATTTAACGAACAGAAATAGTAACATTATTTCATACAACATAATCATATATAATTAAATATTATTTCATCTTAGTAGGCGCATAAATGTTATAAATTTGTAATTTATTTTTGAAAATAAACATAAACATGCAATCATTTATGAATGAAAACGGAAATTTTTACTATTTGCAAATTGCATTTTCACATAATTTTGTATGTGAAGTTTTGTTTTAAATTTATATATTAAGTAGGCGGAAAATATTCGAAAATATTCGCTGTTCCTTCCTACCAGAGAAAAATAATCGAAACAAATCGTTTTGATTTGCTAAAAAATAGTAAATGAAGCGTTTTTATTGGACCTTATTGAAACTTTATTTAGTGAGTTGAATTGTCAGTGTAATTTTTATTTAATACGATTTAAACAAAAAAAGAATTGAATAGAATCGGTAAACTGATTTTTAGTAAATGGCACAAAGTACGAAAAAATTCAAACTAATAATATAGTCAAATGCCTTTTTCTAGTAAACAAAAAATAACGCATGTCTGTATTCTATAATTTTAGTATGTTTTGAGTAAATGATAAACCTTTAATGTATAAAAAAATGAATAAAAACAAAATAGTACATTATGATGCTAGGACGTAAAGCTAAAGATTTTGGACGGATGTGGAGTTTGCAAATCGAGGCGCTAGCCGAGATTTGCACCCACATTAAGTCCAAAATAGCTTACGTCCGTGCATCACATACTATTTTTTATTCGCCGCAAGCAAAATATTTTAAGAAAAGTTCTAAAGAAAAGTTCTATTCTAAATAAAAATTATAAATTTTCATAAATTTTAAAATAAAAATATGTGGAATAAGTAACCTTTGACAAAATATTTATTATTTTTTCCAAATTATTGTGTAGCTATGACAACAAATGATAACAACTATTTTAATTGGATAATGAAATTTTGAATTTAAGGGTTGCTTTGATAAAAAATTTTATTTTTCATAGAATTTAAACAAATACAAATGCTTTTTACTTTTCTGGACGTAGCTATGACAACAAAATAAATAGTTGAAAAGTGATACTTTAAAGCCGCAAATCACAGTAATAAAGTAACACTTTAATATGTAGGCGAATAAAAATGTACTTTTTGAAAAAACCGTGTTTGAATAATAAAAAATAAAAAAAATCATCTAACAGCATAATTTATTTTACGCACAAACGAATCCGTAAAACACATTTTACATCCTAGTTATCGTGGCTGAAAGTTGAACTTTACATCCGTAAAATAGAATCCCGTTGCTATATGAAATATTAATATATTTTTCTACTTTACCGCCCGTAAAATAATCACCCGTAAAATATTCATAAAATTAGAACAAACAAATAAATTATTGTATGAAGTTTATAGAGAAAATCATGGCATGTTTAGCATAATTTTCAAAATGTCTAGCGAGTTTAAAAAATTCAAAAATTGATTTATACTACAATAAAGTTGTGCAGTTGTGCGTAAAACGTTGTACATACACTCAGGCTGAAAGGAAGATTACGCCCTTGGTTCAATAAAAGCCCTCGCTTCGCGTCGGGCCTCAATATGAACCGCTGGCGTAATCTTCTACTTTCAGCCCACGATATGCAAATAACTATTTATCAGTGTAATATTTTTATAAAGCCACATTAAGTACCTTTTAAACAAAAAAGAAATTTGCTCAAATCGAATAACCCGTTCGAACACAATTTAACTTTAATGTTTGATTCATATATTTCATAAGAAATTTGAAGCCACCCTGTGTCAAAACTATGTAGTAAATAAATAAAAAACATGTATTAATTTTTGTTTATTATACTAACATTTACCGAAGTTTCAAAAATAATCGGAAAAGGTGGGCTCAAAATTCTTATTTTATCGGCGTCTTGATTCGATTTTCCATCTATTGTGTAAACAACTATAAGAGGAATAATAACTACAAATAATACTATATTTGAATTAAGTTTTACTGAATTTTCAACTGTATTTGATGAGTTTCAAAATTAGTAAAAGTTCATGAAAATAAAGTGCCATTAATTCTATCAATCATTCCTCTTAGCCTCCTCCTCTTAACTTAATGCAAACACCTCAATCTTCCTAATTAGTAATTACTTCCTTCCCGAAAAGTGTAGGACGGACTTTTACAAATAACAAATATGGTTTTCTAATTTTAATACGAAAATTTGCACATTTTTGTATAAATCTACAAATAGAATATTATTCCATTTTAAAATAATGTAAATTTAAAAACTGTTTATAGTCCAGTAATGACCATTTTCCCGTATAATCCTTACAAACATCATCGATTTGCAGAAAAAATTGGGTTAAGGTTCTACTTACCCTCTATTTCAAAATTGACCCTGCGGCGGGGGTTACTTTTCCCTGGGAGTGGATGCCACCCCTTCTTGGGGGTGGAAAATGATTCATTAAAAATGGTTCAGGATTCATAACCAACTTTTGTTGAAAGATTTTTCTGAAAGTCAATACTTTTCAACTTATTCGCGAGTGAACATTCAGACTGTTTTCCGCGAATTACTATTTTATCGAAAAAATTATCGCGATTAAAATATAGCTTATAAGAAACTAAAAAAAAAAAAAGTTGGTTTATGGGTGGGTCTGTATAGACTCAATATAAACGGAACAACAGTTGTTTCTTATTCGTCAAACGCCAAAGTTGAAAGTTTCAACTTGAAATAAACAAAAAACAATGCATTTTCCGAACTTTTTTTAAAGTGGTTAACAATACCTTTATATTCCTTTTAAATTAAAACTTCCTAGCATCAAAACTAAGTGAGTTGTGACGACGAAAATAAAGTTGGTTCCTATTTTTTGCGACTCAATTGAAGGTGTTGTCTTTCTAAAAACTTTCGATTTATTTTTTTCAATAGGATCAAAATTGAGTAAGATATCGGGGTTTATAGTTTGCATGTGTTCGTAAACAGTAAATGGTTCAAGCCGTTTTAGCTCAAACCCTTTCTAAAATAGAGGCTGAAAGAAAAAGTTAAATGAGCTTATAGCGTTTGAAAAAACCTACAAAATAGTTTTTTGAAGAAAATTAAAGCTTACAAAATAAGCAAGTAATGGGTATAAACCAGTCACATGTTTTGCAGATATGAGGACATGTATATTGGCATAGAAGCGGCATTGATGTATTAGAATAGACAAGGATGAAATTTATAAATATACAAATCTGTATCAAACATAGAAAAATTTGGACGTATAATATTTAAAGTTTAAATGCATTGTTTTTTGTTTATTGCACATTGAAACTTTTAACTTTGGCGTTTGACGAATAAGAACCAACTTTCAACAAGCTGTTACTTCGTTTGTATTGGGTCCGCAGAGACCATAAATCCACTGTTTTTTTTTAGTTTCTTATACGCTGACGGTTTTTTGCAAACAACTCAAAAAATAAGGATTTTCTCGAAAAAATTATCCCGATTAAAATTGAGATAATTTTTTCGATAAACTCCTTACTTTTGAGTTATTCGCGAAAAAACCATCTGAAATAGGATATTATTTAAGTAAGTATAGTATAGTATTGACTTTCAGAAAAAACTTTATATGAGAAAAGTTGTTTAGCCAATCTAAATATTCCTGGCCCTATTTTTAATGAATCATTTTTAACCCCCGAGAAGGAGTACTTTGAAGTAGATGGTAACTAGAAACTAAATTCAAATTTTTGTGTAAATTGGTGCTGTTTGGCAAAATTATACAGTTTCGCTGTATTTTCTGTTTAATGACTGGACTATTAATATTCATAGGTTTTTCTGTCATAGGTTCATTGGGACGGATAGAAAATTAGTTTCGTTAATTTTTTGCAGCGTTTTTCTGTTGCTTGATGGATTCAAATGAAAGTGCAAAAAACTTAAGGACACGGTTTCACTACCATTTGGAATTTTTTCGGCTTTTAGATCTTGGATATTTCTAAAATTGCTTGGTTCAAAAGTAAAAGTAACACTTTTAAGACTAGACATGAGTTAAAACAATATGTAATCTCTGCTTCGTCCCTAATCTAAAAATACGTTGACATGATATTTAAATATTCTAGTATATACTCACCACTTGTGTAAGAATTCGACATCTGAGGCCATAATTAAAACGATTGTTAAGAGAATAATGAGAGATTAGGCACTATGAATGCATTTCTTACGATTCATATTTATTTATTTTATTTTATTTATTTATTTATTTATTTATTTATTGAACAATTACATACTTATGTCTCCATATATTATAGTATGTTAAGGTTTATATAATCTTATTTCACAAGAGTAAAATCAATCAAATATATTCTACTATTATTTCATATGTATACGTTAAATAATTTTTTTTCAAAATATTTATACATTATTAGACTAAGTCAAAAAATAATTCAATTTAATTTTAAATTTATTTTATTTAAATTTAATTTTACTTATTTAAATGATTCATTCATTCATTTAATTTTGGATTCTGTAGAGATAGATAGAAAGGAAGAAAAGGAAGAAGGAAGAAGGAGGAGGAAGCAGAAGATTTTAAATGTTTAGAGAATTTAAGTGATCAAAATAGTTTTGCCTGAATATAGCCACTGACGGAGAAGATTTAACTTTTGAGGGTAGTAAATTCCACATAACAACCCCACGGACAAAGAAAGACGAATTGAAAATAACATATCTGTTTTGTGGTACAAGTAAATTATTCAAACGAACTGATCTTGTTCGCTCTAGCTTCTCAAATAGGTATGGTGGTATTTCCCATTTTAAAAGCTTAAAAATAAAAGCACATACTCTATAATTTAGAAATTCACGAAGGTTGCATCCTAGGATAGAACGAGAGTATTGAGAAATGTGATCATATTTCTTAAGTTTATAAATGTAGCGTATGCCAGCATTAAATGTTAACTCCATCTTATTAAGATCATAGTCATGCATACCAAAAAGAGTTTTATCGCAGTATAAAAAATGTGGAAATATATAGGAAAAAAATAATTTTTTTCGTAACTCAACATTAGCAAAATGAGTAACAACCCATAGTCTACGAATCATAAAAAAAACTTTTTTGCGCAATGCATTTATTTGGTCGGTCCATATGAGTTCCTTATTTAAAAGTAAACCTAGGTTCTTAACTGTGTTGCTAAACGAAATAACAACATCACCTATCTTGATAGCAGGAAAATCGGTTGTATTTACCGCATTTTTATATATTACAATGGCTTGCGTCTTTTTTGTATTCAATTTAATTTTATTATCTTTTGACCACCTGCTAATTGCATCAATATCAGAGTTTATTTTTGCAACCGAATCTATTACATTTAAAAGTTTCGTAGAAAAATAAATTTGTAAGTCGTCGGCGAACAAATGGTAGTTGCAGTGTCTGATTATACTCGGTAAATCATTAATATATAGGGAGAACAATAATGGGCCCATTACTGATCCCTGAGGAACGCCACACTGCATCTGAACTTCATTCGAGAATTTGAGTTAGCATAAACACATTGAGTACGACCAACTAAATAAGAGCTAATTAACCGGCAAGTAGAGTTAGACAACATACACTTAAAAAACAGTTTTTTAATTAATATTGCGAAATCTACAGAGTCAAATGCTTTACTGAAGTCAAAGAGCAATAAAATAGTTAATTTATCCTTATCAGACATTCTGCGAATATCGTCAACTATTTTAAGAATTGTTGTATCAGTCCCATGATTTGGTCGATATGCAGATTGCAGGGGATCGAGTAAATTTTTCTCATCCAAAAACTTTGAAATTTGTTCTTTCAGCAGACGCTCAAATACTTTAGACAATGCTGGTAGGATACTGATCGGACGATAGTCGGTCACAGAAATTGGATTAGGAACTTTCTTGATCGGAATAATTTTAGCTTTTTTCCATAAACCAGGAAAGACAGATTTTGTTAAAATGTTATTAAATATGTATAACAGATATTTACCAACCAAGGGGTATAATATTTTGATAAATTTTAATGATATTTGGTCGCAACCTACAGCATTCGACTTGATTTCATTCAAAACACGGCTAATCTCATTCAAATCAACATTTCTAAAAGACAAATTACCAGCGTGGGAATCATCATCAAGAGGTATTTTTATTTTGTCACAAGAACCTGAGCTTAAACTAGAAAAATGCGCGGACAGTTCTTCTGCTGAGAATTGGACATTGTTTGATTCATTTTTCTGATTGCCTAGACCGATATTTTTCACAGTACTCCAGAATTCTTTTTGTGATAGCTTTTTGTTTAAGCGAATATTAATATGTTTCTGTTTATTTTGTTTGATTAGAGCATTTGCCTTATTTCTTTTCTCCGTGTATGTTAATCTACTATCATTAGTTTTAAGAGTCTTCCATCTTCGAAAAGCAAAGTCCCTTAATACAATTTCGTCACGCATTTCTTTAGTAAACCATGGTGGATCTACATTTTTGGGATAAACTGTTTTAATGGGTACACACATTTCGTAAGTTTCAATAACTAAGTTATTAAAAAGTTTTAGCTGATCATCAACGTGTAGAAGTGAATAAATATCATTCCATGGAAGATGTGATACAACAGTTTCAAGATAATTATAATCAATTTTTTTAAAATCTCGAAAAGTAATTGAATGGGGTTTGTTGCTTGTAAAAATATTATATGAAAAATAAATGAAATCATGGTCAAGACAACCCACACTCAATTGATTAAAGAAATGTATTTTATCTGTATTTGTAATAACTAAATCAATTAATGAACAAGAAGTTTTACAGAAGTACGTCGGCTCAACAACGTTATGAACGCCTAATGAAAAACTTTCCAGCATATTATAAAAGGATTTTGATACTGCACTAAAATCTTGAAGAAGGTAGTTATAATTAAAATCACCACATAAAATTATGTCGCTATAATTCGTAGAAAAGTTACTTAGGATACTTTCAAGTTCAATACAACAGTTCATTGCAGGTGGGGAGTAAGCTATACCTAACAGCAATTTGCAATTTTCTACACATATCTCGAGAAGAAGAATCTCAAGATTTCGACTTTCATGTTTGTGTATTACTTTTGATTTATATGTTGACTTAACATACATACAAACACCACCACATTGTTTTAGTGTTCGATCCATTCTAAATAAAGAATACCCAGGAATAGCCACCATTGTATCCGAGATGTGTTCCTTGAGAAAGCTCTCCGATACGCTTATTATATCAAAGCCCACATTTGATATTAAATATTTTATTTCATCTAATTTCGGAAAAATACTTCTAGCATTAAAATATGCTATTTTTAAACCACTTTTACCACAAAACGATGACTTCAACACAGTATTAGACACATCTAAGCCCGGTGGGTCAGTAGAAAATAATACCCTACCCCCCATTTAAAATCAGCAGCCATTCAGACAAAATACATCGATCACTAACTTCTGAAAAATACAAAGGATAGTATAAATAAAAATTAAAAGAAGAAATAAATATAAAAGTTGGAGAAAGAGTTTGGTTTTTAAAATACAAAAAATATAGAAAAGAATCCAAAAATAAATGTTTAAAAGAATATGTTAAATTTTTGTATGTTCCAGCCTTCTTTAGTTTCATTTTAAATTTTATTTCAATATAAAACATAGGTATATGAAATATTTTAGAAGGCCTTAATAATACAATATAATACGTCTTACAAAAGCATAATACAATAACAGTAATAAAATTAAAATTAAAATTTTTACTTGTAGAATTTTTCATTGAGAAAAAATATTGAACTGCTTAGTCAACTCATTTAACATTGGTATTATAAAGGATGATTTCATATTTACGATGATGGAGTTGATGATGCTGATCCCGTATTTGATGGTAATCGTAATACTCTATTTGTATTATCATCATTGTACGTTTCATTTCCATCAGCTGTTTTTTTTGAGATTTTTATTTTAGAATTTGTCTTCAAAACATTCGATATTGCAGGAGTTTTTATAGTGTCGTCTTTTTTTTGCATTATTGTAGATAATTCTTCCAACTGTTTCAGACTCTTAATATGCACAAAACTAGTACCAGGATTTACAATAACATAAATAAGACCTTTCTTTGCCATCGCTTTGTGAATAATCTTGTCCTTTTGTTTAGTTTTGGCATGGCGCAATAGTAAGGCATTTTTTTGGTCAAACCATCACTGCAATAAATTCTACTATCTAGATCAATATTTATATGTGTAAGCTTCAGTTCCCCAAAATCTTTATATTTAGAAAAGAAGTTTGATTTGCTTCGCTGATTAAAAAATCGAACAATGATCGATTGTGATAATTTTGTTTGTGTATTGCTTTTGCGTTTTAACCAAAAAATATCTCCTACCTGTATTTCATTTTCAGGAAGACGTATAGCATTGCAGATTTTATTGAACACCATATGGACTGATACATTTTTATCAACAGGAATACCACTGATGATCATGTCACAAGATCTTTGTTTCCACCCACTCAAGAAAATCAATGCGATCTTCACAAGTACTCATCATTTCACTCAGTTCACTTATGTTTTTTAGAATATCTTGAAAATTACATCTAATTTCATTTTTGATTATTGCAAAACAATTTTTATACTCTCCAAAATCAGACTCCATTTTATCTAGTCTTTTATTAATATTTTCGACGCTTGCAAATAACTGTTCTAATTTGGCCATATTTATAATAAAAATGATAAAAACAAAATCACAAAAATGTTCACCAAAACAGTTTTTTTTTATAAATTAATTTGCAAACTCAATTTAGGCAAAGTTAAAATTTAATAGTTATTTAGAGATAACAACTATATGTGGCACACTTAATGAAATCAATTTAATTTAATTTAATTAACTAAGAGCACAATATTTAAGACTTTACTCAGTTGACGCCATCTTGACGATTCATAGCCATAGTTTCTCTATAAAAATAGGTGACGTATTTTTTTTTTAAAGTCTGATCATCAGAATACTTCACAAAATATTCTTATAATGGCGGTAGTGTGTTAACCATATGCATGCGAATGCCATATAATCTTTACAACTCTACCATAATATGCCAACGATACCCTATCCAAATATTAAAAGTGTTTTGTTTTGACTTTACCACAAATTTTTTTTGGGTCATAATTCAAGAACTTCTAAAAGTCGCAGATTTTTAAAAAATCATCCTATATGTCATCCTGTAAAAAAATAAGTAATAGAAGCGGGAGCAGAAATTATCTCTGTTTGGTCGTAAATAGTGGAGTCATATTAGATAAAAAAAGGCCTAAACTTCGGCATAATTTCGCGTTCCATGTTTTTCTAATGAAACCTTTTGCATCTGCTTCTACATAGTGGTAATAAAAAATGCGGCCCTTTAAAAATGGGTGCTAATTGTTTGTGTGCCTAATAACCATCAATAACTGCCCATTTACTTTTAAAATGAAATATTTCGCATATTAATCAAACGAATGTTATGAAAATGGGTGTCCGGAGGTTTTAAAGTATGCTGAACATGAATCTAATGTCAGATTTTAGAAATTCAAATAGGCCTAATCAAAATGGCAGATGGAAATCAAAAATATTACAAAAATTAACCATAAAAAAATTTTATTTGGAGTTTTCTGGGTATAAAAATATATGATTTATATTTATTTTTGAGGAGAAATAATGATTATTATATAGTTAATGTATTTATTTTTGAAAAAATAAAGTCAACTTTTAAGATGTATATATATGTATTTGTTTTATAATCTAACGTTTTACTTTAATATATAAGCGACAGTTTATTATTTTATTTTTATTTTCATTATTTTATTAATTATTTTACATAATTTAAATAAATTTATGCTATAGATTCAGATTCTGTAATATCTGTCAATTCTAAAATGTCTGCAATTTCAGTTGCATCATCAAAAATGTCTGCTGAGTTTTCTGACAAATCATTAACATGAGGACTGTTTGAACAATCTACTCCACTACAATTCAAACAGGCTGTGCTGCAGTACAAGCCCATTTTTCTACAACCACAGCTATTTTCACAGCCACTTTTACCGCTGCGAAATAAACCTTGTAAAAGTTTTTCGGGAGCAGGTAGTTCAGTCATACCTACAGGGTAAAAAAATTTCCATCTCCATTCATTTGGTGATAGTTTTTCAACCAACCGCTGTTGCCTTTGTAAGTAGACTCTTCTAAAGTGCTGCGCTTTTTTTAGGAGGTAAAAGTGCAAGAGTCAATTTTTTGTCGTTTAGAAACACTTCTTATAAAACATTTGTACCTATATTCATGTAAATCCTTTTCTGATTTCAACGCGCCATACATAGCTAATGTTCACATAACGCCAGCTTCGAAAATTCATCAGCTCGTCTATATTGGCAGCCCCTACCCGGGCTGATGTCAATAATAAAATGGTGCCCAAAAGTCAATAGATCATTTAAAATTCGAGTATCTTTTCACAATTAATTAATTGTCGATTTTTAATTTCAGATTATTAAAGCGTAATCCATGGAACTTAAATGGAAATTTCACGACTGAACAACGTATTCGAATTTTATCTAGAAAATCAACAATCAATTGTGCTAAAGCAAAGAGCTTGCACTCTTCAACGATACTTAACTTAGTCCAATGGTTTCAAATTCACGGAGCTGAGATTGAATTTCCACGTGCTGGGAGGCAACCTAAAATTGTTTACTCTACAAAATATTGCGTATCATTAATGGTTTTTCAGTTATTTTGAAGAAATGGCTATTTTTTGCAAAATTACAAAAATGCTTTTTTCACCTCAAGCTTAATCTTTTTCAAAACTAAGCAGTGCTGTAAACCGGTCAAACTTCTAGATCATATTACACGTACATTAATAAAATGACTTGAGAAGTGGTGTCAAATAATTTTTGCTGGGGTGATAATTAGGGGGTGATTTTCACATACGATTTTTTTGCTGAAAACAATATGTTCCAGCTTTATTTCGTCATAACTCGCTTATAGTTTTGATGCTAGGTACTTTTATAAATAAAAAATAAAGGTTATTTTAAGCACTTTTAAAAACAATTTGAATGTTGAATTTGAACAATTTGAACACATTTGAACACAATTTGCATTGTTTTTTGTTTATTTGACGTTGAAACTTTCAACTTTGGCGTTTGACGAATAAGAGCCAAACTTCAAGAAACTCTTAGTCCATTTGTAATGGGTCTACAAATACCGTTTATGCATCATTTGTTTGGTTTTTTTATAAGCTAAATTGGCATAACTTTTGGCATTGGCATAACTTTTTCGGTATGATACTTACTTTTTGTGTAATTCATTAAAAACCGTCTGAAAACGTGGTTTTCGGTAGAAAAATTGACATGTTCACTCGCGAATAGTCGAAAAGTATTGACTTTCAGAAAAAACATTGGATGTTTTGAAAAAAAATGCTTAGAATTAGTCAATCTATCTGTTCCATGACTTATTTTTAATGAAACATTTTTCACCTCCGAGAAGGGGGTGTCAATGACGCATTTTGATATGTTGTTTCTTACACTCTTTTCAACACGTTCCAAAAGAAATCATCGATCGGAGAATTTTTTCGAAGTTAAAATCTAATATGACCACTAACAAAAATTGACAAAAAGAAATTTAAAATTATAGTTAAAGGTTATATTAAAAACTTTCTGTTGGTAAGCAACAATACTGTGACTTGTGTGTTCTTAAAGAAATTTCTAAAAGTAGAAAAGTTTCTTAATTGTTCTCGACTAAACAATTTCTGTAAATCTAAACCTAGTGTCCAGTAAATGACATGATTATACAAATTGCATTATACATATTGCAAGATCTGGAATGCATCCGTCCTGTAAAGAAAAACAAAGCTACGAACGGTTAATGCTTAATGCTTGTGTAAAATCAGTACTGCTGTATGGATATGAAATATCGATGCATACGCAGAAGATTACAAATTAACTACAGGTTTTTGTGAACAAATGCTTAAGAAGACTGATCAAATGCTTCTAGCCTAATACAATCAGTAACCTAGAACTTTTACGACTGAATTTTTCTATATGATAGCAGATGAATAGTCTATTTTCATGCAGGCATAAGCTTCTGTAAACATGGTTTTTTTTCCACTTGTGTAGAATCGTTTTCGCTAAATAATAAATTCTAGTTGCTTTGGTATTTTCATGTATTTCAAGCCAACCATGAAAAAATAGAATTTGAATTTTGAATGCATATTTTGTCGATTTATAATTTAAGTTTATAATAAACGTCGTTTATTCTCTAAGAAAGAGTTTGGCCTTATATCATGAATTTTTTATTTGACAACAGAAATTTGAGATTAATTGAACTACATATATTTAATTTTCACATAAACATAATGTGCTACTTAAGTGACGAAATTATTTTAGAACAATGGAAACAAAACATGCACTCAAAAAACGTTCCTTTTCCAATCTCATCGCGGGAGCGACTATAGCGAATCGAATCTTGAAATTGATTCAATAGTTTAAAACGGTTAGAACGGTGTAGTAACTTACTCACTCACTATACAACCTTATTGTGTGCTAACTGCTAAGTGTAAATGTATTGTATTGTAATTGTAATTGTATTCCCTCGCTCGTGCCTCGCTCGAATTTTAAACTTTTGCTTGAGAATAAACTACTTCATTATTCACTCATTGATTAAACTACTATTTTTAACGCCTGTCATAGAAAATAAAGTTTTCTATCTGTCAGCTTAAAAGAAAAAGTTGACTTTTGTTGTTTAGCGAGCATTTTTTAATTTTTTCTGCTCTTAAGCAGAAAGGAAAAACACAAGTAAAACATTAGACATAATGGATAAAGATTAAAGACATAATATTAAAATTTTTTAATTTCTTCTCTCCAAAACATTTTTGATTCTCGCTACGCTCGTTTTGGTAACATCCTGCTTTCGTTTCGGAATCACCAACCTCGCGCACTTGTTAGGAAAATAACTATTATATATTAACTATCGTAGAAAATTGTATTTCCTACGCGAGATGCAAACGTTTTGCCTTCTTGTAATTTCCCCCACTCGACGATTAATTAACACTGTTGCGCCTGATATCTAAATCAACAGATATGTATGTGTAGATTCTATTACAAAACAATAGCAAACATTTTTAACCCTTAAGCCAACCTTACACTAACACACGATCTTCATTCTACATGAACAGATTAAAGAAATATTTGCTCACTTCATTTGAGCTTTCCATAAAACAACACAAAAAGATAAAACTCCTTCTTTAATCATTAAGACAACGATAATTGAAAATTAAAAACCGAAAAAGTAATCACAAATGAAAAAAACGAAACAAATATATATATATTAAATTTCACCCTTTTATAAATCTTTCTCTGTTTAATTGCTTATTTTTTGAGTTTTTCTATACAATGATGACCTATATATCTATCTGAGTTAAGTTTAGATTAAAAGCAACTATGTTTGGAGATAAATCCCAATTTTGAATGCCCACCGAAAGTTTCAGAAGTGCAAGTTGTTTCGATATGGTTATGCGTATATTAAGTTAAAATCCGAAAAAATAAAAAGTTTATATCTATATATAGTACACAACAGGAATCCTCCACTTTTTTCATATATTTTGTATACAAATATAATCAATGACGTCATTGTGAAAATTTATTATATAGGGTGGAGAAAAATAAAAGTTTGATTTTCAAACAAATTAAAATAAATTGTTGCATTTTCATAAAAGATAGTGGATTTTAATTTCAATGGAAAAAAATGAACGTAGATTTTTATTTTTGGAAACTAAGAAAATTGGTGGAAGATCATTACGATTTGACAAAATATTGATCAATTATATGTTCCAGTCGAATGTACCCGACTAGAAAAAACTTTATAAACCTACTCAGGACCTTGTCAGGTATGTCCAATAAGGATAATGTATGGTTTGTAACGCAGATCAATACTCAGGAACTAATAAGGAAATTTTATCAGGTCCACATCATGTATACCTAATGCTTTCCTGATCAGGATCGCCTGAGTTGGAACTAATCAGGAATGCCTTTTTAGGAACTAGTAATTATCGTTTAAATAAAACCAGATTAAAAATACAACTGTATTTATATTATTTAATACATTATTGTTTACTATAACAATAAAAACAAGATTTACGTTTAATAACGATCATATTTTATTTATTCTTTTATACATATACCTTAAATTTCGACTTTCGAATTTTTTATTCATTAAATCGAAAAACACGGTGATTATTCCAATCTTTTGCATTATTCAACACTGATGATAATGACTTTAGCATAGATTTATCGTCCAATGGGTTTTCTACACTGCTCAGTTTTCTTCGCAATACCTCTGTAAACGTTAATAACATTATTTTATAATCATAATAATAATAGTTAAAATAGTAGTAACAGAAATGATATTTTTTGATGTCGAATTATTACCTTCGATACAGGTATAAAACTTTGTATCTTTGAAAATTTTTTTTGTTGAACTTTCTTTCGATCTTATAGCTACATAATTAATGGCTAAACTACGTATGCTGTTGTTTCCAGTTCCCTAATTTTGTTTTCAGCTTCTTTATACGTTTCTAAGAAATTTACATTAGGATTATAAATAAGTCAATTTGAATTGCGAAAAAGTGTTTATAATAAAGCACTGTGCACTTACGAGCTCTGCCACGAATATTAACAAGGAATGTTAGACATACCGTTATGGGTGGTTTGAAGTTTTTCACCATTTCTTGAAGCTTCTAACATTTTACAGGATTATCATAAGGTCCTGGCATATATTTTATCCTGTTCTAATGTGAGCCATGTTGTTGGAACTACATCTATCTCTTTTCGTTTTGGATCATTTAAAAATAACGCAAGACGATATTTATAATCCATGTCTATAAAAAATTAAAACCATTTGTAAATCTGTTACCGTGAACACATGACATAAATATGACATCACAGGAAGGTCAGGTATGTGTGTATGACCTTCATGTGATGTCATATTTACGTCATGTGTTCACTGGGTAGATATCAATAAAATTTGCATATATGCAGATTATTGTCAATTTGATATGATTGTGATAAGTGTGGCACCGTTTAAACGTTATTTTTTTATTAAACTAAAATATACTAAATTTAAATGGTACTTAAGGGCATAGGCATAATTTCGCAACTCTTACAAAGATTTATTAAATTTCTCAGCACAAAACGTCGAACAACATACATACTTTAAATAGAAAAACGTTTTATTAAAGATCCCTTATGTTAACTATTTACAACTATTACAATCTACAATTTTTATTAAAAAAATTCACTAATACCATACTGGTTTGCTTACAAAATAAATTATCCTCAAAATATAAAATCGTATTTTATTTTGTCATTTCTTTTAATCATAGAAAAGCATGTAAATAAATGTGCTCAAATATATTGATAACTGACTATATAGAGTTAAATATAAGTTTTTTCTATAATTAACCCTGTTTGCCGTTGGCACTTGGCGTAAGTTTTCAAATAACATAATGTCAATCTTTTGTAACTTTACGCAAATAACCGTTGTATGCGTAAAGTAACAAGATATTGACATTATGTTATAAGTTTTTTCACTTATTAGAGGATTTTAATTTATTTTTTATCTAATTTTTCCTTCAAAGGGATAATCAGAATTTGTTTTGAATGAAAAAAATGAATGATCATGGATTATACGAAATGATTTGAAGTTCTCTTGCAAATGATCTCGTAAGAATCAGAAGAAAGAAACAAATAGAAAATATTACAGTGGAATGAACGTTTTTTTATTACATACTAATATAAGTTACAGGTTTACTTTAGTAGTAGTCATCGAAAACATTATTTTGTAGAGCAAATATGAACTATACAATTCATTATTGTAATATTGAAAATTAAAAACGTAAAAGTCAAAATTAGATTAGAAATTCAATCATTTTTTATATGATAAATTTTAATCTCTTAATATTTTGTTTCTTGCATCGTTTTTTAAAAATAACTATAGCTTGAAAACCGACAGCCTCACAAACTGTTGAAAGAACAAAAGTTTTTTTTTTTATTAAACTTGACCGCAAAAAATTAAATATAAGCGATGTCACACTTATCATAAATCGCCACAACAACAATGTTGAAATTGTATAGCTTCAAGTAATTAGATTTTAAAGCTTAAATGCAAGAAAACTTAAACTTAAACCTAAACTATGATTGATTTATTACCAATAAACGGAAATTTAATTCACTTAAAATTAACACTGAATTTTCAAATTTAGATCTATATTTAATGTTGTTTTTATTGTAATTATATTTATTTTTTATCACTTTGTATTGTTTTCGTTACAGACAAATAATTAAGCACTTTAGTATTTAATAGTTAACTAACACTTTAAAACAAAAACGAAATAAGAATAATGCAGAAAAAATACACGATGTGATCTTCCTTTTTATGGTTGAATATACTTTTTTTTTTAAAAAATGAAAAAAAAACAGATCAAAAAAAAATATACGTAAACGCGTTTGTGTGAATAAGAGAGAAAACAATCACTCTAAAAAAAAGATGTCAATCGTGTCTATTTCGCTAATTTTTATACCGAAGCTACCCGAAAAGATAAAATGTTTTACTTCTTTGGTCCTATACTGGTTCTAGTCAGGAAAGTCTGGCGTTATATTTTATTTGAAAATATCAGGATTTCCTCACTTGGACCATAGACGGACCTCAGTAGACAATCGTCAATTTCATTTATTTTAAGTAACATGAGGTTATAATTACTTCTACCTGACATGTTCCTGAGAAGGAATGCTTTTAATGGCATACCTTACAAAATCCTTAGCAGGTCCTTATATATTCTATGGTTTTTCCTGAAGTAAATTCTAGTCGGGTATTCTGTTTATTATAGCCGTGTTCGATTTGCACTGAAACAACTGAAAAATTGTACGCAATTGTTGTTGTTTTTTCAATTATTTTTCGCCTATTGTTTGAGTTTCGGATATTGAATTTACACTTAGCAGTTAGCACACAATAAGGTTGTATAGTGAGTGAGTAAGTTACTACACCGTTCTAACCGTTTTAAACTATTGAATCAATTTCAAGATTCGATTCGCTATAGTCGCTCCCGCGATGAGATTGGAAAAGGAACGTTTTTTGAGTGCATGTTTTGTTTCCATTGTTCTAAAATAATTTCGTCACTTAAGTAGCACATTATGTTTATGTGAAAATTAAATATATGTAGTTCAATTAATCTCAAATTTCTGTTGTCAAATAAAAAATTCATGATATAAGGCCAAACTCTTTCTTGGAAATAGTTATTAACCTCATTCAACTGCTGTTATATATAATATATAGAAACCTTATTACGTTATCAGGACAAGGATAAATTTTTAATAATAATTAATTGCTAACTTCTGGATGAGGTTGACATTACTTTAATTTTTTAGTGTGTTAGTTAGAACTTTATAAAGTCTACGGCATTATGTAAAGCTTTTTACTTTTTTTGTATCGTTCAAGTATAGTTCTTCGATTTGTCTTATATTTTTACAAAATAGCTCATTCGTAAATATGAGTTTGGCCAATTTCGGTTAACAAATTTATTGGGCTTTGAAAAACCGCTTGGGCAAGGCATTTCAATTAAATCCAACTCGATACTAGCAATTTAAAACTGGGCGCCGCCACGGAAAACAGAAAAATATTTTAGTTGGTTCCATTTATGTTCTACTTGATTTCTCAATCAATAATTATTTTTGAATGATATTAAATATGATAATGTTTTCCTACAATTCTCACTCGGTTTAATAATTACTATCTATAATGTCTTTTCCATGTAAAAAATATGAATCCAATAGAAAAATCCTATTAATTCTCTTTAATTTCTTCCAAGTTACTCTTTTTCATGTTTTCTACTTTTTCATATAATTTTCAATTTTCCATTATGTTGCTAAATAGTAAAAGGAATTAAACTAAAAGAGAAAACACATCAAATAAAAAGAGGAAACAACCCTTATCGTAGTTTCTCTTCGTACAGAATGAACAAAAATAATACCTCTTTTCTCTTGTATAGATTTGATTTTTTTGTACACGAAATACGAGTTCAACAGAGAAAATTATTATAACTATCTCTCATTTTCTTAAAAATGAAAATGTTTACATGTAGAAAATAGAATTTTCGCATTTTCTGCACAAAACTAAAGCATACAACAAAAAGTTGGATACAAAACAGAATATTGTTTGTGCTTTTCTGCAATTTTGGTAGATGAATTTTGAAGTTGTTTGGTTTATCCAAGTTTAATAATTTAGGCTGTTTGTTGTGTCTACAGCTTCTCTTTTTTGGAAGTTGATGAGTTCTGTACCGCTTTGAAAACATTAATGAACACTATTCTAAATCCTTAGCTGTATGTGATACAAAGATGTCTTAGCTACTCCTACCAATACTGCCTCCTTAACCTCGGGTGATAGTAGACTTAAATTTTGAATTTTGCTTTTTTTTTTTTCACATTTTAGGAAAAATGCTTTTAAAAAAATATCACTCTTCTAAAATAATAGATTGTAATCCTGTCTACGTTTGTTAAAATATCAACGAATTATATTATTTCAAATAAAAAAATAACTACAAAAAACTAACAGTTTTCGCGTTCTAATTGTGTTAATCAATATTAATTGAAATGTTTATTATTTGGTTTAGTTTCAATAATTAAATCATTTAAAGTTTGAAGTATTATAGATTGTTAGCAAAATAAATGAATATATTTCACATAAAACATTCAATGCTGACGTCATAACGAAGTAAAGTAAATAAAATAAGTGCATATTATAAATAATGATTTGTTTTATATCGAATAGTATTGAGATGATCTGCAGTAGTTGCTCAGAAGCTCTAGTCTATCAGTCGGTTAGTGTATTTAATTTTTTTTTGTGAAATTTGTTGGATAATTCTGTTTTTTTTTTTGTGAAATTTGTTGGATAATTCTGTTTTTACTTAGTTTTTTTATTTAAACTAATTTGACACATCCAATTCTATTTGTATGCATATCAGTCTGATCAAGAAATCTACCTATTTCTAGCGGTTCCTGCTGTTCCTTTCTAGGAACTCATCCTGCCACTCGGACTTTTTTTAAATCATTTTAGACGGCGAACTGGACCGTAGAGCATGCTAGTTTTATCAGGACCCTCAAGAAGGTGCATGATTTCAAAATTATATCGGCCTTCATACTTTTCATTTTCTGTCTTAAGTGGACGACGAAAAATGTGGAGTAAATGTATCTCTTACGCTCCAATAGACAAATGTGATTCGTCAGTTTGTATAAGGGTCCATATTTGTGACCCACATATCACCACCGGTTTAATCAATGTCTTGTTTTTTTTTACTGAAAGTTAGGCATGTTTAGTGTTAATATAATTAATTTTAAATTAACATCTCTAAATATCCGAAGATACCATGCCAACTAGGGATTAGGATCGAGTTAGAATTAAGTTTCTTTGAGAAATTTATGAACGCTGACTTTGAACCTTTCAGGATTAAAGTTATCAGGGAAAACCCCCGAAGGTAACGAATTCCAGAGATGAGAGACTGTCGAAAAAATCGCGCTGGAAGGCTACAGTTCTGCATCTAATTATTTAAACCGTAAAAGGTTGAGCCGCAATCGATGCTCTGGTATGACGTGATAGGTTTGCAGACTTAGGTAAAATCGATTTCATCTCTTCAGAAACCCGTTCATCCATGATATATTTGTAGAAAATCGTCGAATCAGTATAATTTCTTCTATGCTGCTAGGAATCTAGGTTATTAGTAAGATTTGAGTTACCAATTAATTTAGCTGCTCTCCGCTGCACAGAATCAAGATACTTCAAACTACATAAGTATGCTCTACCCCATATGTGAGAACAAGATTCCATGCAGGAACGTATAAAAGATTTGTATATTAAAAGAAGCTGTTCGCTATCGAAAAACTTACGACATCGTCCTAAAAACCCCAATTTTTGAACAGCGCTTTTCGCTAGGCTAAATATATGGGAATTCCACTTCATATAATTTTTAACCTCAACTCCTAGAAGTTTCACGGACTCTTTCTATATCAGAAAAATGGCAAACTTGTGTTTTGGTCGTATTGAATTCAACACTGTTAGCAACACCCCAATCAAAAATAATTTTTAGATCAACGTTTAATGAATCTATCAAATTTGATCTACAGTTAGTAAGCGCTAAAGGTGAATATAATTTAGGTGCAACATGAGACGCGCATGAAGAGTGCTATCATCAGCAAAAGTATGGATAGGATTAATTGTTGAAACCAACAAGTCATTAATATAGATGAGAAAAAGAGTTGGAGATACAGCGGAACCTTGAAGAACTCCTGCATTAGTCGAAAATACATCCGGTGAGACATCGTCAACATTGACTCGAAATTTTCGCTCAAATATAAAACTTTGCATCCAGGAAATTAATGGCTCATCTACTACATAACAGCTCAATGTGCATATAAAATTTTTGTGCTATACTTTGTCAAATGTTTTGGAAATATCAAGAACAACACGCGAAAGTCTCACCAAAGTTTTTAACGGATTTGTTTCAAAGATGAGTAACAAACGAAAGCAAACCTCCAGTTGATCTTCCTTTTCGGAAGCCGTATTGTCTTTCATTAAGTAATTTGGAAGACTCTACGAAGCTGATTAAATTAAAATTTATATATTTCTCAAAAATTTTAGAAACTACTGACAAAATTGAAATGAGTCTGTAATTGGATGGTCAGTTCTACCCTTTTTTGGCAACTGGCTAGCAATTTTCCATATATCAGGAAAAATCCCTTTCTTATATGACAAATAAAATATTTTAGTATGGTTTGGTGCTAGCTCTCTAGCAAACGTTTTAAGTATAATTGGAGGAATATGATCTGGTCCAGATGCCTTGTTGGTATTACTTTGTAAAATAATTTTTCGAATAATGTTTTTACGATAAATTATTCGGCTTCATTTTGAACGATACTTAAGAGATAATAGGTCTAGGTTGAAAATTGGGGTTCGACTAATGTCATACGGTGATCGATCAAACTCGATTACCTGTATGGCTTTCCTTTTATATCTGTAAGTATGCTGTTGCTGAGTCAAGCATTGATCCCAAATATTTAAAGGATTTGATCCCCTCAATTCTTTCATCAAATCTTATTCATAGTCAAATCTTATGCATATGATACTCCATACCAATTGCTCCTTGTTTATAAGTCCTATATTCGTCCCTGTATGGAGTACTGTTGTCAAGTTTGGGGTGCTGCTTCTGTTTCCATCTTGGTCCTCTTGGACTCTGTTCAAAAGCGGGCTATACGAATTGTGGGTGATCGAGCTTTGACATCAAAACAAATTCCTTACAACATCGTCGCACTGTTGCTGACCTCGTTCTTTTTTACAAATATCGTCATCAGAAGTGTTCTGATGAAATCAGCGGCATCATGCCTCAAACTTATTCTTACCCCAGTTCCACTCGGCAATCGGCTACCGCAACCAGTGAAACGGTCGAGATCCCGCGCTGTCATACTGGCAGATCGCAGAAAGACTTCTTTGTCTGAACTGCATACAAATTGAAAAGTTCGCCGGAATCCTTCGTTTCAGGTGGCTTCAACCCGCAGAGGTTTTAAAAAAGCGTTCATCTTCACCTTAGAACCAGCCAGTTGTTGTGGGACCTAGGTCTGGACTTAGGTCTTAAAAGGTATTTATGTGTTGTTGTGACACATATTCTAAACCCTATTACACAACACTTTTTATTTAAAAAAATAAAAAAATAGTCTCTTTTGAAACATTCATAAGTTTGTTTTTTTTTAAATTTATTTGTAGAATAATTTATCTAGCACCAACCTCATGCAGCTTGAAAGTCTTACCCGTCGTTTTCCATAATGATGCCAGTTTACCACAGACTAACATTGACTCTAAAGTAGCCCATAGAACCGACCGTTCAAGAGAGTCGTAGGCCTGCATGAAATCCACGAACAGTTGGTAGACAGCTGTCGACAGGTTTCCAAAATCATTCTTATCGAGAAAATTCGGTGGTACTTTGGGCGTGCGTTTCACCACCACCAAGAACATACAAGATTGGTGTTCATTGTTGAAGCTTGCCATCTCCTCACCCTTTCTCTTCCAGCATTCTCTGTTTGTCCGTCTTCCTATAGTTCTCATTTATGTACCTGGTGGTGTTAAACGCCTGGGTTTGGAAAATTGAACCTTATTGTAGCACATACAAGGTAGTGGTCACTTCCAATGTTTACACCTCTAAATAATCGCACGTCCAAAACGCTCAAGGAGAAACGTGCCGTTGCGAGTTCGTGGTTGATTTTATTTCACACAATTTTGTGTGTTGTGTGTAATACACATTGTAATTTGAATAGTGAAATAGAAAAAAATATGAGATAGTGAGACCTGAAAGCCATTTAACACGCCGACTCTTGAAAATGTATCATGTTAGGAATCCGTATTCAAGAATTTTATTTGGATAATGTCTATTTTGTGTTATACAAATTCGGTTAACTCTTCTTTTGGTGCCACTCATTGTTTTAAATCAAAATGCTCCAGTATTTTTGCCAAACATTTTGCATCTAAAACTTCGTGGATTTTGGTGCTGCTGATATTTATAGGAACCATCGATGATAATTGAAATAATTGTTTTTTAAGTTAAATAAATTTGTTTTTTGATCCTGTCTGTATACATTTTCAGACTATAGAAAATATTCCGAGCATCAATTTTATTTTCGAATATTTTATCTTATTCTCGTTTCCGTTTTCTAAATTGTGGCATCAAAGTAGAAATTGCTGAGAGTTATACTATTATTGAAATTCCAAAAACATCTTGTTAATTTATGAATAATGCTACATAGCAGATATATTTAAGCTAAATTTTTCATATGATCGACATTATGGCGTATGTATAATATAATTACCGTCGAATATCAATATAACTAAGTCTTTAATGTTTCCGTAGTCTGATGCACACCAAAAAAAAAAAAAAATTAAATGAAGAAAAGCAAAATACACACCTCAAACTTAAAATTTATATTTTTCTAAAAGAAATATTGTTCAAATGGAGAAATATTTTTTTCATTTTTTGATACTGCCATCTTTAAAAAAAATTCGCTCGCCAAGGGTTCCGTGAATGTAAAAGAACACAATATCAAAAATAATTGACCAAAACTTGTGTTGTAATGTCTTTATATTGCCAGACCATAGACGCATAACAAAATAAATGTTTAATCGTAAATGTCAATAGTAAATTACAATCACATACATATATACATTGATCAAAAATCACACCAAAAATGTTGCTTCAGGTTAAATCTTATCCATAGCTGTTTATGGTAACTCAAGAAAGATTAAATTACACCAGCTTGTAATTGGTTTAAATAGGATTATTTGTTCGGTCAATCAAGTGTCGAAATTTAGGGGGGTGGAGAGGCTACATACTAAAAATATTTTTTTTACAATAACACAAAAACTGTGCATTGCAAAATTCTAAAAAAAATTTTAATGTTTCTTAAATTAAGTGCTCCTTCATATGACCCCCACTCATTTGGATCAAAAATGGTTTTTTTAATCTCCTTATCCCCTAAACATACAGATTGATATATAATTATTTGAGACTTTGCTATGATTTTCATACAAAATTTACCAAATTTCCAAACTCTGAATTTTTACATTTTTTTTGACAATAACTCGAAAACTGTGCACCCAATAGGGTTCGTTATAAAAAACGGGAGCCTAAAAATCAAGAAAATAAATCAAAGAGAAAATTTTTTATTACAATTTTTTTTTTCAAACTTTATGTAGAAAATTTTCGGTAAATTTAGTCAATTCAACTGTATTCAGTTAACGGTAGCGCCCTTAATCTAAGCTGTGGCATGCTATTGCTTGCTCGAAGAAACTAGCCTTCATGTTCCTTCATTTTTAACGGGTTACCCGTTACCCGTTCATTTTAAAACAAATTTGCTTCTAACTCCTTATTTTATTTTTATTTTCTCTATCCTGTCTTCTCTATCAGTCTAAATAAGCAAACAAAAATGTCGGTCTGTCTGCCGACCGTTTTATTCAAATACTATCTGGAACCGGCCACACGTTGCTGTGGCTCAGTCTGGTTGAATGAAAAAAAACGAATTAAAAAAAACGCACATGTTTCTAATAGAAATAATTTTACGATTCTTCCGGGTTTACAATATTTGTTGTTGTTCCATTGATAAAAAGATTTTAACTTCATAGAAATATATAGTTAGGGATTGTCTAGTTTGCCACCTCTAGAACACGCAACAAAAAATTGTTCATGTGAGAAGCAATCTGTTCTAGATCTGAACCGCACACTTCTAATGATTAAACCTGAACTTTGTTGATGATAATTGCAAATGGCAATAGAATTGAGAATTGCAATCTTTTAAATTGAAATAGCATATCATCCGTATTGTATTTCTGTTAGCGACGCCATTCTACACTGATCAAAGCAGCAGATCGATTCGGCGGAAAGCATTCATAATGAATTGAGAATAAAGTTCGCCAGTAATAAGCACAGATCTTCAATCATTATCAATGTTTCGTTGTACATTTCTTTGTGAACTCCATGTTTATATTTGCATACTCTTTCCATATTCGACAGGAAATGTCTTCAACCATGTGCGGTTTATATTTTTGCCATAATTTCTTGCAGATGAAGGAGGAAAAGCAGTCAGTATTATTGGAAACAAAGCAAGAATTTGGGTTGAAGGTGACGTGTTGCACGTGTCAATAACGCATACATCCCAGTGTCGGTGGTTGTAAAATAAATTCAGAGTTTAACATGTACTGCAGAAAGTGGCACGAGTAACGCCGTTGGCAATTATCGATTGCTGGAAAGTACGCATTTACCAATAACATGCGAAAAAAGAAGCATTCATCTTGTGGATGGGGTTCAGTCTGCCTATAGCAGTTTTTTTAACATGACTAGTTGTTCGTCGACTCGCTCTTCTTCTTTACCTCGTATAAATAATTATTTATTTGGATTATATATTAGGTTCGTATAGGTACTGCCGAACACAGCATTGTTTTCGCAAACGCGTCAGTTTGACATATCGCAAACAAAACGGCTAAAGTTTTAGGTGGTAGATTTAAGGCGTTTTGTTGCATATTTACAACTGTGATATATACGCGTTGTTCATTTTCTAGATGTACTGCTAAATGAAAAACAGCTGGACTTCGTTCATGTGTAGGAAAAGAAAGAATTCGAAACACAGCTTCATTGCTGTTTATTATTGTGGCACGCTAAAAACCGAAATGTTGCTGCCATTATTAACATACATACTAATTAACGTATTTGACTGATTTAACGGAGATACAGTATTCCTGGTTTATGTGCGCTCTTTATGTTCCTGGTAGCAAATACGAATATGGAACAAACACTGGTTGTTATATATTTCGATGTTCCTGTTTTGCATATCTATGGTTGTTAATTTACAGCCATCTGCTACCCTTCTTGTTTTGTATAAAATATATTCATCATTCCCAATAACTGTTTTGGGTACTTCTCCTTGAGGATATTGCTTTAGATATTTTCCGTCTATTATGCATTCTGAATTTAGATTCAGTGTTCTGCAAAGTTCTTGTTACATAGTTTTTGTCACATCTGCCTACAAATCTTTATCAAAGTTTGCATCGGGTATTTGAAGTATGCATTTGAAATGATTTTTTGGACAGATTCGAATATGAGCGTGGGCAGACAATCCTCGTTTTTGTCATTCTATACTGAGTATATCCAACAGCGCCCAGACTCAAACACTTCATACTTTAGCATAAAATTCATCAGCCTATCCATGCCTATCCAACAACGATTGCACAGGAACTAAATTTTGTAGTTTACCTCCCAAGCTGGATTGCATGTAAATGTAATGGATAGGTCTGGACGACCGTAGTAACAAATATACACAATCGCATCTTGAATTTTCTCATAGATATGACGTGGATGTCTGTAAATGAAAATGGCAAAATTGTTAGTCTACCAACGTTAGTTGTGTATAACCATCATATTAAATTGGCTCTCGCAAATGAACTAGTACTTCAGAGAAAAGCATGGTTGGTTTTAAACGGATGACTATCGAACGTTCTGTTTCGAATGTTTTTGCATACGTATCTACGATGTATTGATGAAAAAATTGACGGCATTTCCAAATGTGATTATCTTCATTACATCGAATCATTAATCAATTTCTTATGAGCAATATCTCTTATATCTCAATATTATGAAAGGCAATATATCTAGGTTGAAATTGATCGCCGATTATAGTAATAGTTACTTCTTTTATGGTTGGAGCAATGAATCTTCTCACATGTCTTCTAGCAAGCGTTTTGTCAACATGAATTAGCCAAATTATTATATATATGGATGGTTGTAATAAATAAATAAATAAATAAATTGAATTATTAAAATTTGTATGTATCACATAGCATCATGCCCATTGCTGTTTTCAACAAATGCACTAAATTAATTTTTTTCCAATAACTTTTCTGATAACGAAAAACTTTTTTATTGATTTTAAAAAATTCTGCTGCGCGCATTCAACTCATTATTGCCGTTAGCGATGAAATACATTTGTAGAAATTGAAACAGAATGAAAACAAAAATGTTCAATAATTGTAATTTTAACTAATTCTTTAGTTACTCGATTAAATTTAAATAATTTTTCTATTTAGGCAACGAATAACTATGGCTTAAACAACATTATAATGGTTGTGGTTTTCAAAAAAATTATCTCCGAAAATATCACTCGGTGTGGAAGTTTTTGGTATTGGGTACAATGCATTGGAAACAATGAAATGGAACATTTTTATGATATAGCATTGTATGTAAATGTATGCATTTGTGTTGAGTGGTCTAGTTCTAGTGGCACCTTGGACTCGAATTCGACTTTCATTTAGTTTAAAGTGTTTTTAAGCAAAACCATTAACAAAAATCAAAAATTAAATAAAACAATATCACCCATACAAAACTAATCGATTAAATTAAGTCTTCAAGTGAAACTCGACCATAAAATGGAAAGAATTGAAATAATGTGACGGCTACTAAAAAAAAATATAAAAACCTTCCTGTATTCGAGGGTAACATTGTGTTCAAATTTCATAAGAATCGATCAAGTACTTTCGGAGATCACCTATTTTAAACAAACGAACATTTACATTTTTATTTACATAGAATATAGAAGATATAGGGGGAAACAGAAGAACTAAAAACAAATTAGCTATTTCAATCTTCTGTACCATCTGTAAAAATACTGTACCATCTGCAAAAGTGATGGAACAGCACCGATTTTAAAAATTCATTTTTCCTGGATTCCTTAGACCTTCATCAGCACTAACGCCTGCATTAACTCGAAAAATGAGAAACTTAGGGTAATTTCCCCCTGACAAAGCATATCAAATAGAATAGTAACTATGAAAAAAAAGCAATAGAACGCTGCTAACGGCTTCCGAGAACATTTTAAAAGAGTTTATCAATTGCACTGTTGGATAGGATTATTAGCATATGCAGATCACGACAGAATCGCAACATCAAATCCCAATTGGGGTTGGAAATTAATCGATGTCGTATTTCATCCCATACGAATGACAGAACCGTCCGCGCTAAAGTGTATTATGACTGCAATAATACCTGGATGTCAAACTGGATGTGGAGCAGCTTCTGGTTGCAGGAAGAATCACGTATACTGCTCACAAATTTGTAAATTTTGTTACGGAATCAATTGCAATTGGCTACAGTTATGGATCCAAATGCAAGCCACATGGAACTACTGACATTACGTCGGTTGAAATGGTTTGCCCGGCTGAAATGATAATTGAACAAGATAAAAGTTAATATTCAAAAGTACCAACCAATCCGGATCAGCAATTCTCAAATACGACTCTGATTACGATTGATGTCAATTATATTTATAAATTATCAGCTCACATCATTGGGCGATTGAATTTTTTTATTTGGACCTTGACTTCATTATCAGCGACCCCGATACACCCCGAGAGACGAATTCCGTTGTGAAATTTTAAATTTTCAAAAAAAAAATTTATCACTGTTACTCTTTGAGATGCTTTAAAAGTGGAAAACTCCCCGAAGTTTCTTATTTTTCGAGGTAATACAGGGGTTAGTGGTAGTGAATGTCTAAGGAATCCAGGAAAATAAGAATTTTAAAAATCGGTGCTGTTTCACCACTTTTACAGATTTTCCGGCTTATTAAGTGGACTAACTATACTAAGCCGTTCGCACAGACCAAAGTTTTGACACATCGGGGTGGGACGTTTTAAATCCCTTTTATTTTATAATTACTTTGTTGTTTATGAAATTTATAGAAATATAATGAAATCTTCGGTTTTGCATAAAATTTATTCGTGTTTATGTTGTGTAATAGCTGGTAACCCTGTATTATTAAAAAAAATGGTTTTCTATACATGAATTGATTAGTTGATTAGGTCATTTACTTTAAATGACAAAAAATATATAATTTATAATATAATAACAAAATGAAGTAAATTTAAATTCAACACCATATTGGAAATGTTACAAAAATTGTGGTTTTGAAGGTAATATAGTTGAAAAAAACTCATTTTTATTTCCTTTTTACATAAACTGTAAAAAAAATCTATTTTCGATAAATATTAATTCTATTTCAGTCATATCTCAATGACTCTTACGTCATTACAAATTTTCATCTTTGAAATTTTTTCTTTATTTTCATTCGGGAAAACTAAAATAATTTTCCTTGTTTTTTTTTTCTTATTTTTTGTTTCTTCTTTTCATCGTTTTATATGCTGGAAAATAGATGAGAAATTTCCTTTTTCTTTTTCAATTTTCTTCTAATTTTATTTAAAGAAAAATTTTGTTCTCTGGAAAAAAGTAACAATAAAAAACAACACAATTTTTCTAGTCTTTGATTTTTTTTATTTAAATTTTGGAATTGCTTCTTTATTATACAAGATAATCAATTTCAATAAATTGTGAGAGATTGCGCAAGTTCAAAAATTACTCTCAATTCTATGTTTTTCTGTTCTTAAATTTTCTCTCAGTTTGCGATGTTAACGTATGACGTCATTGGAGGTCACCGGCCTAGTTTTCATACCGTACAAATATTTTTATATGCGTTTTAATTTTTATTTTTTTACACACTTTTATTTTCTAATTAAGATGAAAAGCTTAAAATAAAAAAAAAATTAAATACGAAATTCATGAGGAAACATATTTATTTGTTGCTAAATTTTAAAATACGGAAATGATTTTTTTAATAACTCAAACGAATGTGGAACGAAGTTCTAAAATAAATTATTTTTCTACAAATTGTTATGATGTCGTTTGTCGTTTTCTATTATAGTGATTTATAATTAACATAATTTTTATTTAGCGTCGTAGAAAAAATAGCATCTTCTACGCGAGATGAAAACGCGAAATCTCACGAGAAAAACGGCGTTTTCATCTCTTGTAGCAAAATATACTATTTTTTTCATTTTCAACTTAACCTATTATTAATGTCGATTTGTTGTTTTTAATAGTATTATTGTTTTTAAAGAAGTCTTCTTTTTTGGGTTATTTTTTGAATTTGTATGTGAGGCGTGAGCATTCTGGCCACAGTTTTTGTTTCGTGCTGTAGAGCATATCACATAATTTAATATCTAATTTTTTTCCCATAATGTAATAATAACAGAAATTGGATCAAACATTTTTTCGTACAAATCCTCAAAACTTTCCAAGCCGAAATTTGTTAGCGCTCAAACAGGGTCCTGATCAGGTTGGTTCTGATCGGTATAGTCGTCTCAGGGTTCAGGCCCTGATTGGGATAGTCGGATCAGACCCTGATCAAGCTCGCCATATAAGATTAAATAGGGCAAACCCTAGTCAGTTATTTTGTATCAGGTCCTGATCAGAGTGCCCAGCTAGGGGTCAGATACGGAAACCCAAATCAGGGTCGGCTATATTCAAATAATGTTAACCCTAAAAGGGTGTCTTAATTAAGGTACGGAACAGGCCCACATCAGATTGTCCTAATAAGGCTCGTCCTAAATGTATTCAGGCCTTCTTTAACTAATTTCTGCTCGGGATATTAAATTTTTTCCTCAGTATAATAAACATTCTTAAAAGTGTTTTCTCTATAATTTTCAAAACGATAACCGCATGTTCATTTTGTTTTTTCAAAAATTAAATCTTACGCAAATCAATAAGAACCAATTAAATAAAATTCACTAAAAAATTAATTAGTATTTAATAATTGTTTTTAATTTATTAATTTATTAATTTATTTAAGAGGATTTTTATTATTTATTTTTTCTCCTTACATTTTTGTACTGAATATTTTGATATTTGTATCAATTTCAATCAATTTTGTTTCTACGATTAACACGCACTCGATCAAAATGTATCGTAATTTTGTATATTATAAATATAGTAATTTTCTTTTAGGAGATGCAAAATTGTATAACTTTTAAATTAATTGTTTTTATTTTTTTTTTCAGTTTGTAACTTCATAGTGCATGAGAGATGTGTTTCGAATGTCGTAACTCCTTGTTCAGGAATAGCCCCCAGTATAATAAAAGTAAGCTAATTATAATTTTATGATTATTAAAATGAAATTGAAAAAAACTAAATTCTATTATTTTTAGAACCCCGTAGCCCACTGCTGGTCCGAACCAACACATCACAAGAGAAAATTTTGTACTGTATGTCGAAAACGGTTAGATGAAACACCTGCTGTTCACTGCATGAGTAAATATTATTGTTTTAACTATATTTTCGTATTGATAATAACCATTTTACGATTTTTATTTAAACAATAGTTTGCGAATATTTTGCCCATGTTGAATGTCAAGATTTTGCTGTGGCAGATTGCAAAGAAAATGCAACATACATTCCAGGAAAAGATTTAAGTTCTGTGAAACATCTGCATCATTGGAGAGAGGGTAATCTTCCGCAAACATCGAAATGCGCCTACTGTAAGAAAACCTGCTGGTCATCCGAATGCTTAACGGGTAGGTTCCTTATACGGTGTTAGGTTTGTTTGTCATGAATGTCAAAATAAGAACGACTACATTTCACAGACTGTGTTTAGAAAAAACTTTTTCTGATCTATCAAAAAAATGTTTTTAATCTTTGTGGCAATATAATGTCAAATTGTTTGCCTATGTAGCGTACATGAAAAAATGATAAAGAAAAAACTATAAAATAAATCCTTAAAAGGAAATCAACTTTGTTTTAGATAGTGTCGTTTTAAATTAATCAATACCATTCTATCAACAGGTTATCGATGTGAATGGTGTGGTTTTACAACTCACGGTGGCTGCCGAAACAATATACCATCAGAATGTACATTTGGAATCCTACAGCCAATATATTTACCACCACATGCTGTTTCAATACCACGAACTGAAGTACCTATGGAAGCTATTATTGGTGTTCAAATAAAAACAAGAACAATATTAACGAGGGATTACTCATGTCGTAAGTTTTGATATAAAATTTTGTTAGATTTTAAATTTTTTTTAGTTTTTTAAAACATCAACTTTTTCATTCTAATTGAATTGTTTTATTTTATAATCTTAGACTTTAGATGTTGTAATTCTTTTAATATAAACGAGAAATAAAAAATTAGTTGTTATTCCGTATGTAAAACGTTTGGCATTGTTGTGAAAACTTAAAATAACAATATATTAGAGCTTAAGAAACAATTTGTGTAATCTATCTACTATCTTGGTATCTAGTCAGATATAAATTTTTTTTCAACAGATTTGAATTGTCAGTTCATGGCCATGCAAAAGAAAACGGTTATCGTTCATCTAACGTAGATGTTCGCGTGTGTTAACTTCAAATAACAAAACATTTCGCTTTTGTTCTGAAAATATGTTTTAAAGTCTATGAAACGGCAATAATATTGGTTTCTTTCTATAGCGAAACTTGACTGAATGGTTCAACTAACCATTTTAAAACACACCCCATTTTTACCGAGAAGCTTTTTTTGTCGTCAGCCTCAAATATGTTATTATGTTAGCTTGTAATGATGTTTACCTATAATTAAGTTGTCAACATTTGATCTCAAACCTGCATGTTTTCGGTCACAATAGAAAACGATAATGTTGAGATTGCTTTGAAGTTTGGTATCGTCAAGCTATTTATACTAGCCGTTAAGTATGTTATGCTTTGTGTGCCCTGAGCTAGAAATCAAGATCAACAAATCTGCCGTTCTAGTTCCTATAATAGTAGAGTAAAAATTTAAAGTCAAACTACAATTATTTCGATCTTTAGAAAAAATTGAAACAGTTTCTATAAAACAACGAAACTGAAAATTCAGTTTTTAGCGTTTTTTAAATTTTGTTTTGTATACTAAATGTTATAAATAAGTTAGCCTTGTGAAACATTTCTCTGTTTGGAATCAAAGCAGGACAATCAGGCAAACCTGATCAGAACCTTATTTGAGCCCTGAAAAAATTTTTGCTTGGGATGTTACTGACATTATTTTACAATTTTGGTTGTAAAAGATTAGACATTTGAACTTAAATAATATAATCGTTATTTTTCTGGACTAGATGTTATAACACATGTTTATGTTTAATTAAAAAGAATTAATAGACCTTCATAATCTATTTCAAAGTTCATTATTCATTCGCAAAACAGATAAGCCTAACTTTTAGCAAAAGCGTACAAGCTCATTCAAAAATCTTAAAAATTTTAACAGATGTGTTTTTTTTTAAATGAATCAATCATGTCTAACCTTTTTCAACCAAAATTGTAAATGTTAATGGTATAATAATGTCGGCAACATTATACTAGGTGCACTAAACAATCATAAGTTATGTTATTTGCCTTGCCAGATAGACCTGCTTTAACCTCAAACAAAGAAATGTTTCACAAGGCAAAACAAGTAACATCTAATTGACAATGAACATTTTAATTTAAATTAAGATTCGTAGGTATGGAACAATTAGATGAATACTCCTTACGTTAGTCTAACTTTTCCAGAGTTCAGTTTTCGATATTTTTTATTACTTTTAAAAATATTAAGTATAAACGCAACCGATACATCTAAAATTAAGTCTAACTAAGTTATTACATTGACTATATTCGTAGATAGTTACATAGTCAGACTAAGTTTTTGATATACATTTCATACATTAATGAATTAATTTGTGTTTAGAAGCATTAATTATCGAATGCTGCTACAAGGTTAACACTTTAAAAAATGTGCTAGGAATGCTACTCATACACTCTAAAGACTTATCATACTCTATAGATATCATTCTAACTATACGAGTCAATTAGCAAATGCTGAACCTAGGCTCTTTTCATTTCACTAGCATTTTACATCCAAGTAACTACAGTTAAATCTTTCAATACTGGTAGTCTAAAGGAAATATTTTTTTGAAGTGTTTGCTAGTTAATCAGATATGTATATGGGGCATTTCACGCCAACTAAGTGTGAAAAAAAAATGTTTTGTGTCTCAAACTTTGGGAATAGGTAGTACTTTATGAGAAAACAAGTATCAAATTTTTTCAGTTTTTTTGACTCACACCATGGCCGTCAGTGGCGCAGCGCTTACAAAATTCGATTTTTTGCCTTGATCACAAACTTGTGAATTTTGTAGGCAAATGGGTGCGACTGAAAATTAAACGGGAAAATATGATTTTGTTAGAATTTTGACCATAAATTACGATAAAAATATTTTCAAATTTTTTTGGGGTAGTTTTCACTCTTATTTTGAAGGTTAAAATTTTAAAACCGAGATTTCGAGAAATATGTCACGACTTTTTTTCAATTTTTTTTTAAATTTTTTCTTTTAATTATTTCCTTACGATTAATTTTTGTTTTGCCATGGGCATCGACCAGGAACTGCCTCAAAAAAAACCCAAAGGTGAAAAAAGTGGTTTAAGCGTACATGTTTTCTCATTCTGTGAGATAATCTCGATAACGGTAGATCTTAAGCAAAAACTATCACATATGCTTTCGATTTAGAATTTTATGTAGAACACGATGGTATTTTTGAAATTTCAAAATTGGACGATTTTAAAAAAGTTGGCCGCCATATTTGATCCGCCATTTTGTTTTTTAAAAATTTAACTTTAGATTCGTAATCAAAAATCCGAACAATCTAAGAATATACTATTTTTTATCGTTTATTATATCACAGAATGAGAAAATACGCTAAAACCACATTTTTTCACCTTTGGGCTTTTTTTTGGGGCAGTTCCTGGTCGATACCCAGCACAAAACAAAATTTAATCGTAAGGAAATAAAACAAAGAAAAAATTTAAAAAACAAGTGAAAAAAATATCGTGACATATTTCTCGAAATCTCGGTTTTAAAATTTTAACACTTAAAATAAGGGTGAAAACTACCCCAAAAAATTTTGAAAATATTTTTATCGTAATCTATGGTCAAAATTCTAACGAAATCATGTTTTTCCGTTTTTTTTCAGGCGCACCCATTTTTTTAGAAAATTCACAAGTTTGTGATGGAGGCAAAAAATCCATGGTGTGAGTCAAAAATCTGAAAAAATTTGATACTTTTTTTCTCATAAAGTACTACCTATTCCCAAAGTTTGAGACACAAAATTTTTTTTTTACACTTAGTTGGCGTGAAATGCTCCATATGTTCTCTTCCCCGATATGTTCTTTAGTTTCCTTCAATTTTGTAATATATCCAATATCCAAAATATCCAATATAAATTAATATCCATTAATATTAAAACTGTCGTACTTTTTAATGTTTAATACATACAGTACAATCAGATGAAAGAAATGGGTGCTGCTGGTGTTCTTGATCTATATATAGCTGATTGGTTCTAAACTCTTCTAGACGTAAACGAAATACTTTAGAAATTAGTGTAGGCTTTTAAAATATTACAATTCAATTGTGCCATGAATATTCAGTCTTTTCTCTATTGAAATCAAACTTTCCCATTGTATAATTTCTTTAGTTCAAAATAATATTCTGTTATTATAATTTATTTATAAGTTAATCTATTTAAGTTATTAAATATTTTCATTTTTTATTTATATTTTTTTCTATTAAATTTCTCAATTGAATACACAAAAAATATCGAAATATTTAGCGGAACTAAGAACAATAGGTCTATGTGATGCAACTGATAGTGAACTTTCAATTCAACATCTTGATATCAATTCCAAGGAAAATTTTCTTTATAATATAAATAATAATAATAAAAACAATAAGATAAAAAAATTTAATAATTTTCTTCTACCACCATCACCAAAATACAATCAACAACACAGTTATGAACAAAATGATGAGTTCAATCGTTTGTCAAAAAGTGATTCCAGTATAAGCGTTATAAATTTTAAAAATGAACATGATAGAATAAATTATGAATTAAATTTTCGTGATATAATTTTAGATATTAATAATATAAGTAATAGATTACAAAATGAATTAAATAAAAATAATAAGTTAGTATTCAATAGAAATAATTCAAGTAAATATAAAAAAATTAGCAATAGTAAAACTAATAAAAATTCAAATTTAATTCCAACAATAAATTATTTGAGATCATTGGAAGTCGGTGTTGCACGAAGTAAATCGTTTCAAGAAACAAGTTTGGCACAACATTTACCCGTACAATATTGTCGAAATTCAAGATTCTATATAAATCGAAAATTTAATCGAAACAAAAACTATTGTAAAGACCAACATGATTATGATGACGATGATGATGATCGAGATAATGATATTGAAACACAATCACAACAAAATATAAAAATAGCTGTGGATGATGATCATTGTATGAATGATTTGGCGAAATCAGCATCATCATTGTATATGAATAGTATGAGTTCGAGATCAAAACTAAACAATGCTGTTGATAGTGGACATATTTTAGGACGGATTATGAATCGAATGAAAAAAATTTCCTTGGGTTGGCGTAGATCAAGATGTAATATTCACAGAGGTGAAAAGATATTTTCCTTTAATTTTTCTTTAAATTTTTCTTTTCTTAAGTTTGATTTTCTTTTATGTTTTCTTAAGTTTTTTTTATTATTGTTGTTGTCAAGAATATTGAAATATTAAGTGCTGACGATACGATCTATAGCTTAAGTTTAAATTCGATTTCTATTGATTTAATTGTTAGCACTTCAGATCGTTTTAAGTTTGTTGAAAATTGTATTGATTTTTTTTTTGTGTTGCGTGATCTAACATAGTATTTAGAAATTCCTAATAATTTGATGTGATTTAATTTACTTAAATAATCTTAATATTAATTGGGGATGTAGATAGAGTTAATTTAAATAATTTTGTAAATAAATGTGGTGAATAGAATGATAAAAGTTTGAGTTGACAAAACTGGATACGTAAATCGTGACAGATTTTGTTTTTGATATTTGAAAATGGACACTAAAGACTTAAGCGAGGAGATTTCGTACTACGGTATTAATATTTGATTATTCGTATTTGCATTTGAACCAAAGATTCAAACAAAACAGCCCAGATAATTGAGATAATCATAATAAGGCAAGACGATTAAGAGACTCGAAAGTTTCAAAACTAAGACTAAGACAATCTAAACAGATGAATCACGAAAGTAAAAAAGTCGCTGGAGTAATAAATACATAATTTATAATTTTATCCCGCTATTTCATACTTTAATTTCATGTGACTTGATTTTTAATTAAATCGTTTAGAAGACACTAAATTGGCTATGGGATTATTAGTTAAAATGGCTATGGGATTATTCGTTACAAACAGGTTTACGACAATTGTGATTTCAATCAAAGGAATTGAAAAACAAACTGAGCATTTAAACTTTTAGATTTTGACTTTGTAAAAGACTTTAAAAGCAGATAAAAAGCTGTAAGAAACTAGATGCATAAGATATTTGTAATATGTATACTATTGTACAGTAAGCATGCACGTTGGGAAATGAGACTTATTAAGGCTGGTCTATCAAACCTTCTTTAACGTTTGACTGCGTTTCGCCCTTATCTGTGCTGTTAACGTTTTGCTGTGGCTTTAAATCTTTTATCTATTTTAATTATAAAACCGATTTCTTTCTCCCTCTAACAATTTTGTTGCTGTATATACAGGCCACTCACTTCCTAGTAAAAAATTTCAAATTCAAATTCAAAGAAGCATTTATTTCTTATTTTACTTCTAGCGCGAAGTATATCAGAAGAATTCAGTAGTGGGGGGGACGCTGGCCGTTTTCGGGATGAAGATTATGTTTCAAAAACAGAGAGTGGTGTTAGTGGAAGTACTCATTCTAAATCAGAATCTGCGCATAAATCCGATAAAGATAAAGATAAAAAAGATAAAGAAAAAGAGGATAGAGATGAAGGTAGGTGATGCGATGTATTAGTAGTTTAACAAGTGTAGGCTAGTCATCACTCCAAACCAATTATATCAAAATAATTTTCCTTTTCCTTTGTATTCTGCCTTATAGAAATTTTAAAAGTATTTGATGGCAATTGTTCAGTGCGCCGAAAAATATTTAGAGTAATCACTGTATCAAGATTTTGTAATCTAGAACATTTACTAACTGTAGCTTTAAGAGCTTTTCATATAGCAAGAGATCCTAGCGTAAGTATTTTTAACTTTTATTGTTTTCATATCTAATAATTTAATCATAATATTTTCAGTTATTTTACTTAACTGATATGTATGCGCCTGGTGGTGAAGAAATCCGACTCCAAGATTCTCATCCTGTTCTTAGTTTACATAAAGTCGAAGGCAAACGTTTAGCAATTTATCTTCGATTTCGGTAAGTTTTTCTGATAAAATCAATTTTATATTTTTTAATTTCAATAATTATTTTAGCGACAAAGAAAATGATAAAGGAAGCGTTCGTGTTTATCCGGGAAAACTACAATTACAAATCGAGGATTCGTATGTAACGTTACCTGTTGATAATGATACATCTGTAAAGGATATAATAAGAGAAGCATTGAATAAATTTAATTTACAAGAGAATCCAATTGAGGATTATCGGTGCTCCGAAGTATTATTAGATCGTGGTGTAACCGAACGAGTTTTAGGTTGGAACGAAAGACCTTGGGAAATAATGAAACAATTAGGAAAAGACTCAATTAGGCAAATGGAATTGATGAGATTTTATTTGCAACATAAACAAGATCCGCATGGGCCTAATTTAGCTTTATTCGTTGGTAATTTACCACCGGGCTTATCACAAAGAAATTATGAACAAATGCTTCTTGAATTTTTATGTGGAGAAAATAAATTTTCAAGTATTGGTCCTATTTATTATGAATACGGTTCTGTTGTAATTACGTATGAGGATGCTGAGAAAGCGGTAAGCTATATGTTCAATGTGTAAGTTTCGATTTCAAACCCTTTTTTTTGAACAGGTGAATGCGTTCTACACTCTTAGGGATAGTAAATATGAAGAAAAGCATCTCCTAGTGCTTCTTCTTCCTAATATCGAACCAAGTATGGTTCCAGCTGGAGTTCAACCGCTTCTTGTGTTTGTAAATGTTAAATCAGGAGGATGTCAAGGATTAGAATTAATATCTAGTTTTCGTAAATTATTAAATCCATATCAAGTATTTGATCTGGATAATGGTGGACCTTTACCTGGGTATGTAAATTTAAAGCAACTATTTTTTCAATTGTAAAATAATTATCAACATTTTTTGTACAATAGACTTTACGTATTTCGTCATATAAAAGATTATAAAATATTAGTTTGTGGTGGTGATGGAACAATAGGCTGGGTACTACAATGTTTAGATAATGTAGGACAAGATTCAGAATGTTCCAGCCCTCCATGTGCCATAGTTCCCTTAGGAACAGGTTACAACATTAAATAATTTTGCGTATTTTCAATTAGTTAATTTTTTTTGTTTTGTAAAATATATAGGAAATGATTTAGCTCGTGTCTTACGGTGGGGTCCTGGTTATACAGGTGGTGAAGATCCATTAAACTTATTACGTGATGTTATTGACGCGGAAGAAATACGGTTGGATAGATGGACTGTAGTTTTTCATCCTGAAGATAAACCAGAGGAATCAGCGCTTAAAGCGCCATCTAATTCAGCCGGTAAGAAGAAGAAGGTCCATCAAACACAACCATCACAACAGAATCAACAGCATCATCATGCGGCCATTACGACAAGTCAAACTCAAGGTCATTTGATGTCGAAATTAAAAAAAACGAATTTCATATAAACAAAAAATCATAATTTTTTTTAGTTAATCGTAAACTTTTATTTAAACAAAGAAAATTATGTTTAACAAGAAACCAAAACCAAAAATGCTACGATGTGTTTTTTATGATGCATGCTGTAATCGGATTGTTGTTATTTTTTTAACTGTGCAAATTAGTATTTTTTGTAAATATTTCGTTAAATTTTTCAAAGTTGAGTGGAACAAATTAAATTAAAATTTAAGTTTAGTTGTTGATTAGTAACTAAAAATCGAAAACTAATATAATTTTTTCCACCAAACTGTATTATAAAAGTTTCACCTTGTGATTCAAAATTAGTTATATTTTTTTACAATTACCAATTACAGATGTGAATTTTTTAAATAACCGATTACAGTTTTATATATTCGTTCGTAAAATGGCTGCAGCAGAGTATAATCGTATTTATTCATTGTTCTCACATATCTATTATCCATACATTTAAAGTAACTGTTTTTGTTTATTGTTACGTTTTTTAGCTGCGTTTAGAATATTTGATCATAGACATTTATATGATCTTATAGTTACTTGAACCTTAATATTCAGTTAATCAGTAGGTAAAATTAAATGCTTGATAACAAATCATAATAAATGCCTTTTCTAACCAGTATTTAATAAATAGTTAGTTTTATTCAATATAAACCGTTTATTGAGGTTTTGTTCCCATACTTTTTTAACACACTAGGTTTGTTTAGTAATGATGCAGTTTCGTAATGATGCATTACAAAAATACTCTGCTATGTGCTGAAAGAAGATGACATAATATTGAAATATGCATTATCTCTGACAGCCAAGCAGCACTTTTGAAACTAAAATCTACCCGTTTTTATTCAAAACTAGCATGGTGAAAATTCAGCAAAACAAGGTTCTATTGGTGACGATTCAGCAAAACAAGGTTCTAATAGAAAGTGTATTGAGCCGGAACCATAACGATGAGGAACGTACCGCGGTATACATGGCACACCTTGTCATAGTTAGGTTGGCTAATGACCGTCAACCACTTAGATAATTTATCGGAGGTGGAGCGATATGGTGTATTTTTATTACTGATCAGTTTTGCTTACTACTTTACATGCCATTTTACCAAGAAAACTTACTGGATATTTTGAGATTTCTTATTTTACTGTTTTCAAAGTTAATATTCAGCGAAATTGATATCTCAGTTAGTACTCGGACAGCTGCTAAAAATATAGATTAAAATTCTTATCGTACTAATGTTTTAATTTTTTTTTGTGTTGAATAAGTTTTAATTTTTTGGAAAAACTAAACTATTGATACCCACTGAATGTGAACTTTCACTAGTGTTTAGCGTTAACTTCACAGTTTTTAGCTGGTGCATGTTGTTCTGTTTCCGACTCAATCAAATTGCAACGTTTTAATTCGGGCGTACTGTTAAATTCCTAGTGTGTTCTTCCTCCGTGTAACTAACCGAAAAATGTGTTTTCTTATATGGGGTATACAATTATTATGTAAACTCATTACAGATTGTAATTTTCAATGCTATTTTTAATTATGCTTTATACACATTTTTTGCTTTGTCGCTTTAAATTTGCTTAAGTCGAAATCATATAAATGTTGCTTTTATATATTTATTTAAATAATATTTTGTTCTTGTAAAATCAATATGTCGAAAAGTTACAATTATTTAACGTGAAATGAGTTCAGTTTTTGAATTAATTTTAAAATTGGGTGTAAATTCACTTATCGCCTTTGAGCGCAGATAAAAGAGATAATAAACAGCTGAATATTTTTCATACAATCGTTTGTGTCATAAAAAATAACACATTAATCATTAGAGTGTAAGGCTATGGTTTCTGAGGATACCGGTGCCCTTATATAGCGGATGTAATAAAGGAGTAGCAGTGGGCGTTATAAAAATCGTAAATCAATTTTGAGTGTCATAAATTCAAAGAAAACATTTCAGAAGTTCAACGCTGTTTAAAAAAAAACCGGCATTGTCAACGGTAATGATGACCGTCATATAAATAGCGACATTGTTTTTTTATGTTTAAATCTTACTAGGAAGCGACTTCCATTTAATTTTTAAAGACAAGGTTTTTATGACGTCATTCCCCGCTATATTAGATTCGCTAAATAGCGGCTATACTAGGAAACCAATATTTTAATCCTCAACGCTTCGTTTAAGAGTGAACCGAAACTGAGAACAGAATAGTAGAAAGAAAACCGACGCTTTCTCTTCTTGTAAATTCGCTTATTCTAGATATAAAAGTCGTGAACAAATTAAAAGCATTGTAAACAACGAAAAGTCACATTATCTTTAAACCATAACTATTTTTTTATATTTTTCTTAACTATTTCGAAACTTTAATTGATTTCTATTGTAGTCTTCTAAAAATTTTAGTCTAATAATTTCTTAATTAATTTTTTTTATTCAATTCACAAGTAAAGAATTTAGAAGGACGCAATTCAATTAATTTTATTTCTTTAATCTTTTTTATATTCTTACTAAAACTAAATATTTTGTTTGTTTTATCTTGTTTGTTGATTGATTAATTAATTAATTAAATGTTGGAAGCAGTATTTTAGCAACAACAAATTAATACAAAATACATTTAACAACTTTTGGTTAGACAACAAAAAAAATTATTAAATTTTTTTTGTATTTTTGTTTTATAAATAAAAAAAGAAACAAAATTCATATAATATTAATCAAATTGATGTATGTTACTGTTGTGCCTTGTGATGGATGGTATCCCTCTAAATTCATTTTAGTTGAAAAAAATAAAAAAAAACTTGTAGAAAAATGAAAAGTTAATATACACAATCGAAACTAGTTTTGTTACTAAAATTTTTTTTTACTACTTTTTCGATAGGTGGAACACAAAGTGAAGATAATTCTCAAATTTTTGTTATGAATAATTATTTTGGAATCGGTATTGATGCTGATCTATGCTTAGATTTTCATAATGCACGTGAAGAGAATCCAAATAAATTTAATTCAAGATTGCATAACAAAGGTGTTTATGTTAAAATGGGATTAAGAAAAATGGTTGGGAGAAAAATGGTAAAAGAGTTACATAAAGAATTACGATTAGAAGTAGATGGTCGTGTTGTTGATTTACCACCAGTTGAAGGAATAATTATTCTTAATATATTAAGGTAAGTTTGAAACTATAATTTTAAAGAATTTAACGTTTATCTATGTGGTCCTTTGAAATGTTAGTTGGGGTTCTGGTGCAAATCCATGGGGTCCTGAAAAAGAAGATCAATTTACAAAACCAAATCATTGGGATGGTATGCTTGAAGTTGTTGGAGTTACTGGTGTTGTACATTTAGGGCAGATCCAATCTGGATTAAGATCTGCAATGAGGATAGCTCAGGTAAGTTTTTTTCATAAAGTTAATTATCTACAATGTGCATCCAAGTGTAGGAAATAATTTTTATTGAGTTATTGCATGTGAAGAAACATATTCAATAGCGAACGATTTGGTGGACCATTCGGCGACTATTTATTCTCTCATCCAAACATTTTGTTTGAATCCTTTTTTATCTGCTTGTTTAGCCGTATCTTGAAAAAAACATCAAATGCTAACGGTCTATTTTAGATTTTATTTCATGTATATTTCTATATACCATTGCTAAGGAATAAGGATTTTACCAAACGAAACACACTAAAATTTAAAAAAAATTGCGTCCATCAACACCTAAGAACGCATGCTGTTGTGAAACTTAGGTATTATAGGGTTTATACGTGTTATTGTAACATCTATTGTAATTCTAATTATTTTGTATAAAAAAAACTCTACTCTCCAGATTTATGTTCCAAAAGAAGTTCTTCGAAAAAACATTATAACCTAAAAGTGGATATAATTCAATACGCAACTATTGTTGTGAGTTATATTGTTTATCGGTATTCTTAGTGAACCAAAACCGGTATTATAGGGCGTTTGGTACATATATCGTTGTTTCAGCGCTCGGTAATCGGTATACCGGTATTGTAAGATCTATTCATCTATTATTATATGCTTTTAGTATTCTAAAACTAATTAGTAAAAACAACTGATACTTGAACTCGAAGCAAAACATGATCCGCATTAACGGATTAAGTTTTCTTGATGATATCGAATTTAACTCTTTCGTTACTTTCATAATTTCTTTAGTTTTTTATATTTATTTTGTGAATTCTATTATTATTTCCTAAAAATTTGTTTAAACTGAATTTTAGTTTTGATTTGGTCTTCAAGTGCATTCAATTTAACTATTTGCAACTAATTCTGTTTCTTGCTTGTAATAAAGGCTTCAGATTATCAATATTTCAGATTATCATCTGTCCCATTTCGATTGTAAATAACCTTGCCATGAATTATAATCGCCCAACCCAGTTTAATATGATCGGGAACGTAAATTTGACTAAGGTCTTTGACTAAGGTTACAAGTGTGGTGCATTGTGCATTGCATTCTCGCTGTCCGAGGTTCTTAAATTTATGTTTGTTTAATCGTCAAAGTATCTGTACAAAGAAAACGTAAGAAGAAATGTAAGAAGAAAGAAATTTGTTCAGCGATTCATCTTTAGATATAATTAGTGTTTCTGAGACATGGTTAAAACCATACATCGGCACGATCGTTTGAAGAAAATCGGTGGGGTGGCTATATATGTCAAATCTGACATTCGATGTTTTGTTGTAGCCAAATTTGTGGTTCGTAGTTCTCTTTCACCCGTTGAAATGCAAACCCTGAATAACAAGGAATTTATCACATCTGGTTTGCAATTTTTATTTCTCGAACTTCATATTTCCGCTCGTAAGTTTTGAGTCGATGTAGAAAGTTTTTCAATCCCGAGCAAATTTTGCTGATCTATAAGTCTTTTATTCGTCCATGTATGGAATACTGCTGTCATGTTTGGCGTGGTGCTTGTCAGTCAACAATAAAATGTCTAGACTCTGTACAGAGAAAGGCGATACGGTTGATTGAAAATACTGAACTACCTGATCAGCTTGATACACTGCAACACCGCAGAAATGTGGCCGAATTGTCAATCTACTATAAATATAACTTTAGCGAATTCTCTTCAAAAGAAATACAAAATATCCTTCCATCATGTGCGCAGTACAATCGGCAAACAAGAACTTCAGAGTCATCCCACCCATTTGCTGTCAAAATATCTCGATGTAGAACTATGTCCTTCTAGAACGATTATTTTAATAGAGTGGCCAAACGCTGGCACTCAATGCCCGCGTCCGTATTTCCCGATGAATTTGCCCCTCAGACATTTAAAGAAAATGTTAATCGTCATTTAAAACAATTAGTATAGTTATCTCCATACCCTCATTCCTTTTCTTTTCCTCATCTCCTGCCTTCTAGTTGACATGGTCTCTTCAGATATTCAAAGAGTCTGAATAATGAATATTTCATATTTAGTGTGCTAAACATGTCTAATTAATTAATAAAAAAAAAAAGTAATCTTCAATCAGTTTTTGGCCACTTTACAAAGACATTATAACTATCGGGGATTTTAATACTAACATTAATTCTAACTCTGGTATTACTGCTAACTTCAAGAACCTTTCCTGTTTTTTTGATGCTCCAACGCATTTCACTTATGGTATGAGAAACCAGTCTTCGACATGTACTGATTTGCTTATCACTAACCGAATCGAGAGCATATCAAATGTCTCTCAAATAGACTTTCCTGGGGGTTTCTAACCACGATCTCATTATGTTTACATACGATATGCCCAGGTTGGTAGTGAGTATAAGGCCTTACCTTATTCGTGATTATTCACACATTGACCCTGCGCAGTGGCTTCAATCCTCTTGGATTATCCTTCGAATGATTTATATCGTTTATCTTCGACTGATGACTTATTGAACTTCTTAAATTTTACAATTTATGATACTTTCAATGCATTAGTGCCGCTCAAACAAATTACCCCGAAAGATAAAAATCAACCTTGGCTCAATCCGAACCTTGACTACCTCATTAAACACAGAAATTAAGCATACCGAATATGGGTAAGGTCAAGAACTTCAGCAACTCGCGTTTCCTATGTTTCTCTTCGAAACCAAGCAAACGAAACAATTAAATATTCTAAACTAGATTTTGTGAATAAGTATATTTCTAAGAACCTGAACTCCAAAGATTTGTGGAAATGATTAAGAAATACTGGTATACATAAAGGAAAGGGCCTTGTCCATATCCCTTTTAGTCCAAATGAGATTAATTCTAATTTTATTTTTCATCCAACTACAGCCCCAACAAGTTCCCCGAGTATGCTTTCACCAATTCGTCCCCTTGCTCAACTTGCCGAACGAATTTCAGATGGACCAAATTGTTTTCAATTTTCCCATATTACATTGATTGAAACTGTATCTGCTATTACAAGTATTAAATCAAATGCTATCGGTCATGAATCATGATGATATTTCTCTCAAATTCTATTTCCATTAATTGCTCCAGCAATCACTCATTTTTTTAATCACATTATAACTACTTCTAGTTTTCCTACTAAATGGAAAATGAGCAGGGTTACTCCAATTCCTAAAAACTCCTATCCTAAAACTCTGAAAGACCTTCGACCCATAAGTATCCTGCCAGTTCTTTCGAAAGCATTCGAATCAATCATGAAAAATCAAATCACTGAGCTCATTCAGAAGTTCCGCTTGCTAGTTGATCGTCCATCTGTTTTTCGTCAACATCATAGCACAGAAACTACTCTTCTGTGTATTTCTGATGACATCATTCAAATGAAAATGATGAAAAACTTGTCGCTCTTGTTTTATTGGATTTTTCCTTCGAGCTGGTTGATCACGACCTACTTATTAAAAATTTGGCACTTAAGTACAATTTCTTTTCTACAGTCATTTCTCTCGTTACGTCATATTTGCATGATACACACCAATACACAGTATATGACGGCGTCTTGTCCGACACTGTCCCGGTAACATAGAGGGTTTCTCAGGATTCTATACTTATTTATTTATTTATTATGATTATTAGTTTTACACCTTTGATTCTTAAAACAATATCTTATTTTAATAACACAATTTTAAACAGTTATGGTTAGCTTATTCTATTAATTATTCTCTTAATTAACTTAAAATAGCATAATAAAGTTTCCACCCTAATCGGCGTTCAATTTACTTCAATCATAAGTAGATAGAGTACATAATTTTTCAACAGCTTTTTAAATATTTTGCTATTTTCTTCCAACCTTATCTCTGTGGGAGATTATTAAATAATTGCAATCCTTTGTACATTACCATGTTTTGTGATCTACTTTTAGAAAATTTGAATAGTCTAAATTTATCTGCTCCTCTTAGGTGATACGGTTGAATAATCTTGTACAGTTGAAGTACCGCATTTCAGATAATGTGGAATGTTCCTATGCTTCATCTTAAAAACAAAAATCATACTATTGCATACTAATCTTTGATTTACATTCATCCACTTCAATTCATCTCACATATCTGCAATGTGCGCTCTTCTGCGACATTTTAATATCATTCTTATCCCTTTATCTTGCAAAATTTGTAGTCTACTCCTAATGGAGCTGCAGTCTACTCTTAATGGTTTATATTACTTTTTATGTGCTTCGTTTTTGATATATTCAATTTAAGTTTATTCATTTTTAACCATTTTACCATACTATCAAGGTCCTCTTGTATATTTCCAATGCATTCCTCTTCATCATTACTATCACAATATATTAGTGCATCATCAGCGAATATGCTACGTTCGAATGCCTTAGTTAGTACTTCACTCATGTCGTTAATATATAACAAGAAAAGCAATACCCCAAGTATAGAACCTTGAGGAACACGAAGGTTCATTTCAATACTATCTGCCGATTGGCCTATTGGGTAACCCGTTGATGTTTCGCATATTATTTCGAAACTTGGAAGTATAAAAAGCTCTAGTTTCATTGATGAACTAGCGTGGCATATGGAACCAGAAAGTAAATTCGAAAGTTATAAGTCTGCCTTTTGTGCTGTAATAATGATAGCATCGTAGTTGAAGTGAGGCTCAACTGATGCAGTTTCGCTGTCGGATGCACGAGATAATGCATCCGCGACTGTGTTATTTATACCTTGCACATGTTGGATATCGGTAGTAAATTGACTTATGAAATCTAAATGGCGAGATTTCCTTGGATTTCGTTCAGTTTTAGACTGTATTGCACGTGTGAGAGGCTTATGTTCGTTGTAAATGGTGAATTCGCGACCTTCGGCAAAATACCTGAAGTGTTTAATAGCCAGGGTAATTGCGAGTAGCTCTAGATCGAATGCAGAGTATTTAATTTCAGTGTCAGAAAGTTTCTTCGAAAAGAATCTCAATAGTTCCCAACAATCGTTGTTACGTTGCTGTAACCCTGCTCCGACACAATGTTCGATGCATTCGTAGTGATACTGTATGCAGAATCGTTACGTGGCTGCCCTAACAACGTGATATTTCTCAATTCAGTTTTTAACTTGGTGCATGATAGTTGACCAAGCGAAATTTTTCGAAGTCTTGGGCTTCTTTAGTAAAGTGGCCCAAGTGTGTATGAATTGGAGCAAGTGTTTTTTGGTAGTTTCGGTATGAATCGATGATAATAATTTATTATTATCATTATTATTATTTAATTGATTTGATTGATTTTGGTGCTGGAAACTCCGTAATGGCATTAGTTCATTCTTCAAAAGGCAGAATACCATTAGATGTGATCGTGTGGCTGAGGAATTCGAGAGTGTTTACGCCAAAAACGCATTTTGAACTCTATGTGAACGCCAAACTTAGTTGCTGGAAGAATTGTTCCAGATGGAGTTTGTGTATTTCCTCATTTATTGATGCCACTAAGATATCTAATCTCGAACGATTTCGTTAATGAAACGCTGAAACGTTTGTGCAGCATTGCGTAAGCCAAATGGCATTCGGGTGAACTCAAAGAGTCCAAATGGAGTGGTAATTGCTATCTTATGAATATCTTCATTCGCAAGAGGAATGAGATGAAAAGTTCTAACAAGGGCAATCTTGGAGAAAATTTTGCAACCATAGAAGTTCATCGAAAAATTTTGTATGTGCATTATCGGATAGCGATCAGGAATAGTAACCGCGTTTAATCTGTGATAATTTCCACATAGTCTCCAGTCGAGATTTTTTTTCTTGCACATGGTCAAACGAACATGAAATACAAGAAGCAGAAGCCCAACAGATATCTAATTCAACCATATGTAGAAATACCGTAAATGGAGCTTTTTGAGGTATGTAATCTAATCTGCGTGGTCTTGATACAGGCAAGTGTTCAGTGGTCATAATATGATGTACCACGTTATGTTCGACCGGCAAATTGTAATTTGGTGGCGCTGTTAAAGAAGGAAATTTCTTCAGGAGCGTGCCATACCTGTTATCGATTGTAAAATGGATCGGACTTGAAGTGTCAACTTGAACCATTGAAGCATTGATTGACAGCTGAGGTGCTGGATCAATCAGCTTTTGACGTTTGAGATCGACAAGGAGTCCAAATTTACCTAGGAAATCAGCCCCAATTATTGGACGATTCACTTCAGCTAGTATAAAAGCATGAGTGAAAGTTCGTTTTGGCCGTTCCAATATTTAGCTGGAGCAATTTGCTATCATAGTTGTTTATTATAGTGCCATTGGCAGCTGACAATACAAGATCTGGATTTATTCGGCAATTGTTAATGTAAAAATTGCGAATCGGAACAACAGAAAGATGTGTGCCATTATCGATTAGAAACGTAAGGTTATTTTTGGTATCTCTTATGAAAAGGCGACTATAATTTATATTCTTGTGGTCCGTCGCTTCGACCACAAAAATTGTAAAATTGGAAAATAACCCAAACTAATACTTTGGGTTATTTTCCAATTTTTCTGAAGCTGGTAGATTCATTGCTTTTGGATGTCCAAGATCGCCATGTTTACGATGAAACCAACAGTGTCGTTGCTTATTTCGTCCTAGGTGAGATTGAGAATTGCTTCGGTCTCTAGAGTGTGAAGAAAATCTTCGGCTCTTGGAGTGACCTCTCAGTTGAGTCGTTAACCGTGTAAGCATTTGTTCCATGCGAGACATACGCTGTTCTACGCTCATTCCTTATGATGATGATTGGTGATAATGGTTCTGGTTAAAACCCTGAAAATCAAATTTTTTGGTTGACCGTGATTTTCATGACATTGCGTTCACTGAATTAGAATCCGATACTGTTTCATTTAGCTTATTGACCATTTTAGCTAGTTCTTCCGAGGCACGGCCTTCTTGTAGTGGCACCAAAGTTATCGTATGAACTCAGGAAGCTTGCGAATCCATAGGAACTGTAAAACTTGTTCCGAAAAGCTTTTTCCCGCTCGACCCTTGATTTGACGAAATACTTCAGATGGTTTCCTGTCACCAATAACTGACTTATCAAGGAGTGCTTCCAATTTTTGTTCTTCCGAGATAGAATTACGTTCTATCAAAGCTGATTTTAATGTTAAGTAACGATCGACTTCAGGTGGATTTTCAAGCATATTTTTTTAAGGAATAAATAAATAAAAAAAGTCCAAGCGGCAGGTATATCCGCTAAAAATAGGTAGATTTCGGGATCAGACAGTTTTGTGTACAAATAGAATTGGATGTGTCAGATTAGTTTAAATAAAAAATTTAAGCAGAAACAGAATCATCCAAAAAATTTATCAAACCAAGCTAATCATTAACGGAAACTACGCAAGATCTTTCTATGAAATGAAAATAAAATAACTCAGAATTTTTTTTGACAACCAAACCTGGCTCATACTGGCCGATAAATCAGGCTTATAGACTATCACAATTGGGTTTAAGTTGATTTAAGCACGGTTCGGAAACCGGTTTACATCGAACATCGTGTAAACACGGAATTAAATTTTTCATTTTATTTCTTTTTGTAGGGAGGACATATTAAAATTCATCTTCATTCTGATATACCAGTCCAAGTTGATGGTGAACCATGGGTACAAAGTCCAGGTGACGTTGTTGTATTAAAATCAGCACTTAAGGTCAGTATCTAATCTTCGAAATAAAAAACAAACAAAAAATAAAAATTGAGAACCATAAATCAAAAATATTTAAAATAAAAAAATATTGTTAGTTTAATTAAAAAAATTTTATTTTTGTTTTGAAAATTATTAATTTTTTTTATTTATAATTAATTTATTTTGATTAAAACTCTTTTTAATTCTTTTTTGTTTGTTATAATTTAAAAATTTTCTAATCAACGATCCATTAGTGTGATAATTTATATTTTATTCTTTGCATGGTTTCATTTAATAAAATTCAAAGTAAAAATTAATTATAATCAAATTACTATAAAAATGTAAATTTTTGATGAAATTCTTGATTTAATAATTTAGAAAAACAAAATTACATTTAATGTACTTTAATAATTTGTGCATCAAAAATAATAACTAGAATTTCATTAAAAATTCATTTTGAACTTTATTTCTAATGCATTCGCTTCCTCATTTTAATTTTTCGTTAATTAAGTTTAATTGTTCTAATTCGTTCAAATTAGCGCACAAGTTGAAATATTTAAAATTTAACATAAATTTAAAGGATTAAATTTAAAATAAATGATGTTGTTTTATAGTTTTGTTATTTATGAATTTTTTTGATTAAATTAATATTAATTATGTTGTGTCAGATTTAGATGAATTTGCTAAAATTTTGCACATCGGCTTTGTGATCCTTTAATTTCCCAAACACACTATGGTGTGGATCATGGTATGTGAAATGTTAAATATCTGAAAAGAAACAATATTTAAGGATGAAGAAAATTTAAGGATGCTACAGGTTTTTAATTATATGTTTCAAAAATATTAAAAATTCATTTGACCTTTAATTGACTTGAATTTGATTCTTTCTATTCCTGTCTCATTTTAAACGTACTGTACTGTAAATTAAACTCGTCATACAACTAAATTAAATTTAATCCTACTAAGCTTTTTACTCATTCTAATATATTGAGATAGCGAATGATGATTGAAACTAATATATAAAATTAAAATAATTTTTAAAAGTTTAAATCAGAAATTGCATGAAACCATTGTTTTTTTATTTTTATTTCATTATTACCTTTTTTTAATTTTAAGTTACTTCATTTATTTTTCTTTTGTTACTTCATAACAAAAAAATCATTAAATAATATCCTTAGCACAGTAAAATTCCTTTTAATAAATTTATTTAAAAAAAAAACTAAAAAATATGTTAAATTTAACTATATTTTTATATTTATAATACATATATATTTTATTTATTTTTATCATAATAATTGTAGTTTGTTCGAAAAGCTTTTCCACTTTAAAGATAAAAATTTAACAGAACTATTCAAATACACTATTTATTTTAATGATTAATTCTTCTAAAAAAATTATTGCACCATAAATATATTCAGTTCCAACGTTTGCAGTTGAGTTTTTAAATATTTTTATTTGTATAAAGTTTGTATTTTATTCAATCTCACACTTAAGTCTTAAGTCACACTAAAAAACTGTGTTTTACTTACAAATAATTTACTCTCTTCCATTTTACTTTCAAAATGAGAATGGATAACTTCAAAGTGAAATAATAACTTTCAAATTGGGAATAGTGATTCTCAGTTTGAAGTCTATCATTTGATTTTGATGGTTACTATTCTCAGTTTGAAAATTTTATCATTATTATTCTATTGTCATATTGAAGTTTAGTATTCTCAAATGATTTTTTCCTCTTGTCTATCCAATCATAGCATATATTTGTCTCCCATTAATGATTCATGGAGAAGCGTAGCCTATTTCCTAATCATGTTTTACATGATAGCTTAATTAAACAATTTTGATCTTATTGAAAATTGAAACCAAGTCCAGTTAATTTTTATAAAACGAGATTGCTCGCCTCGACTAGCATTAAAAATGGGTCAGATCTGAACCGGATACGGCTTTCCCTACCACTGATAAGCACCGCATCAGGCAGTCTGAAAAGGCCCTGATCAGTAATGTAACACCGGACCAGAACCGGATCATTTAAAAGAGAGTAATTTCAACATACATTAGAAAAATTAGAAAATTTACACATACACTAGAAAAATAATGTTTATAAAAATATTCTAACTTTATACTTACGTCATAGTCATAACGCAGAGAAGCGATAACTAAAGAATATCTGAAATTTCGCAAACTATCTATATCTGAAATGGATAATACTTTTAGTCCAGGCAACGAATGCTCAAAAAAAGGTATAGAGGGAAATGTTTGGAACACAATTTTTGACTTCGTAACTTTGTTTGGGCTAGTTAGGAGGTGAACATATCAAAAGTCTCCACCCGCAGCCCCTATGTCGGGGGGGGGGAGGGGTGGTTTGAAAGTATCATTTTTCGGTTTTTTGCTTATACCATTGCTTATACCACTTATGACATCACAATTCCATACAAAATGAAAGCTGGTTAAATTTTCTTCAAGTTTTATTAAGTCAAGTTTTTTGATATCTTGTATAGTTTGCGAGATGTCTGCTCTTGAAAGTCTGTAATTTTGGAGAAAAAATTTTTTCTACACCGGATAACTCTTCATCGATGCACCGAAAAACTAAATGCTGGCCATAGAGTTGTAGAGTATTAGTGCATCAGCAGAAAATTATTTTTAGGAAATAACCTGCCTCCTCAGATGTATGGGTGGAAAATTGAGAACAACTGCCTGGTCCCAGTGCACAGTCAGTTAGCAGCTGTACCGGACGGTATCCTCAAAATGATTTTCTGCCGATGCTCGAACGACTGTGACAGCGCGAAGTGTGGCTGCAAAAAAACAAGCCTAAATTGTTCCCCAGCATGCCAAAATTCACAGGGAAACTGCCTGAATGGGGTCCCTCAAGTTGACTCCGAAGATGAAGAACAGGAGGATCCTCTGACCGTTTCCCTACAGGGGTCCGACTGAGAAGATAACAGAGAAAAAGAAGATTAAAACGAAGACGAGGATCGATGTCCTTTCCCCCCAAGAGAGCAGGAAATTGATTGAATGGTACCTACTGTTGTAATGTTTTATGTTAATTTACTTTTCTATGTCAATAAACTTCGCTTTCACTTAATGGTTGTGTTTTGTAAAACTATCACAATGTCTTATAGACACTCCTATATGCACAAACATGGTCATAGCTAAGTATTTTCCCATTAAAATGGTCTAGATCTTCTTTAATTAAGTGTGAGGAACCTGGTCAGTGGGCCTGCAAGTATATCTTCTAAAATGAGTATTTGTGCTATTTAGACGTACAGTACTGAATATGTGTACATAATGGTGCATATTTCGACCAATATGTTGACCGGAAATGGTGAGAAATTGATAGATTCATTAGTCGACAGTTGTCGCAAAGCTTCAGATTTCACGATCAACTCTGAAACTTCTTTAACGTTTGAAGGAAAATAGATAAAATAGTAAAGTATATATAAGTATTCTTTTTTTTTTTTAATAAAATGTGTTGTGTTACAGAAATTACAGTATGTGTCACAACAAAACATAAAACCTTTTAAGACCAAGGTCCCACAACAACATACGTTCAAAGGTGTTTATGGACGTAAATCTGTCTTTTTTTGTTTTATTTTTTTTTTTTTTTTAAAGAATGGATAACTAAACAATAAATCCTATAACTCACAAAATATGACATAGGCCAATATTTTATGATAGAATAAAGAAAATAAAAGTAAAATAAAAAGTAAATAGCAAATTCTTTACAAAAATTTGCTAAAACAAAACAAAAGTGTAGTTGCCAATAATACAGCCGGTGGCATATTCCTTGATCCTGTGACGCACCGCTTGATTATTAGAGCCCTCACATAGTTATATGAAGGGGGAGTATGCGCGGCTGTCACTCGTAGATCAAAAATGAAAAAAAATTTACAAATAATAAAAACTGAAACCCTTCATGTGTCTCCAGGGGCCATCCCTCCATTGAAAATAATTTAATGTTCTACAACCCTATGGCCAGCATTTAGTTTTTTTAGTTTTTCGGTGCATCGTTGAAGAGTTATCCGGTCAAAAAAAGCGAAAATCTTTCATTTTGTCGTGTCGGTAGGAGGCACAGTTTTCGAGATTTAAGCGGAACTTTTGATATGTTCACCTCCTAACTAGTCCAAACAAAGTTACGAAGTCAAAAATTGTGCTCCAAGGCTATTTGGTGAATTTTAACCAAGTGAAATTTATTCAAATGAAATAGGGCTCAGATCAGGACAAATAGGACTGGTTCGCCTTTTACTTTTAGGGATGAGATAGGTCTTCGGAGTCCAGGGCGGATCAGGACCAATACGGCGCGCATTAGTAGCGAAATCAGGTATGATTTCTGATAGGGGCCGGATGCAAATGCCCTGTTAGGACTTACCTTATAACACCCTGATCCGCCCCGGATCATAATAGGGCGTGCCTGAACAAATTACTGTGTGAGTTTATTTAAATTGAATATTTATTATTGGAGTCTTGTTTGTTTGTAGTGGTTTTATAACCGCGAAGATCCAATTTTTTCAATTTAATCCAAATCCATTATAAAATTTTAAAATGAACAGTGGACTCCGGAATTGAAAACACGAAAAGTTTTTTAGATAATTCTTTGCTTATGTGAAAAAATAAGTTGTTTGTTTTTCAAATTTGGGATTGATGGATAGATACCGTGGACTTAATTATTTCTTGAAGGCTCCATGAAATAGCGCCGACTGTTATAGCGCCGAGAAAATTCTCGGCACTAATTCAGTTTTTCTTAATTAGCGCAAATGTTTCCAAACTGGCATAGCCCAGACATTTCTATACTGACATAGGACAGAGATTTTATTTTTCTAAAAATCTCTCTGCACTAATTCAATTTTTTTAGAATTAGTGCCGAGATTGAATTCATGAAGTATTCGACTTAGTGCCAAAACTAGACTCTCGGGACTAATTCAAGGGAAAATGAATTAGCACTGATAGGATTAATTTTTTAAGAAGTCTCGGTAGTAATTCTATACTTTTTTAACTAGGCGTTTGAGTTCAATTGGCGAGAAAAACCAAATCTTGCACAAAACTCTGTTTTTGTAATTATAGAAATAAAAAAATTAATGAAAAACTTAATACCAAAAATGCTATTGAAAGAACCCTCACAACTGATTGGGATCGGATTAGGATCTAATGCGGCATATTACACTTTAAATTATCCGGGTTGAATCAGACAACCAGATCAGAGGACATACTTACTGAACCAGGAGGTATTCATGAATAGAGGAAACATATTTGATTTCTGATAGATGCCGATTATGAAATACCCTACTAGGACTTGTTCTAGTTAACCCTGATCTAGTCAGGACGATAAAAGCACATGCCAGAACCAGGGCCAGATTTACAACCTTGGTCGCCTGGACCAAACAAGATCTGCCTCTTTAATAAAAAAAATTGTAAAGTATCTATGTATGGCTGTGTGCGAAACGACGAAATAATGACAGATCCCAATTATTAATTGTCATAATTTTGAAATTTATATTCACCATAACGAAGCGTCAGAATTTGGTATAGCTTTTTAGGATCATCAAATTATGACAGAAGAAAGAAGAATATCAAATTATGACAGAAGTCTTTTTAATTGCACCAAAGTGATTTTTGATTTTAAATTGATTCAACCCAACCTCACTTTTTATTTATCTCTCTAATATGATGAGTCCGTAGGCTTTGTTTAATTGTTCTATTAATTCGGGATTTATTGTGCTTTTATGTTAACATTAGAAAACATTTTTTGTTATGTGGTTCATTAGATATAATTATAATTTTTAAATTATTTATTTTTACTAATGTCAAAATTTGTTTAATCTAATTTGTTTGTTTGTAAAAACCAATGGCTCGAAATAAAGCAAAAGCCTCCTTAAACAGGCAAATTTGTTAGACAATGTCATTTTTTTAATCATGTGGAATAAGGTTCTGTCCAAATTTCAAACAGTTAATAAGAAGCTGCAGTACAGGTACAGTTATATTATCGAGCTCCGTGATCAGTTTGAAAATTTCGAAGAGATGGCAATGGAAAAATTTGGAGTGCAAGAATATAATGAAGTGAACAGAAAAAATAGACGTAGATTATTGTAAGATGATTGAACGTGAGAAGAATAACCAAGCAGCGCGTTCCGTGTTGTTACGTACCTCGCCATCGTAGACCGCTCGTTGAATTATAAACGTCGGAAAGCTCACTGTAAGAAAAAATTCCACCATTCGGTTGGCAGAGTGATAAATGGTCACTATGCCATGACATTCGGTTGTTGTGTATTCAATTCGGTTGTTGTGTCTACAAATTCGGTTTTTGAAGGTAAGACAACCGAATTTGCGGTTATTGTGACAGAAAATATTCGGTTGTCACAAATCCTGCGGTTGTAGTGACCGTATTTTTCTTTCAGTGCTTACAAAAAATTCGCTGTAAAATTCTCAGTTTTCTTTAATTCATGAATATCCTAATAGTGGATTATCGCCATGTTGGTCATCGCCACTAGTCGATGTGTAATCCAGAATGATTACTCCAGAAGATGGCCTAACAAGCTGAAATATATATATATATATATATATATATAGAGTAACAGTAAAATTATAAAAAAACTTTGTTTTCTTTAATTTTTATTAAACTTATTAAATAAGTTATTTGCGTAAAGTAACAAGAGATTGACATTATGTTATAAAAATTAATAAATATTGAAATGTTATAAAAGTATTGAAAAAAGCGCCATTATTGATCGCAGCTTTTGCTTGTTGCCCAAAGATCAAAGTTCTGTGGGTGTGACGTAATTATTAATACTGCCAGAGATAACTTAAGTTTTTTGTCGTTTTATTTTATGTTATTTAAGTTTTAATTTTATTTCTCTGAAGCACAACAGAATTTGTTAAATAAGGGCATCGTTCGTTTGTAAAATTTTTAAAATAGAAAATGTCGATGTTATTCAACATAAATTGTGTTCCAGACGAAATATGTTCCAAGACAGAATCCAAAAAAGACTGTTTAGCTTCTTGATATAAAAAAATGTTACTTGAACTATTTTGCTCACAAAAATATACTTAATTTACTGAAAATTATTGTAGTTAGGAATTAATATAAAACATTGCTTAAATCTTATAAAAAATAAAACTCAAAACATAACAAACAAGTTACAAAAACTCTTTTCGAACAAGCTAAAAATTAAAAAAAAAAAACAAACAAGTAATTAAATTACAATAATTTAATTATTTTGCTTAGAAAAAATTATGAAACCAACTTTTTTTATTTATTAATTAGTTTTTTTTCTTTTTCGTTGTATTTTAAAAACAAAATATTTAACACCGCAAATCTAAATGCAAACTATAAATGAAAAATTTTATAAATTTTTATGCAAATTATTTATAAAATTCAGGCAACAATGTTGAAGAAAATAAAAAGTAAACGGAGACTAACGGAACCGCACATTTCACCGGCCGTGGCGGGGTCATCGTCTCAAGGGGGGGCACCAGAAAATGGGGATCGTGAAAAAGAGCCCCTTGGCACATAGAGAACCCGTCCGTCCGGTCCTAGTTTTCTTTTTTCCTGTTTTCTATGATCCTAAATGAAAACTTTATTATTTAATCTATTTTTTGTATAGTTTTTTATTTTTAATTTTATATTTTAAGAACAAATCACAAAACAAAATCAAATGTAATTATAAAAATCACTTTCAAAACAATTAATATCCAAAAATCCAAAACAACAAGCATAAGTTAAAATTTTAATTCATAATATCATTAGTTTTTATTTTAAGTTGTTTGGTTGTTTGTTACCTATTATTATTTACAAATTTATAAAAACAGTAAAGCATAACTTTTCAAAAAATTAGATACCTATTACCAAAAACTACAAACTTATGTTATTTCATTTTTTATTAATTTTGTGGCAATAGTTTTTTTAACATTTTCAAAACTTAGCATGTTAATTTAATCGTGTAATTTAATTTAAACATATTAATTTAATATCATTATATAAAAAAATATAAGTACACACAATTATTATTTTATTTATTTATTTTTAAATTAATGTGTTGAGTAATTTTTTTTAAATTAAACAATATTTATGTATTCGTTTTTTAAAAAAATTATTAAATTTGTAGTTGGTTGTAAATGTTGTAAAAAAACTATAATTTAAAATTTTATTTTATATTACTTTCTAAGTTGTGTACTGCATATTTTTGTTTTATAACTTATGCTTAAAGTGTAATTGATTATAGTTAAAATTTAGTTATTTGTTTTATATAACATTTAATTTAACAAAAAAGAAATGCCGCGTACATTTTTTTAAAATTAAAATTTCTTTCGCTTATTTTTTTATTGTAAAAAAAAAAACAAAAATAAAATGAAATAATTCTTTCAATAAAAAATTAAAAACAATACAATCAACAAAAATGCAAGCATTCCAAACAAATCCAAAATAATAATTAATTAATTCAAAATTAATCACATATAACCTAACAAAAAATTAAAAAAATTGAATCCATTTATAAAACTACTATTCTTCGGGACCGGACGGCAGGCGACAATGTTGAAAAAATTAAAAGGAAAAATGAAGCGACGTAATACAGAACCAACAATGGCATTAGGACCATCAGGACCACCACTTACATTGTCTGTTATACCTCATGAAGAGGAAAATATTGATAATAGTTCAAATAATACGGATTTCTGAATTTGGTATAATGAGCGACTAATTTAACGTGCTTTATTAATTATTTAAACTAAAATTTTTCCAAATCGTTTGAATTTAATTGTTATTGACTTATAAATTGAAATTTATTCATTGTTTTTATAATTTATACGTTTTATTAGCTTGCTCTTTTATTAAGTTACAGAAATCGCAATATTGACTTTAATAAAAAAAAATAATAATTAATTCTTAAACAAATTTATATATTATAAATAATAAACATTAATATATTTACTGTATAAAAATCAATTAAAAAAAGAAATTATTGTATTAAATAAAAATATATTCAAAACACGTTTTTCCATCTAAATAAAAAAATGAGCATTATTATAACATAGCATAAAATTATCTATGTTTTAAAGAATTATTAATTTAAATATTTTATTCATACTAAAATAGATAAATTAATAATTAATTTAACAAACCTTTAATAATTTTTTTTAAATACTTACTTTTAATTTTTATTTTCGAAAAAAGTTATACAATGTGCGTTCGATTTGACTGAAATTACTGAAAAAACAACAATTTCATACAGTTTTTTCCGTTGTTTTAGATAATTCAGTAACTTTAGTGAAATTGAATGCTCCTGATATTGTTTTTGTTTATTTTATAATTGTAAAAAGTAAAGCTTTATTTTTTCATTTTATTTAATAGAAAAATCATTATCTTCCTAAACTACAAATACATTTTATTTTTATTGAATAATATTTTCGTCTTAATAATTTATTTTTTAATATTAAGCATAAATTATTAAAAAAAAACAAACAAACAATTATGTTTATAACAGTAAAAATAGAGAATAGTAAAGAAAAAAATATAAAAATTTAAAAAATAAAAATAAAATAAAATTTACGCTTAATTTAAAATTAGAAAACTGATTAACTTAAACAAACAAAGAGAAATAAGTATTTCAAAACGTTTATCTTTGTATAATTAATATAATAAAGAATAACTATAAAGGTGCAAAAATTACTAAAACAAAAAATCCCGTATTATGAAATTTTATTATTATAATTTTTTTTATTCTAATTTCAATATTTTTGATTTGTTTTATTTTTTTACTTGTAACTGTAAATTGTAATTAAATATTCAAAAAAATTACGTTTTGTATGGTATTATTACCAGTAAATGTATATTTAGAAATGGGTTATTTAAAAAAAAAATTAAATAATAAATTTAATTAGGTTTATGATTTAGGAAATTTAAGAAATATAATTTTAAATTTAACTTAATTTTGAAATCGTATAAAATTAAAAAAGTTTAAATTTTTAAATAAAAATTATTTTTAATTTTTGTTATGAATATTTGTTTATGTGTTATATTTTTTGTAAGTAATTTAAAGTATTTATTTATGAAATTTTTAAAAATATCAAATTTTTTGTTCATAAATTTCGCACTCGTCTTAGTTTTTTTTTTTTTTAAATTTGTATATTTTTTAAAACTTAATTATGTTAAAATTTTAAATTATTTATAACAATGAAATCAAATTATGTATAAAAGCAAATTATTAATATTTTACAATATTGTTTTTATATTAATTATGAAATTTAAATTATAAAAAATGTGTATTTTCAAAAATTATAAAACAAAATAAAATGCAAATTGTCAAAAAAAAAAATTCACCATCAGGTGACCAATATTAGAGAAATCGGTATATGTAACAGTTTATACCTTGTTAATGATATTATTACAACAATCAAAATTTTAAATTTCGTCGAAAATTTCAAATGTAATGAAATTATTGAAAAAAATTTTGTAATTACTTACATAAAATTAAACAATGATATAATTGCAATGATATTGATTTGACACTAAATAAATTTAGAATGAAGTAATCTTTACGTGACGAATATAGAATGAAATATAATTAGTAATATGAAAGTATAAAGTTATATTTCAAAATAATGGACCGTTTTGAAAAGTAAAATCAAATTTTAAAATTTGACAAAAGAAAACGAGTGTCATATAAATATCATTTAATTATTTCACAAAAAAATATATTTACAAACATTTAAATATTTGTATTTTATCTATAATTTAAAATAAAAATTCAAATATAATTTTCTACTCTGAGAATATTATATTTAAATTTTATTGAACTACAATAATTTTACATAAGTTATTTTTTTTTTAAAATTTATATCTTGTATTTATTTATATAAAAAATAAAATAACGAAAATTGTGAATGTTGCATTAATCACCGGAATGTATTTAATCCAACATTTTTATGTTTACAACCCGGAACTGTGTAGGGGCTCAGTGAAATAAATCATAATTCCGGTCATATTAATTTTTAGACGAAAAGCGAAAGATCAAAAAATATATTTTATATTTTATTTTAATTTTCTTCAAATTAAAATAATTCACTTTTAAATAACTTATTTTAATATTCTTTCAATAATAAATCATATTAGTGAAACAAATTTGTAAGTTATTTAAATAAATAAAATATAAATAAATAAATTTAAATTCGAAAAATAGAATTTTCAATAAAAATTATTTAAATTGAAAACGGATTTTTTTCACATACATATTTCCGGGTGGTGATCGGAATTTAATTAAGATATAATTTTTACATTACTATAAAAACAATTTTTACTAAACATAAATTTATAAATAAAAATTATATTATGAATGACCATATTAAAAAAAAATAATAAAAATTATATAGTTGATGTAGTGTCGATAACTTTAAAATATTATTGAAAACCTAAAGTTATTTTTTTCGTATTACTATATAAATATAAATAAATAATAAACAAACATTCAAAAAAATGTAATTCTAAAATTTCGTTTTTACAATTCAAAATTCATTTAAATTTAATTATTTAATAAATAAATATTTTATTATATTACAACAACTTAAATAAAATTTCTATTTATTATTTAATAAAATAATATGAAAAAGAAAAAACTTACAAACCCAAAAATTCAAGGAGACAAAAGAAACGATTTATAAAAAAAGCTATATCGAAATATATTACAAATTTCAAACAGAAAAAAATAATGAAAAGAAAAAAATTAAATACAATTTAATTGAAAAAATATTATATTAAAAAAGATTTTATTTAATTATTTCTAGTAAGAAACGTATGACATCTTTCACAAATAAAAATAAATTAAAACCAAAATAATAATAATAAATAATAAAAAAAACAAAACAATTATTTAAAATAAAAACAAAATAAATCGGAATATTCGAGATATATAAATTTATAAATTATAGATAAAAATAATTAATTTTTTTTCTCGATATCACCGATCATATTTCTTAAATTACAGATATAAATGTAATTTACATAACAATATAGGTTTAAATATTATGTGACATAGAAAAAAATAAATGTATCTAATTAAAATAATTAAAATAGTTTTTTGTTTTCTTTCATCTCTAAAAACGTTCGATAAACCATGCTTTTACTTCACATGTAATTGATTGTGGGTTACATTTTTGAGTAGGATTGGATTTTATTATTTTCTTAAAACGTGTGACTATCCAACATTTGGAACGGGAAACTGGTTTTCTTGTAGGTGTATCCATACAAGAAGCCGTGATAAAATTCATCCCTGTCAATGAGAGGATCTGCTACCTATGGATATGCGCAACATATAACAATATCTCCCTGCCGTCTATGCATCCACTGAAGCAAAGAGCGAGTTTAGTTGGTTTTAGCAAAGTTTTAATTTTTGATTTTGCAAGAATTTTTGCAATATTTTTAGAATTTTGAAAAATTTTTGATTTTATTATAATTTTTGGAATTTTGAAAAAAGTTTGAATATTTGATTTTGTAATAATTTTTGCAATATTTTTAGAATTTTGGAAAAGTTTGAATTTTTAAGAAGTGTTGATTTGATTAATTTGATTTTATTCTAATTTTTGGAATATTTTTGGAATTTTGAAAATAGTTTGATTTTATTTAATTTTTACAATATTGTTACGTTTTTCCAACCTTACTTCGAATTGGCCTTACTCTCAATTCGATAAACGTAATTCCCAATCTCTTTCTGAGTTCGATCACTGATTAGTAAGCAAACACACCAGGTTTTGTTAAGCATTCAACACCTTAACTGTTCCACAACAACAGGAAAACAATACAGCAAACAATATTCCCAACTAGAATATTCTTACAACATCTTCGAAACTCCAACGGTTTATTGTAGAAATTTCCAATTCACAACGTTCAAAATAATACACAAAATATTTCTATTTAATAACACTTATAACTTTATTTACAAAAACTTTACACAAAAACTAATTTAAAGATCACTTTTATAATTTTTAACTTCACAATCGCATGTTTCAAATAAACTAATTTTACATTTAATCTCACTTTATCGTATCAATCGTAACAATATTTTTGGAATTTTGAAAGAAATATGAATTTGTGATTTTGTAATATTTTCTCGAAACGCTAAATGGAGAAGTTTTTGAGTAGTTTGCTGAGTGTGTCATCTTTTCACTAAATTATGTTAATATATGATCTGTTATGATTTTCCGGCAAGGTATTGATGTTTCGTGTTAATTTTGTAATAAATTTCTAAACAGAGATAAGATATACATATACAGATATACATCGCTGCCTAAAACTAAAAACCATGTCCTCATAAAAGTTTTTTGCCGAAAACTATATCAAAAATCCTTAACCCAGACCGAAGTCTTGATATCTCAGAGCTGTGAGATTTCAGCCCCTCCATATTTTTTATACTTAAATGCAGGAAATATAATTAATCAAGAATTAAAAAGTAATATGGTCTACCAAGGTGTTTTATGTAAAAATAATACAAAGAAATAAAGCTGAGTAAATTGGAACTGCCTGATACTAAACTTCAACTACATCGGACCACGCAGCAAATTTTATAGGGCAGCACAACATATACCTATATACTAAAATTGTACCACCCTAGAACATAACTAATACACTCATATATTTATGTAAATATAAACCAACAATTTTTCAAAGTTTTTGTCAGTCATTATTAAATCGTGTGCGATTATTAATCTCAATTAAATGTAATAAATTGTTTTATCCACGACTACTAAAGAATATATGCTTTCCATGCGTATGTCTTCCATTGTAATTGTATTCATTCCACAACTAGTGAATTTGATTAAAATTCTTTAACAGCTCTATAGTTTATTAAATATTCCCCTAACAAATTAAACAACAAACTTGTTTTGTCTTTCGCTATCTTTGATGGTTTTATTTCAATATGGCGATACAAATTTTTGCATGAAAACTGGAAATTAAACGAAATATTTTACAGTCGTAGATAAAATAGCATCTTGTATTCGCTTAGGATGATCGCAATTCTTCACTCGGATGATTCCTTCCACTCGCTACGCTCGTTTCGTGAAACTTTATCCTCGTGAAGAATTGCCTTCATTCTAAGCTCATACAAGAATCTACTAATCTAATTTAAAGTAATGTTTTATTTATTTCCCTGACTTCGAACATAAAATCTTATAAACTATAAATTCTATGGACCTGAAATTTAAGGTGCATATAAAACTAACCTGTCCTTTGAAGATGACGGATACAAAACAAAATAAAGTTGTTTCCGTTTGTCTTATTACGGGAATGCGATTTAAGGCCTTTAGGGAAATATTTTTTTTCCGAGTCAAGTAGGGTATCATATGAAAGGGCTTGAATTCAGTATTCCTTAAAAATGTATTTTAGAATTTATAACTTCACAGTTTTTTGAATAAAATTGAATTATAACGATTTTTTCATGTTTTCTGTCCCCACTTAGTTCTGAACCTATTTAATAAGAGAACTTCAAAAGTCTTTGGAAATATAGAAAAAGTGGTAACTTTTAAATGAAAAATATAGCGAAGTGTAAAATACTCATAATCGCATTTATTAAGGGGTGGAAATCAGAAGGGAGGAAAATACCATTTAAAACCCAGGCATGTGAGATATCATATGAAAGAGCACTTAATTTGGCAAACATTGTAATTTTTTTTAGAATTTTGTGATGCACAGATTTTGAGTTATTGTCAAAAAAGTGGAACAAAAAGTTGGTCCCCCCTTGGGTTTCGAGTTTAATTGACAGACAAATTTGAAAAATTTCACAGAGAAAGGAAGTTTGATAAACTCTGAACGAAAACTATAGCGAAGTTTCACATAATTATTTTCTGTATTTTGAGGGGGTGAGATTGGGAAAGGGTGACAAAAATTGTTTTCGACCCAAACGGCTGTCATTTATGAAAGGGCACTTAATTTAAGAAACATTATAATTTTTTTTAGAATTTTTCTGTGCACAGTTTTTGTACAATTGTCAAAAAAGTACAACAAAAAGTTAGTAACTCTCCCCTACGTTTCTTCGTTATATAGCGAAGTCTCAAATAATTTTATTTCCATATGTTTAGGGGATGGAAGTGGGGAAGGGTGAAAAAAAGTGAGTGGAAACATTGTGATTTTTTTAAGAATTTTTCAGCGCTTAGTTTTTGAATTATGGTCAAAAAAGTAAAGTTGGTTTCCCCCCTACATTTCGACGTGGATCGACAGAAAAATTAGAAAAAACTCACAAAGGTAGGAAATTTGACAAACTCTACACTTAAACTACAGTGAAGTGTCACATAATTATTTTTCTCTATTTTGAGGGGTTGAAAGTGAGAAAGGGTGAAAAAAGCATTTTTGACCCTAATTAAAGGGATGTCATATGAGAGCACCTTATTTAAGAAATGCTGCAATTTTTTTCAAAATGTTGCGATGCACAGTTTTTGAATTATTGTTAACAATAATTATTATTGAATTATTTGCTAATATTTAACTGGCAATATAAAAACTCCACAACACAACTTTATGTAAATTATTTTTGTCAGTAGTTAGTTCTTCTACATTCACGGAACCCTCGGCGAGCGAATTTTATTCGTACTTGACCGACTTTTTTTTGTTAGCAAAACTTTAACTTTTTGTTTTCTTCCATAATTTTATCATATGTAACTATGTATCCCAAAACATTCTACGAATTTTAAATATAAATTATATATAAAATATACTTTGAATTTTAAATGTTTGAAGATAATCAAAATCAGATCGCCATTTTTTTCAAATTTTATTATAAAATCATACTGATATTTTTTTCTACAATTATTATAAAAAAAATATCATGAAAAATGTCATGACATTGGTAGAAGTAGTCTTCACGTGTGATTTCTTGTATAACTCGATTGTAGATGTTACGTGAAAACCCACAGTAAAGTCATTTTGACAACTGCAGTAGAGGTGTTACAAACAGTTAAATTATAACAGTGAATCAATTAAATTATAGTTAAGGAAAGTTTGATTTTATAAAAAGTGTTAAAATATCGTACCAACATTATATTAATAATATATTAATAATATGTACCATTCCCGCCAAAAAAACACTTCGAGGTAAACGTTTGATTTTTAAATTTTTGTGGATGGAAGTGATAATGTTATGATTTATTATTAAACAACTACCGCATTTCAGAGATGTCACGCTGGGAACTTAAATGAAAACCGATTTTATTAACATTTTAATTTAAAAAGTTCTAAACTGTAACAAGATATTTCACTTCCGCCGCAGTAAGCAAACAAGAAAGACGTGTTTAGAGAACAACATTTTTAGAACAACAAAGAAGAAGAAGCCATTTTAATATTCCAATAAAAGAAATAACATAAGTAATCATAATAAATAAAAACGAAAAGAACAAGAGCAAGAGAGACTTTGGCATCAAGTGACCAAAGATTAATTTGTACAAAAAAAACAAAATTTGAAGAGGATGCAAACCAATTTAAACATGAAGTAAAGTATTCAAATAAAATATACAGAAAAGACAATGTGGAAACCAAAAATTTAAATAAAAACGAAGTGCAAAATAGTGTATTTAAATATAATAATAACAACAATAATAATACAGTACACTTTAAAGACAAACAATTTATTAATGAAAACAAATTAAAACTGACTTCAAATAATAAAACCTATAAGAAAAACAAAAATGGCGAATTTATAGATTTAAAATATGACCAAAAGAATCAAATACAAAATGGAAAATCGATATACAAGGATTACCAATTTAAAAAAATTAATGAGAACAACTTTAAACTCATAGACTAAAAAAAGAGAATTTAAAACAAAAAAAAAACAATACAAACTAATATTTTAAATAAAAGTGACAACACTGATAAAAAAGTTATAAATGAGAATGATAATAGTAAAAATAAAGAAGAACATCAAAACCATGCGAATCAAATACTAAATATAAAAACAGAATATGACAAAATAAAACAATTTAGAATTAAAGAAGAACTAACATTAAAAAATTTAGATGAGGAAAAGATGTTAAATCGAATGGAAGAAAATTTAAAAAAGAAAAACAACCAAACAATATGAACAACAGCAAAGTCATTACAAACTTAAGAGAAAGTTCCAAAAGAATCATAAAAAACAAAGACAAAATAAAAGACAAAAATAAAACAAAATACAAGAAAATCGGTAAAAAAATGAAAAAGAACAATATGATGAGATGGACACATTCTCAGAGGATGAAATGACTGAAACTGAAATTGAAAAGATTAAAAAAGATAAAGAAAATAAATTTTATGGTATACTATAAACATATGAAAAATCAAAAGAATCATTCACAACCGAAACCAGATAGAAACCAGAAACCAAATATCTAAAATATATGCCAGGGGATCCAGGTCCATTTTGGATTATAATAGAAAAAAAGGAATTGAAGACATTTCAATGGCCAAAATAATAAAGAAACTTTATTTGGGATACATTTTAGAAATAAAACAAGTGGGCAAAAACAAAATAAAAGTGCAAACTAGAGAAAAAGAAACGGCAAACAAAATAATAAATGACATTAGTCTAAAAAAAATACATAACACAGAGATATATATTCCTAAATTTCTGTTAGAAACAATAGGCTACATAAATAATATACCATCTGATATAGAGATAGAGGAACTTATGGATGGATGTAGCTCTAATGAAAAAATAAACAAAATGGAAAGAATAATGAAATGGAATAACGAAAGCAAAAAATTAGAAAAAACAGAGGGAATCAAAAATTTTTATAGAAGCTTTAAAATTCCAAAAGAAATCAAAGTAGATGGAGTAAAAAGAACTGTCTCTCATTACATAACAAATCCTACCATATGTAAAATCTGTATGAGATATGGACATACAAAAACAATTTGTAAAAGTAAAACCAGATGCTCAAAATGCACAGAATTAAATCATGAAAGAGAAAATTGCACAAATGAATGTAAATGTCTACATTGTGACGAAAGTCATTCATCAAATAGTTATAGTTATAACAAAAAGAAATAAAAACATTAATAATCAAAAAAAACTTATCATACACAGAAGCAAACGAGCTAATAAAAACCAAGACATTTAAATTATATGAAAAAGATTTTCCAGATCATTAGTCTTTAGAGAATAACAACAACTACAAGGAACAAGAGGAAAACATATTTTTAAAAAACGTAATTAATAAATTGAAAAATCCTATTAGAGAGAATAACTTAACAAACAAAGAAATAGAAAAGGAGAAAATAAAAATATTAAAAGAAGAAATCAAAATTTTACGAGAACAGGAAAATACTAAGATCAATGATAATCACAATAATGAAAAAGAAATCAATATCCTTAAAATAGAATTTTTAAATCTAAGAAAAGAATTAACAGAAGAAAATAAAAAATCAAAAAGAGATATACAAGGTATAAAAGAAGACAATGAAAATCTCAAAACAGAACTGATAAATATAAAAAACGAAAACACAAAATTAAAAACTAAACTTAAAACAATAAGTTCAAATATAACAGAAATAAATAAACTTAGTGAGGAAATAAACAAATTTTGAGAAAAAATTTTAAATACAAAAGAACCCAACATTAATCAAGATATGATTATGATAGATCTGATCACAAAAACAAAACAAAATTAAAAATATTTTGGATAATCAACAAAAAACACAAAATGCTCTTTAAGTCATTACTGAAAGGAAAAAATAAAACTCAAATCTCTAAACAATATATAACCAAAACATGAATAGACAAAAAAAAATATTACAATTAAACATCAGAAGCCTAAAAACAAATAAAGATAAGTTAGAACATTATATAAACTCAAACAATATAGACATAATATTTTTATGTGAAGCTTGGACAAAAACAAAAGATGAATTTAAAATAAAAAATTATCACATAAACCTTAAAAATAGAGATGGTTATGGAGGAGTAGGATTCATAACAAAAAAGGTATACATATAAACAAAATACAAAATATGAACACATATGATCCCATAGAAATGATAATGAGCTTTAATAGACAATGACAATAACAACACAGAATTAACTATCATAGGAATATACAAACCACCGAACATAAACAAAAACTTAGTAGAAAACAAAATTAAAGCAATAATAAAAAAATATAACAACAATGACAATATAATCATAATGGGTGACATAAATGCTCATCACTCTTTATGGGAAAAAAATAGTAAAAATGATGAAAGAGGAAAAATAATATCGAATGTAATATCAAATTCAAATTTTATAATACTAAATAATGGAAATCAAACCAGAATTGGATTCACAAATTTAGAATCTGCCATAGACATCACATGTTGTTCAACAAATATAGCAACAAAAGTTAATTGGAAAATTGATAAGATCACAATAGGAAAGTCAGACCATTTACCTATACTTACAACAATACACAATACAAACATTATAAATGAACAAAACAAAACAATTATAAATCACAAAGAAACCTTAAAAGACATACTGAAACTAAATCCGGAACATACGTTTGATATGGAAGATTACGAAGATGAGATAACCAAAATAATCACCAATAATACAAAACAAATAAAAGGAGATAAAAACAGATATATTACCAAAATATGGTGGACAGAAAAATATATTATTTATGGGAAATAAAAAAAAGAAAAACTAAGGTTATATAACAGTTATAAAAATAATCACTTCATCAAAATAGAATTAAAAATAAGTACAAACAAACTTATCGTAGAAATAAAAAAACAAAAGAAAATAAGTTGGAACAAATTTATAGAAGTGATGAACCCAACGCTACTAAATGCAGAAGAAATATGGAATAAAATTAAAAGATGCAATAATAAAATACAAATAAACAATAATATTTTTCTCAACAAAGAAAATATAAAACTCTTCTTGAAAAAAAATAAAGTAGAAGGAATAGTAACAGAAACAAACAAATTAAAATTCAATACAATACACATAGACAAAGAGGAATTTACCAAAGAAGAAATAGAAAAGATAATAAAGAAAAGTAAAAATACAAAACCAGGAATAAATAACTTTACATATAAACTTTTAAAACAACTCCCAAATAACCATATAGAAAAATTAGAAACATATCTAAATAGTTTATGGTATGAACAAAGATTCCCATTAAACTGGAAAAATATTAAACTAATAACAAAAAAGAAACCGGATAAAGATCATAACAATATTAATAACTACAGAGGAATTAATTTATTCTCGATTATGTACAAAATAATGTCAAAATTGATCAAAACAAGAATAAACAAATTTAGTAAAAAGAACAACATACTACCAGAAAATTCATTTGGATTTAGAAAACAAATCCTCCAAAGATATGAATATACAAATTATGAAAACGATAGAAGAAAACAAACAAAATAACAAAGTTACTATAATAATATCAGCTGATATAGAAAAAACATTTGATAATGTCGAAATTAATACCTTAATTGAAATTCTAAAAGAAATAGAAATACCTACACAGTACATACAATGGATATACGAAGCAATGATTAACCGAAAAATAATTTTCACAGTGGGAAATAACAAAATAACAACAACGACAAGTAATGGGTACCGCAAGGAGATCCAATTAGCCCGGACTTGTTCAACTTATATACCATAAAAATACACAAATTGCAAAATAATCAAATACACATATTTCAATATGCAGACGATTTTATCATAACTATAACAGAGGCAAATATGGAAAGAGAAGAAAAACTTGCTAAAAACACGATCAACAAATTTATAAGTAAGTTAAACAGTTTAAATCTAAAACTAAATATAAATAAAACAATTATAATGAGAATAAAAATAAAGGAAGAACATATCAAAATAAACCTATTAGTCATAACAACAATAATATAAAAGACTCGAACGAAATCAAGATTCTAGGATTTGTAATAGATAACAAATTAAATTTTAGTAAACATCACATACAGCTAAAAAACAAAAGTGAAAAAATGATAAATTTAATTAAAATATTTGCTAAAAACATGGAGGAGAACACCCATCAACCGTAATAAACACACATAAAAGCTTTATAGAATGTTGGATAACATATAGCTTATTAATGACACAAAGTGAAAAAAATAAAATAATAGATCAAAAAATCATCAATAAAAGCCTAAGAATATGTATGTGGCTAGCACTGCAATAACAGCAATCATAGCAGAAGCGGAAGATCTACCATTAGAAAAAAAAATATTAAGCTAGAATTATTCATATTGAATAAAACACATAAATAAAAGAACTAGAATAGGAATACAAATTATCAACAAAGTAAGCATACAAATACTAAACGAAATATATATTAATTACAACAATGATATTACAAAAATACCAAAAGAAATAAAAAAAATGAAAGAGGAAATAATATTAGAAAATATAAAGATAGACACATACATAAAAAATTAATAAAAATAAAGTATCAACTAATAATACTATATTAAAACAAATCACAATAGAACAACTAAACAAAGAAAAGGCAATAACATTAGTTACACGGATGGTACAATAATAAACAATAACAGAGGTATAGGTATATACGACGAATACGATAAGAGCAAACATCACTTCAAAATAACAGAAGAAATATCAATAAAAAACATAGAAGTCATCGCAATAAACACAGCAATAGCACTAGCAAAAGAAAAAAATATCACAGAACTAACATTTTGCACAGATTCATTAAGCACATGTTTGACATTAAAAAAGAGAAGTAACAACAAACAATCAAAATATTATGAAAAATTAATAATAAACAACGCGAAAAAACAAAACATTAAAGTAAATTTAATATGGATATCGAGCCATATTAATATAGAAGGAAATAAAATTGCAGATTCAGAAGCCAAAAAAGGAGCAACAGGTAACAATAAATTAGAATTCAAAACATCAATAGAAGAAATATATCTATATTCATGAAGAAGTTATACAAAATATGGAGAAATGAATTTTCAGAAAAAACAAAAGAAAAAGGAACTCAACACACTATAAATATAAAAACCAAATAAAAAACAAACCATGGTTCTACAAAAGAAACAACCTAAAAACAGAGACAATAAAAAAAATAACCAGAATAAGAACCAATCATACATTTGATAATAAATTCCTAAAATTAATAAAAAAACTGAATCTATTATTTGTGGAGAATGGAATAAGATAGAAGATGCGATACATATAATAAAAGAATGTAAAAAATATGACAATAAACGAAATAAATACCTCAACATAAAAAATAAAGATTTAAAAGACATTCTGGCAGAAGTAAAAGACAACGAAATTTTGGAAATAATAGAATTTTTAAAAGAAATCAAAAAAACCCACTTAACCTTCTTGTAAAGAAAACCAGGAATATTAAAAAAGAAAACCACACAGATGTGTTTGCCGAAGCTCCACTGCGTAATCTAATACCCTCAATACCAAGAATTCCAGTTCTTGGGGGTACCAAAATGAGACCAATTGTCTCAAATATTTGTAGTCCAACCTACAATCTTTCCAAATGGTTGGTAAAACAGTTTTCTACTCTGGAACCACCAACTGGACTTTACGCCAAAAACTCAGTGGAATTCGCCGAAAAATTCAAAATATTGAACTAAAACAAGATGAGATTATGGTGTCTTTTGATGTGACATCATTATTTCGATCAGTTCTTGCAGTAAATGCTGTTCTAGAAATGGTTGAAAAATGGCTAAGAGCGTCCAATGTTCCTGCAGAAGAAACTTTAAGTACATCCAGATGACATCTTTTTGTGTAGAACAAATCTATTTCCAGCTCCAGTCACAATTTTATCAACAAACAGAGGGAATGGCTATAGGAAACGCACTTTCTCCTATTTTAGCAAATTTGTTTATGTCTCACTTCGAAATGAGCTTGAAAGAAATATATAAACAATTTCCTAGAGTGATGGTATCGATATGTGGAATATATTTGCTATAATCAAGAAGGATGCAATAGAGGAAACTTTCGACATCTTAAATAAACAATACAGCACAATAAAATTCACTTATGAATTAGAAGTTAATTCAAAACTTTCTTCTCTGGATTTGACATTATCCACAAACAAAGCAGCAGCCTTCAATTCGATGATTCATAGATTGTTTTCTATACCACTTTCCGCAGAAAATCGTTCAAAAGAGCTAGAACACATCAAAACACTAGCACGGCAAAACTGTTATAAATTTAACGTAGAAATATGTATGTTCAAATATTACCCACACTGAACTGTAATAATATTGTTGTCACACTGTACTTTCTTTTGACATTAAATAAATATGGCTGCTTGCCAAATATACTGTGAAACTAAACGGTTGTGTTATTAACATTTTCACAGGTCGTAATTACAATTACAACAGGTTATGGGCCCAGGACGTTAATGTAATTAGTGGCAAGCTGTTTCTTTGAAAGAAATATAAAATTATACGTGCTTTAAATCGAATATAAAAAATCTGTACCGGCGTGTGTCGCAATATTATCGGTGATGTGATTTTGTTTGTATGTGTGTGTCGCATCTAGTTAGTTCGATCGTATAACAACAACAAACTCATAAATATCTGTTTTAATGTGCTTAGTGATAAACAGTTATTCTAAAAAACAAATCTAGTTATGTATATGTTAACAGTTGTCAGAACAATCTAGAACATTACAGCGTGTTGATAAACATTTAGTTCAATAGAAGTTTGTTTTTTTGGGATTATTTTTGCTGTTTAATGAATCGTGTATCGATTGAATCGTTTGTCGATTGAAAAATTAAAATAGAAAGCAAAAATTGTTGTAGACAAAATTGTTAAAGTGAATCGTGTGTCGATCAAGTTGAAATATTTGTCAGAACTTTAAAATTGTTTATTTCAAAGTTAAATCGTTCGTCGGTTAGTGACAAAACATTTCTTTTCTTTAATTAAGTCTAAATCGTTTGTCGATTAGTGTAAAATACAAAAGAAATAACTTTAATCAAAATGTCTAATGATAGTGCGTGGAATGGTATTGTAAAGCTGAAAGGCAACGAAAATTACCATACATGGCAATTTGCTATGCGAAATTTACTTGAATTAAGTGATTACAGTAAATGTATTGAAACCGGTACAAATGCAGAAAAGGATGAAGCAAAACTACGTAAAGCAAAGGCTAGAATTGAATTAAGTCTTGATTCATCTGTGTACGTTCATGTTGAAAATTCTAAATCGGCTGCTGAAACGTGGACAAAATTGAAGGAATTATATCAAGACAGAGGCATTTCGCGTCGAATAAGTTTGTTACGTAAATTGGTTACAATGCAGCTTGAAAATTGTGATTCGATGAATGATTATATTAGTCAAATATTTGAGATAGCTAATAAATTAAATGGAATTGGTTTTCCAGTAGCCGATGAATGGCTTGGAAGTATTTTGTTGGCTGGTTTACCAAATGAGTTTGGACCAATGATAATGGGACTTGAAAGTAGTGGTGCAGCCATAACGGCAGATTTAATCAAAACGAAGTTATTGGATTCGCAATACGGTTCGAGTGAAAGTAGCAAAGCTTTTTTCAATAAAAATGTTAAATCAAAGTTCAATAGTAAAATAAAATGTTATTCATGTGGTAAACGCGGACATAAAGTGAATAATTGCAAAAGTAATTCACAAGGCCCACAAAAACAATTTGAATATAAAAAGAAGCCTCAAAATAAATATGATAAAAATCCAAATACATTCGCAAAAAGTGCTTTTCACAATACTGCTCAAGTGTCAAGTGTAGCATTACATTCAAAACAGTGTCATGAAAATGAATGGTACATCGATAGTGGGGCATCATGTCATATGTCGCCATTTGGAAATTTGTTTGCAGATTTAAAAATATCACAAATCTCACAAATTACATCAGCAAGTTCTAGTAAAATGCCTGTTAAGGGTAAAGGTGATATCGCTGTACGTATAAATAATGGTGAGGTTGTTTTTAAAGACGTTTTGTACGTTCCTGATTTATCTGCAAATTTGCTGTCAGTGGCCCAAATTGTCAAGAATGGAAATGAAGTGAAATTTGATCGTAATTGTTGTAAGATTTACAATCACGAGAAGCAGTTAATTGTTAATATGGAATCCGAAAACGGTGTATATCGACTTCATGTTGAACAAGTAAAAGGTTTAGCAGCAATGACACAAACAAAAAACGCTTTTGAATGGCATCGAAAATTAGGTCATATCAATTTTGCAGATATGTGTAAGATGAAGAATGGTCTCGTGAACGGCATCGATTTCAATGATCGAAATGAAATTGAAATTAAAAATTGTATAGTTTGCAAAGAAACAAAGCAAACACGAAAGCCATTTCCTAAAAGTACATCACGTACTGAGAATAATTTGGATCTCGTGCATTCTGACTTAAATGGTCCAATGGGAAACGCATCAATTGGCGGTGCGAAATACATCCTTACATTTATCGATGACCATTCAAGGAAGATTTTCGTTTATTTTTAAAAGAAAAATCAGAAGCTTTTGAACGATTCGTCGAATTTAAAGCTTCAGTAGAGAAAGAAACTGGGAGAAAAATAAAGGCTCTTCAGTCCGACAATGGAACCGAATACGTTAATTCGACATTTGAACAGTTTCTTAGAAAGCACGGCATAAAGCATCAAAAGACGTGTCCGTATTCACCAGAGCAAAACGGAATTGCTGAACGGGCAAATAGAAAATTGGTAGAAAAAGCTAAATGCCTGCTTTTCGACGCAGATTTGCATGTGTCATTCTGGGCTGAAGCTGTTAACATGGCATCATATATTTTAAATCGATGCGCCAATGCAACGTTAAAAACAGTTACACCAGAAGAAGAATGGACTGGCAAGAAAGTAAATGTCAGTAACTTACAGATATTTGGAAGTTTAGTCATGGTACACGTTCTAAAACAAAAACGTAAAAAATGGGAGAAAAAATCACTGAAAATGATTTTCGTTGGTTTTTCTGAAGGCATAAAAGGTTATCGCTGTATTAACTCAAAAACAAAAAAGTTTACAATAAGCCGAGACGTAGTGTTTATAAATGATAATCGTTCTGAAAGAGTTGGTATTTGGAATGACCACAGTGAAGCCGAAGTTCTGGATGAAGTGAGGGAAACCACAGTTGTTTCTCCTAAAAAAATTGTAAAAGACTTGACGAGTACTCCGGATAATTTGCCAGTGCCCATTTTCGATGACGTTAATGATGAAACATATGTCCCAGAATCGAATGTTTCACCTGAACCTGAAATTCGTAAATCGAGTCGGGCACCACAGCCACGGGATTTTGGTAAGGACTTTATTACATATTGTGCTAATAGTTTTATTTCTGATTCAGATGAGGAGCCGACAACATATAATGAAGTAATAAATCATAAAGATAGGGACAAGTGGAAAATGGCCATGCAGGAAGAAATGAACTCATTAGTTGAGAACGACACATGGGAATTAGTAGACCTGCCACCAAATCGAAAACCAATAAAATCTAGATGGATTTACAAAACTAAATACGATGATATTGGAAACATTGTCCGATACAAAGCCCGGTTGGTAGCGAAAGGTTGTTCGCAAATTTACGGAATCGACTATGAGGAAGTGTATTCGCCTGTAGTTCGATATTCGTCAATACGCTTTATTGTTGCTCTTGCAGTAAAAATGGATTGAAAATTGCTCAAATGGATGCCATTACCGCCTTTTTACAAGGCGATTTGACTGAGGACATTTATATGGTCCAACCCGATGGCTTTAACGACAAATCAAAGAAAGTTTGTAAATTAAAAAAAGCAATTTACGGCCTTAAACAAAGTGGACGTTTATGGAATGAGAAATTGACGAACATGTTAAAGTCTTATGGACTAAAGAAATCATCAACTGATCCATGTGTATTTCATACTGGTGATCTATCATTAATTATCACAATCTACGTTGATGATTTGCTCATTTTTTGGAAAAATCAATCCACTTTAAATAAATTGAAGGAAGCATTAGGCAATGCTTTTAAAATGAAAGACTTGGGTGTTGCAACGTCGTGTATTGGTCTTCATATTACGTACGATAGTAATGGAATTGCACTTGATCAAAAATCGTACATATCTAAAGTGATCCAACGATTTGGAATGATAAATTCAAATCCGGTTTATACGCCCAGTGATGTTAATCAAAAGCTATCGATATCGATGAGCCCAACCACTGAAGAAGAGAAGCAAGAAATGGCCCAAATTCCGTATCAATCATTGGTTGGTTGCTTATTATTCATTGCTCAAGGCACCAGGCCGGATATCGCCTTTGCGGTTAACGACGTAAGTCGATTTAATTCAAACTTTGGGCGATCACATTGGATTGCCGTCAAGAGAATTCTTCGCTACTTGAAGGGAACGCTGGATTACAAATTACATTATACAAAATCAAATGTAAACTGCCTAAGTGGTTATTGTGATGCAGATTGGGCGTCAGATGTGGATAAGAGACGCTCATGCACCGGTTATGTGTTTAATTTGAGCAATGGTACTATCTTTTGACATTAAATAAATATGGCTGCTTGCCAAATATACTGTGAAACTAAACGGTTGTGTTATTAACATTTTCACAGGTCGGAATTACAATTACAACAAAAACGATTATCACAATAATTTCATCAACCAAATATATAACAAAAAACGTTCTAAAGCTCGATTAAAAGGAATAACTATACATTAACACCTACTACGGAAGAAAAATTAATAAGAGTAGCATTACCGTACAACCATATCCTAAACAACCAACTAAGAAAGATACTTAAGAAGTCCAACATCAGTCTAATAAACAATAGTCAACATAAACTAAAAAACTTAATCTCAGGCTCCAAAACTATTACCAGCAAAATGGGTAAACCTGGCATATCTGAAATATCTTGAAATGATTGCATAGGACTTTACATAGGACTAACCCAACGTAAAATCGAACAATGCCTAAAAGAGCATCTTGCAGATTTCAAATATAAGAGACCAGATAATTCTAGCAGCACATATGTTGGAAAATGAACATAAAACTTCTGTACAAAATCTAGAGCTCATTAAACAAGTTAATAATCCAAATCACCTAGAAGCATATGAATCATACTTCATTGAAAAAGAAAACAAGAGAAAACCAATAATATCAATGAATACAAAAGGAGGCAATATAAAATCAAAATTATTTAAACTAATTTAGAATATCCACCAATTTAATTTTTATTTTCCTTTTTTTAATCCACTTATTGCAGTAATAAATTTCTTTTGTTTGTATATTTATCAAAAAGGTGCTTTATAATATTTCAAATTTTAATTAGGTTTTTCCATAAGTTTATTGATGTGTTTCCTTAGGTTTAATTAGTTAAATTTGTACTATATAATCGTCAAATCGTGTTGTTTTTACTTTAAGATTTAGTTTTTTAGATACTACTGTCGATGAAAGAATAGCTTTCGAAATAGGTATTTAGTGAAATTAAACTCAATTTAACAAGAATAAGGCGTTCATTATTTTATTATCATTTAAATATCTTGTTAGAGTTTAGAACTTTTAAATTAAAATGTATAATGTTATGAATTGTATTAGTAAATAGCTACTACATTTTGTTCAGAGATGTCGCGCTGTGAACTTAAATGAAAACCGATTATATTTATCAATTGACGACTGGTAAAGTGATAACAGCGCACTCTCTTAGCAAAATTTAAAAACTATTTAAAGAAATCAAAATTCTAACGAACAGTAAGTAAATATTAAAATTTATTCTTTTTGATTTGTTTTGGATAAATAATTTAAAAAATATGAGTATAAAAATTTAAATTGAAGTAACAATTAAAAATTTTTAGGTTTTCTTCTCGAGTCTGCCAATATATGCAACATTTTAAAACTTTTGCTAAGAACTGCACACTATCGGTAAACTAATTTTTAGCACATCTTGAGGAGATATTAAATAGTATAGCGGTTTGTATATTGTTCATATTCATCTTTATTCGACACATTGTCAATATTATACTGTTTTTTTGAGACAACCCAATATTATAGGGCTCTTCTGACCTTATTAATAAACAGCACTTATGTAACCGTTCTAACAAAGTTAGAGTTGGAATTCCAGTCATGGAATTTAATTTTTCGTCAGTATCAATAAGGAACGGTAGTTTATTAAGTTTTTCTGTTTCACCATTAATTTCCACAGATACGCCGCGCTCGTGAATGTTGAATTGAGTACAAAAGTATGCAAAATTGGTGTATGGGTGGCACCCTTCATCATCCTTGCTGTTAGTAGGATAAATATTTCCAAAGCCATCTTCTGTTCTACTGGACGTATCAATTGATAAACTAAAAAATAAAATATAAGTACATACAAGATTTATAATTATACATTTAGTTTCAAAATTGTACATACTTGTTCATTATATTTAACCTGAGTTTTCTTGCCTTTGGCTTCCTCTTCATTATGCTTGATTGTGGTAAATTTCTGATGGAAAAGCATTTGATATGATGCCCTTTTTCGTATATGTTCGCCCGTGGTAATGGAATTAGAATCTGTTCTTTCTTGCTACAGAACACAAAGTTTTTGTGAATCTTTTTTCCCATCCTTAGTACATTTTTCCATTCATTTAATGTTATTTTATTTAACATGACCTTACGGGGAATATGATGCATGGACACGCCGTCAATATCATATATTTTGCACTGTGGTACGACTTAAATATGTTTTGCACTGTGGTACGACACTAATAGCGACCCGAATATTTCGCCGTTTTACGATTGCTTTCCATTTTGCTATTCAAAATTATAAAATTGCGATCAAATTATAATAGGTAATAGTGTTGTAACTTACATTTGAATAAATAAATACACCAATTGTTGCACAAATTTTAAAAATATTAAATTTAATATGGTTTAAATATTTTTGTGAGTAAAAATATATGGTATTTGACATATGTTTACAGTTTGATTTATTTAACTTGTTTAACATACAATCCGCTAGAGCACATAGTGTATGTCGTCAATTGACGACTGGTAAAGTAAACAGCGCCCTCTCTTAGCAAAATTAAAAAACTCTTAAATACGATCGAAAATCAAAATTCAAACGAAAAGTAAGTAAAATATTAATATTTATTCTTTTTCATTTGTTTTGGATAAATAATTTTCAAAAATATAAGTACAAACGATTAAAATTAAAGTAACAATTAATATTTTTTAGGTGAACTGTGAATAATGGATGTTATTGTTTTTATTTCAGTGCAATCTAAAACTGTTATTGTATTAGGAAACTGTTCGAAACATTTTGGCAAATTTTTTATGTTTTCTTCTCGAGTCTGCCAATATATGCAACACTTTAAAACTTTTGCTAAGAGCTGCACACAATCGGCAAAATAATTTTTAGCACATTTTGAGAAGATATTGAATAGTATAGCGGTCTTTATGTTGTTCATATTCATTTTTATGCCATACATCGTCAATATTATAGGATTTTTTAGAGACAACCCAATATTATAGAGCTCTTCTGGCCTTATTAATAAACAACACTTATGTAACCGTTCTAACAAAGTTAGAGTTGGAATTCCAGTCATGGACTTTAATTTTTCGTCAGTATCAACAAGGAACGGTAGATTATTAAGTTTTGCTGGTTCACCATTAACTTGCACAGATACATCGCGCTTGTGAGTGTTGAATTGAGTTCCTATGAAAACTTGCTGTATGGGTGGCACAACTTCATCTTCCTTGCTGTTAGTAGGATAAGTGTTTTCAAAGCCATCTTCTGATTTACTGGACGTATTAATTGATAAACTAGAAAATAAAATATAATACCGCATTTACAGCGACATAGCAAATTAGTAGATAGTATATTAATTTGCATCAATTGTCACATTTAAAATCAGTTTACAACGTAGATTGTAATTTGAATCGTAAGTATTTGAACCGTTTGTAATTGTAGTAAGCCTAGATATCAAATTAGTTGCAGAATTTTAAAATAAAAAGTGTTTACAGTACAGATTTAAATTACATCTACTAATTTGCTATGTCGCTGTAAATGCGGTATAAGTACATACAAGATTTACAATTATACAAGTTTCAAATGTGTAGTACATACTTGTTAATTATATTTAACCTAACTTTTCTTGTCTTTGGCTTCCTAGTCATTATGCTTGATTGTGGTAAATTTTCTGAGGGAAAAGCATTTCTGGTAAGTAATGCCCTTTTTCGTATATTCGCCCGTGGTAATGGGTTTAGAATCTGTTCTTTCTTAAAATGCTTGCTACAGATCCAAAAGTTTTTGGGAACCTTTTTTCCCATCCTTAGAATCCATTCCTTTAATGCCATTTTATTTAGCATGACTTTACGGGGAATATGATGGAAGGACGTCTGCATCGTAGGTTTTGCACTGTGGTACGCCACAATAAAGATTCGCTGTTTTACGTTTATTTTCCATTTTGCTGTTTAAAATAATAAAATTGTGATCAAATTATTAATAGATAATAGTGTTGCAACTTACATTTGAATAAATAAATACACCGATTGTTGCACAAATTTAAAAACTTTTAAATTTAACACAGCTTAAATATTTTTCGGAGTAAAAGTGTATGGTATTTGACATTTGTTTACAATTTGATGTTATTAAAAAGTTTAACATAAAATCCGCTAGAGCACATAGGGCAGTCGTCAATAATGTCCGTTGTTTTTATTTTTTTTAGAAAAGAATTAGATGTTACAATATTTGTAATTGAGTGGATTTGAATAAATCATTATTAGTCATCGTATCGAAGAAGATTTATCTTTAGATTTATGTAAAAGTTGCCAACAGAAATTCAGGTGTAACAACCATTTTGTTTTACTGAAAAACATGTGAAAATTTATTACGTTTTATGAAAATAATCTAAAAGATAATAATCAAAGTTTTAAGAAGTGTGCGGTGAAAATTTATTATATTTTTAGGAAAATTAGCTATTAGGATTTTAGAAATCCAATTTGCAAATTCTAACATAAGATCTGAACTTAGCAAATATTCGCATGCAGTAGGTGCTATTAATTCAAGATTGCACGATAAGTTGGCAGCTTCTATTTTTCAAGATTTGAAAGATGAGGTAATCCGGATCTTGGGCAACAGTGAGAAATCAAAACTAAATAATATTTTACACAAACTAGCTTTGTGTGACAAAAAACCAACTGCTTGGGGAGTTTAGATTAAATGCTTGTGCTGATGTAAATGATAATCTAATTAAACAGGCTGTGACTGTCGCGCCTTCCACAGTCTTTCCAATTAGCATTAACTAAATTTTATAACGATGTGACAATTTTGGTGTTGGCAGAGCGCGCTGATAAATTGCTGGAAACTATGTCACAGCATCAAATTTATTCATTCAATTTTAATATTATTTAATTCACAACTAATGGACGAAAAATTAAATAATTTCAAATTGCAAATGCTTAAAGAAATTTCCTCAATTGTAAATACTGGTAGTAGGTCTGGTTCTAAATCGAGTTTTTCCAGAAGCTCATCTAGATCATATTCTAGAAATAGAAGTACTACTCACTCCTTCAGATCAATGTTTTTAACATCATCGTTTTGACAATAAAGCATTGAAATGTGTAACGGTTTGTAAATTTTTTAAACAATTTTCAACACTTTCAAGTAAGGGTGTTACAAAAAACGCATAAATGATCAGCAATATGCATATATCAAGAGTATTGCTGATCTGAACAATCATCGTTTACAAGTTTTCGAATCTAGATTAAAAACTAAATTCTTAATTGATACAGGAGCAGACGTTTCAGTAATTCCATTTTGAATTGCGAATATTAAACCAGTAACTATACTTGTTTTAAATTATTTGCGGTAAACGGCACTCACATTTGTGCCTATGGCACCAAAGTTCTTGATTTAAATATTGGTCTTCAAAGAAATCTTTCTTGGGATTCATATTTGCCGATGTTTCGATCTCTATTATTGGATCATATTTTCTCAACATACCGGACTACTTGTTGATATACAGGGACAGAGGCTTATAGACCCGTCAACCTCTCTGTTCTCAATTGGTAGTTTATCAATATGTAATGAGCCTTCACTTGTTCTTGTTTATAAATCAATAGTATTAACACCAGTAATTAAAGTCTTGGAAAAGTTTCCAGAGATTTTAAATTGAAATCTCATGCGATGCACTGTGAAACATAATATTGCTCATAAATTGAAAACAATTGGTTAACCTATATCTTGTCAATCTCGACGCTTGGCACCTGATAAGTTAACAATTGCTAAAGCCGAGTTCGAAAAGATGGTGTAACTGGGTATTTGTAAGCCCAGCAGTAGCTACTTGGTCCAGTCCACTTCATCTGGTCAAGAAAAAAAAAGTAGAATGGCGTACTTGTGGAGACTATCAAGCTCTCAATAGAATTACTGTTCCAGATCGATATTCTATTCCCCACCTCCAAGATTTTTTGCATCAGTTGGAGGGATGCAGTTTTTTCGACCATCGATCTTGTTCAGGCCTATTACTAGATTTCAATACATCCGGAAGACACTCCTAAAACCCCAATTTCTACACCTTTCGGCCTTTTTGAATTCTGCAAAATGACCTGGTCTTAGGAATCTGCACAATCATTTCAAAGATTGATGCATTCAATATTAACCGGATTTCAATTTTGCTTCGTTTATCTAGATGATGTTTTAGTTGCATCCAAAAATCTAGAGGAGCATTTAATCTATCTACAAATTATTTTTTAGAGATTCTTTGAAAACAGCTTATTCATAAATTCAGATAAATGTATATTTGCAAAATCTGAAATGAAATTTTTAGGTCATTTGGTGACTGAACACGGTATTTTACCAGATCATGATCGTCAAGTCATTAAAGACTTTGAACGACTCACAAATGTTAAACAGTTTAAACGATTCTTAGGCATAATTAACTTCTATCGAAGGTTTTTACCAGCTGCTGCAGCTGATCAAATTTTACTTAACATCTTCTTAAAAGGATATAAGAAGAATAGTAAAATTCCAATTAGATGGACGCCTGAGTCCATTCAAGCTTTCGAAAATTGTAAAGAAAAATTGTGTAAAGCCACTCTTTTAGCTCATCCATCATCTTTAGCTCGACTAGCAATTATGGTCGACGCATCTGATACAATGATAGGAGCCATAATGCAGCAACTTGTTGAAGAAACCTGGCAACCGCTCAGTTTCTTCTCGGTTCGTCTTAATTATGTCCAAATTAAATATAGCACAATATGATAGAGAACTTTTTGCAGCGTACTCAGGCATCAAGTATTTCAAGTATCTCTTGGAAGGTCGTGAATTTACTTTATTCACTAACCACAAACCTCTAATTTTTGCTTTTAAACAAAATTTACAAAAATCATCTCCTCTCCTTGTCAATTTCGTCTTTTGGATTTCATTGGGCAATTCACCACTGCAGCCAAATTCTGTAACTGTGAAGCGGTGAAGTCTTAAAAATTTCTTCGTTACTTTACATTAAAAATTTATCACTTCACCACTTCACAGTTACAGAATTTGGCTGCTGATATCCGGCATATTTCAGGATAAATTTACTTCTATGCAATAATTTTAAATTAAGAAGGACGCAGTTTCTTGAGACAGATTTAGTGATAATCACATATTAGAATTAAATATTTATTATTTCAATGAAAGAATTATTATTAATAATTTATTATTGAGGGTCGACGGAAAAGACTAGAAGATTATAAATTAATAGAACATGAAACAAAATTCGCTTTAAAAATTATTATATTCTCATTTGGATCAATCCTTTATGGAAATACAACTTGAAATATAAGGATACTTAGTAACTATATAGCGAAAAACAACCAGTTATCTCTTTTGGATCAATTCTTTATGAAAATACTACTCTAAATATAAGGATACGCAGTAAATCGTATTTTACTGAATCATATAATTTTATGAGTTCTAAAAGAGACCATAAGAAATCTTTCCGATGTGCATGCCGGGTGGGAGGTAATTAGTAATTGTCATGAGGAAATCTGCCATTTAAGGGTAGACAACAGCTATTTTATGTTATTTTATTGGTTTCCGAATATGAAACAAAAAGTTAAAGATTTTATTGCCAATTGTTTGAAGTGTTAAGCTTTTTACGCAAAAACCGGAAAAATTGACCATTTTGGACCGTTAACATCTATTTATGTCAAAAAGAAATACATATTTTTAATAATTGATGGATTTACAAAATTCGCTATATTCGCAAAAGAAGCTATATAATGTCTCAAGTCATATTTTTTGGAATATGTTGACCAAAAATTATTGTATCTGAAGGGGTAGTAGTTTGAAATCCACAGATTTTAGTGGAAGCAAATATAAAACACATTAAAATTGCTACAGGTTCACCTCAGGCAAATGGTCAAATAGAGTGAGTAAATAGGACAATTAGAGAGAGTAAATAGGAACATCGTGCAAATTGGTCACATATATTACACAAACTAGAATATGCAATAAACAAAATCCCAAATAAAACAACTGGCGAATACCCAAGTAAATTGTTATATGGTGTTGAGCAGAGGGGAGAACATGTTTATCATTTAAAAGAGGTTTTAGGAAGGCACGATGAAAATACTCTGGCAGAAGGTACTCGGTAGAGTATATTGAACGACGGCAGACTTATTCGAAATTATATTACGACAAACGCCATAAAGTCCCGTATATATGTAGGACAATATGTTATGATTACCAATTATGTAAACATTCCAGGATTAAGGAAGTATGTATTGCCAAATAATCGATATTTCGTCGAAGACTTAAAAGGATTTTAACTGACTCAAATTTAGTATTCAGATGTCATTGAAGCGTCACATATGAAACCATGGATAAAGTTGTGAATATCTCAGAGTTTTGTTTAATGTTTATTTGTACGTTTGCACTGAATTACTTTTCGTTTATAGTTTATAAAAAAAAATTGTACTTTTTATTTAATATTTTATATGTAATGTAATATATGATTTTTTGTAGTTGATTTTATATGATTTTGAATATATATGAATATATTATTTTGTGTAGTAATGTTTTGTGTAGTTAAATAAAACTTAGATAAAAATTAAAAATCAAGTGAATTATTTTTGGTGTTAGTGTAAAGCTGGGCATTCACATACAACAGAAAGAATTCTGATTCTGTTGTATGTGGTTTCAAGCCTTAACTACAAGAAATCATATATTAAAATGGATAATTCATGTCACTCCGAAAATGTTTTTCATATTATTTTATATGTAGGTTAAGATTATTTCATTAAGTCTACATTCACATGAATGGTTTTCTCGTTGTTTTTTTTCATTTTTGGTTGTTGTTGTTGTTTTCTCCATCCCAAAACGCGTACAATGTAGCGCCAAATTATGCCAATCTCAAAACTAATATTCACCTAAAAACAACGATATAAAACAACCAAATTCATAGTTTTTGGTTGTTTCTTATCGTTGTTTTTTTAAAAGTAGATAGGTTTATATCGACATTCATACTGTTTTATCGGTTAAATACTTTTCAATGTTTAAAAATGCTCTGACGATTAATTAAATTCTATTTAAATTGAAATTTCATCAAAATTAGGAATCCGAGTGATATTTTATAAGTAAAATATTTAGAAATCGAAGAAAATATGAAGGCCTTTGGTTAGAGGCATGAATAAACTTTACTATCTATGATAATCGCATATTTATAAAATTATTTACAAGCTAAATAAGTAATCCAATAGTAAAAAATGTTGGTTTCTCTCTTCAAAACAGTTAATATTTTGACAGATTTGGCAGGGAAAAAAATTGAAACGAACTGTCGAACTGTTATGAATTATGAATGAAAACTAATAGCATTTTCGATTGAGACCAGTTTATAACTAGTTCTTTTTTCTTTTTTCAATTTTTTCAATACAAAAAATTATTTCCCCTCCAAATCGTGTTCGATTGAAGTTTTTTTTTTTTTTTTTTATTAATTAGTTAGACATGTTTAGCACACTAAATATGAAATATTCATTATTCAGACTCTTTGAATATCCGAAGATACCATGTCAACTAGAAAGGAAGGATACGGGGAAAATGAAAGGAATGAGGGTGTGGACTGGACATAACTATACTAATTCTTTTAAATGACGATTGACATTTTTTTTAAATAAATTAATAAAAAAACTAGTTCTAGACTAGTTGTGCATTTTTCCCCTTTTAAAGAACTAGTTTTCTTTTCAGTTATTTTTGAGTTTTACTCATACTATGACAAAAAGTATACACAACAAACGTTAAACCAAAACGTAATAATTATAACGCAGCACCATATTAATAATTTTATTTTATTTTTAGTTATTTAACAATATATATTATGAAATTAGTTTTTTTCACAAAATGTATTGTTTTTTATTGCTTTTCAAACAAACCAAAATAAAAGAATTAATAAAATAACCAATTCAATTTGCATGTTCGATTGAAAAAAGAACTCGTTAAGAACTAGCCATTAACTAGTTCTTCAATCGAAAGCGACATAAAGACGTGTTACAATAGTAACAAAAAATTTAGTGGGAATTTTGTTATTAAATAACTTTGTTCAGAGATGTCGCGCCGTGAGCTTAAATGAAAACCGATTATATTTATCAATAATGTCCGTTAAGTTTTATTTTTATTAGAAAAGAATCAGATGTTATAATTTTTGTAATTGAGTGAATTTGTATAAATCATTATTAGTGATGGTATCGAAGAATATAGTTTTATGTAAAAGATGCCAACAATACCGACAACCATTTTTATTTAAATGCATCTTGATTCTTGAACAAACAAGTCCTACATTCTGGCACTATAAAAGCCTGGAATCTCCTTGGCAACAATAGACTAGTAAAATGGTTGTTGTTGTTGTTGTTGTTGTAGCGACGGTGTGGTGCTACTCCTCCGGCTCCATGTCCAGATTCAGGAACTCTGCTCTCAACATCAAACTGAAGTATATGAGCACACATACTCTTTAGCATCTAATTATAATTTTCTCAATAAATAGTCTCAACAAAACCATCGTCAAGAATATTGTCTTAAGAAGTTCAAAATTGTTTCCTTTGGGATAGTAAATAATAACGGCACTATATGTCTATACATTCTCCTTTAGAGAGCCAGTCTATCTTAGATATAGTCCAGTCCAATTAAGTATATATCTCGGAACCCAACTATAATGAATGGATTTAGATGTTTCCGGATTTTTTGAATTTCTTATACTAAAAAGGAAAAAGTTTACCTATTGAAACCATCCGCTAATGTTTATTCTAAGAGCTGTCCTATGAAAATGATGCTACTTCTAGTAAAGTACATTCCTTTTACAGCTACATTTCTTTTTTCTTTTCGAGAATAACTAAGTTTCTATATAAATTATACATAAATTTTTATAAATTTTGTATAAACGACCTTAAAAATAAAAACAGGCATTATTTTCTTAAAATGCCGAAAATTGAATTTTTAATGGTAGAAATTTTGATTTTTGCTTAAATTTACGGATTTCAAAAATTGCGATAATTTTTAAAAAGTTTACCTTTTAGTTTATGGTATTAGAAATCCAAAAAAAAATCATTCAAATCCATTCATTCCGTCCATCCATTCATTCCGGGTTCCGTCATTTTTTATTTATAATGACTAATTGCACTGGACTAATAACCTACATAGCATAAATTTTGAATTGCCCGGGGACCTGATAAATATAAAATACCGAATAAACTCACACATTCAAATAACGAAAAAAAAATTTGCTTGAAATTTAGTTCATTTTTGTAAAACTATCGCTACTGTTCATATAGAAGATGTTTATTTGATATATTAATTTGACATTTATTTTATTGCCATTTCAATTGAATAAATTCTATTTAACCATACAGAAAATATGGTAGAATTTTTAATTCAAAATAAAGTTAATATTGTAAATTAAAAAAATAGTGTTTAGTGATTATTGTTATGTATAATGTGTTGTTTCAAATGATATTAATTTTAATTATATTTTATTGTTGATAAAGTAATTGCGTTTACTCATAAAAATAAACCAAAAAAAGCTTTTGTTAAAATACATTTTCCAGTTTCTAGACGAAAACTAAAATTTTTTAACTATTTATATTTATTTGTGATTGCATATTTTTTGTGAGATAACAACCATAACAAAAAGGTATAATCTATATTATTTTTTTATATATAAAATCGTTTTACCGCATTAAATGCATAATTTTTCGATATTTTGTTAGTCACTTATGTAATCATAATATTTGTAATATTTTATTTTAATTATTCTGTGGCTTTAAAATATATTACTCTAACAAATTTCAAAATCATATTGATTTATTTATTTATTAAATTCTTTTTGACATAGATTTATTAGTCGTTTGGTTAAATGTTTTTTTGTGTAAACATTAAATTTGAAATGCATTTTATTTACAACTTATTTGTTGATAACTAAAGACATAATTTTATTTTGTTTTCATTTTATGTTTAGAAAAACCAAAGAAAATTAAAATGAATAATTTTGATAATAATGGAGGAGGGCCTCCTCAAGAAACAGAGGTAAATAATATTAAAATCACTGAGACAACGCAAAAAAAGGTATGTTATATTCTAATAAATTTTTAATAATTTAATTTCTAATCTTTTAATTAAATTTTAAGTTATAACTTTTTGTAGTTTATTTTAAAAACAGATACAATTTATTTGTTATTGAGATTTGTTGTTGCTCGTCATTGATTTTATTTGACTTATACTTGAATTTGCCTGGTGCATTTTACTTTTAAAGTTGTAGTATGCTTTCTCTTATCTTTTTTTAAAAACTTTACTATCCGTCTTTTTAATACTATATTTTATGCAAAGCCAAACATTTAATATGATTTGAAGATTTATTCAAATTTACCGGCAACAACAATTGGTCGTGTTAACTTCTACTTAAAATAGCCTTGCTTCGATTTTGTTTTGTTCCATATTTATATCCATATTCGGAAACGCAGATTGCGCTATGAGGCGATACCACAATTTTTACTTCGTTAGTTCCATTTTCTGGACATATAAATAAGTGGTTAATATCATGTAGTTTGTCTTCACAATTGTCAATGGCTTGATAACGGCTCATTGTCAGAATAATTTGGTTTCTTAAATAACTGAGAATATAAATTGTGATTGCACATTTAGATTATAATATCGTCGCTCTTGTTCTACAGTTCAGTGTAATAACCCTAATTATATTATTTTCAAAAACGCGGTACATGCGGATGTTTGTTTATCCATAATATCTTATCCTATGTGATCACGTGGGGTTGGTTAACTGGGAATTTTACACCAAGGTGCTATGGAATACCATGGGTCATTATTTGTGTTAGCTGCTTCTCAAGACGGATGGGTCTACGACCTAGAAGCACTCGAAAGAAATTTCGATCACGAACCATCACAACAATTTCGACGAAAAGTGCAATCTCCGCCATTTCGTTTTTTGGTTAAGGAAGCAGCAGTCACTGGTCTCACTGCTTCAGATTCTTCTCATAATGACCGGCATCGAAATAAATCCAGGACTAACAGCAAAAACATGGCACTGTGCTGTATAGAAACAAATTCTAGTCACCTAGAATGGGTGTCACCTTAAAAATTGCTCAGGCCTATATACACACAAGCAATGGAGCAAATATTTCTTCCATAGCCGTACTTAAAGATGAAATCCGTAAAACAGATCCCAAAATCCAAAACCTAAATCAGCAAATAAACAAACTAGTCATAGAGCATAAGAGGAACAAATGGAGAGAGCTAGTGAGTAATTCAAACTTCGGATCCAGTAAAAACCTAGGGAAAGTTATAAAGGGTAAACCCATCCTCGAAAACCAGAAAGTAATTGTATGATCTCCTTCAGTGATATTCCTATAGAAAATTCTAATTCTCTCTATTCAGAAAAGCTAAGTAAACATGAGAAGGAGTCTAGATCAGTTCTCAGACATTTCCGAAAAATCAAAGATGACAGCACTGAGAATATCAATTTTACAAATGTTGAAGTTGGAAAGGCAATTAGAACAATAAAACCATCAAAAGCAGTTGGACCCGACGACATATCGGCTGTCATGCTTAAACACATTGGACTTAAGGGAGTGAATTACCTCACAACAATACTAAATACTCTCCAGATACCGAATGTTTGGAAAACAGCCAAAATTAGCCCTATTCTCAAACCCGGAAAACCCGAAGAACAAGGAAAGTCATACAGGCCGATTTCCACCCTCTCATCTATCGCAAAATTGATTGAAGCGCTTCTGCTACCTGCATTCTAGCTCCACAACATGGTCACAAACTAAAGCCACAACTAGCGCCCTTCATAAATTTCAAAATCAAATCAGCGATGGTCTGAATCAAAAACAGCCATGTGCAAGAACAATCTTAGTCGCTCTTTTTATCTATCAAAAGCGTTTGCACAGTGTCGCATGCAACACTATTAAACGACATCCTAATTACAAACTTGCCAGGTATAATAAAGCGCTGGTTGTGTAACTATTTGAAAGGCCGTCAAACATATGTAGATTTCAGAAACTGCAAATCTAAAATGAGAACACTAAGAAAAGGTGTACCACAAGGAGGAGTTCTCTCACCATCACTTTTCAACCTCTACCTAAGCAGTCTACCCACACTACCAGAAGGTATAACAATCATATCATATGCAGACGATTGCACGGTCCTTGCCACAGGAAACCATCTGGAACAACTCACAAATGAACTGAACGAATACCTTAACTCCCTGCATGAATGGTTTAGTAACAGAAAATTGATACTATCATCTGAAAAGTCCACTACTACATTTTTCACCATTTGGACGAAGGAGGTGAATACAAAATTAGACATCCGCATTAACAACGTGCTCCTTCCTACAGTCAATAATCCGACATTACTGGGAGTAAACATTTGACTCACTGCTCAAGTTCAATGCTCATGCACAACAGGTGAACTCAAGGATGAAAAGAAAAAACAATGCACTAAAAGTTCATGGGGCAAGGACAAAAACACAATTATCACAACATACAAAGCTATTGGTAGACCCATTCTAAACTAGGCAGCACCCATATGGACACCTCAAGTTTCTGACACGCACTGGAAGAAGATGCAAACCACACAAAACACAGCTCTGAGAACCGCTACTGGATGTCCTTATGGCTCATAGAGACCACCTACATGAAGAATGTAATATCTTACCGGTCCAAATGCTGTCTAAACAATACATATGGGCCTGCCACAAAGAACAACAACCATGCAATAACATCCTATTAATGACATCACCACCTAGAGCCATACGGAAAACTGCTAAGCTCTTCCAAACTGCAGTTAAATAGGATTCAAACAACAAAAACATCGACGAGACTACTTATAGAAGTGGTTTATAAAGGCTTCACACCAAGGTTGTTGAAGAAACTATAAACAACTACACATATGATCGAGTCCTCAATGAAAGACCACCACAAGTCGCTGCAGAAGAAAACCAACTGTCCCGCAGCACTAAATGCATTCTAGCACAACTAAGATCCTGCTGGTCACGAATACTCAACAACTACATGAATAGAATTGACCCCCAAATTATTGACAAGTTTGCCGCATGTGAGGGCACGCCACATGATGTTGACCTATTTGCATGTCCAAAGAATGCGACGGACCTGACGAAGAGAGATCTGTGGTACCACCCTAGGGCTGTAGCAAAGTTTCTGAAACTGAAAACGGAATCGAACGAGTAGCACTTAATAAACATTGCTCCAACAACAACATTTGTGTGAGCTGAAATCTGGAAAAAATTTTTGAAGTGACACCGTCCCATACAATTGTTTTTTTCATATTGTATTTTTGTTGGCCTATGTAGCATTTCTTTAAATACCACGATGGTGGTATCACGAAAACCGGTATCGATAAGTTTTTAACAGAAACCATCCAGTTGTACCAAAATCTATTATTTCAACCGTGTGAACGTTAATTTTATGTCAAAAATTATCCGGTGGGTGGGTCCAAACGGCGTCTTAAAATGTAGGTTTGTAATTATAGTTTTATATTTAATACTTCTGAGTTTCGACGCGTTGGACGACAATCGTTAAAAGTTTTATTATAATATTTTTTTCAACTTTCAGTTTAAGTTTTTTCTTTTTGAAAATAATTTTGGTTTAAAATTTAAATAATTTTAGATCTATGTGCATCTAATGATTGCTTTTAAAGATATCTGTGTTGTAACAGCGGGAATACCAATGGCAGCTTTATTCATTTGTTTTGTAACAGCATATATATTTCAAGCGGATGAAATTCATGAAACACATTGTCGGGTAAGATATAGCAATATTAATATTCAAGAATTTTCAGTATATATAATTATTTCGATTGACTATTCAAAGGTTTATAATATAATTCCATCAATCAGTGCAATAACGGGAGTAAGTCCTCAAAGATATTTGTGGAGAATAAGTATAGCATTGCATATCGGGCCTCGACTTGCAATAGCTGCAGTTTATAGAAATTACTATCAAACTTTGTTACGTGAACGAAACATTATTCCGGTACGTAATATTTATGCATATGTGATAACTAAATGTAATAACATGTAATTGTTTGGTTATAGAATTGCGAGAAAACAAAACAACTCGTAGATATCGTGTTTTATCTGAACATGATTGAAATTGGATCCCTATGTGGTGTCACCTATGTTTCGAATCGTGAAAACTATCGTAATAATAATTTATTTGATAGAAAATAGAGAATTTATTTATTTTTATTCTAGCTTTACACGAGAAAATTTTTATTGTGTTCATGATTTGTTCATTGTGTCATATGTTGGCAACAATAAAATTATTACAAGCATTACATCCGAACGGATCAACTAATGATAAGGAATCACTGTCATTGATATGTAAAAAAGTATTATTTGCACTATCATTAGCAAGTACCATTGGTTTAGTTTTATTCTTTTTAAAACATCGTTTTTTATGCCATGATATGGGTAAGTTTGTTTCATTATTGTAATTGTATAATTGTATAATTTCAAAATAAATTTTGTTAATGCTGTTGTAACGTCTTTAAGGTGATGCATGCAGTCGCAATTGGCAATTGGTTTTATTTCAATAAATATGTATCTTGTGTTGGGCTAGACAATGATTGCGCTGTTGTCAAACTTATTCTTTTAACTGTTAAATAAATTCACTTGCCCGAGCTAAGTTGAGATAGTTTGGATCCTTTTAAAAACCGCTCTCACATGGTCCACCAGTGGTGGCGATCTCAAGGCGGTCGTTTTCGTATCTCACATAATCACTTATTGTTTCTACTATCTGTTTTCTATATAGCTTTTGTAGGTACCCCTATATGTTCTATTCACCCAGCAGATGTTACCAAAAGTTCTACGTTCGAACTGTGTGACTGGTTTAGCAGTTTCTAATGGATCTCAACGGTAGTGGTGGTGTGACCAATTCTCTGCATGGATTATTGTGTACTGAGTAGATTTTGACATTCAAACAGATCGTTGTTCACTATTCAAATTATAGTAGTAACAAGGAGCCGGTCTAAAATTGTCACACTAGATTTTCCTGTCAAAGTGTAACTAAAATAGGCAAACACAAGAATGTCAAACCAGATTTTAATTCTATGATCATCGTTTTAAATGTGTATTGATGTTTTTCCAACTTATCATAAATCGAAATACTCTCGAAAAATGAGTTCTATTTCCAATCGAAATGCGATTGTCTTAGGTTCGCTGCGGGGGTCGATATGGCGAATCGAAATTGATTCAACAAATGTACAGGTACAGAACGGTGTAGTTGACGCAACCTCACATTGTTTATGTGGAAATTAAATATAGTTCAATTAATTTCAAATACTTCTATTTTAAAATGAAAAATTCTTAATATAAGGCCAAAATATATTTGTTTCATGGCAATCACTCTGAGGTTGTCATTACTTTAATTTTATTTTCCAGTGTAAATTTATTTTGTTTTGATGTTGCGAGAAAAAAAATGTTTCTCATGCATAAAAAAAATGCTAAATGCTAAATATTTTTGGTTTGGCGTATTTCTTTCTTACATAATTACACAATTAATTGTGGTTTTTCGTATTTGTTTCTCATCGAAAATGTGTTGATCTCAACAAATAATGAGAGTTAAATTAGAAAGCATTTGATTGTAATGTAACGTAGTCGTTGCACTATCATTCTCTAAATCACATTCAAACAGTCGTATCTGTAATTGCTAGATATTATTCTAGATATACAACTTTTGAATGTGCAGTATTTTCTTCTTTGGGACATTCGGTCCAGACGCACATTAATCGGATCATTAATATCAATTCTATTATTTGTTGATCGTAGTTAAGCTTACGTTTATTTATAGTATTATTTATATTTAGATACATCATTTCGCAGTAGACAAATTAGCAAAATTTTATGTGAAAATATCAACTTAATAATTTTTGTATACTCCTATACATAATGAACGATTTTACTTTACGCCTTCCGGTATTACTATTTTACTTTACGCTCTCTTATTGTTAGTTTATGTCCTCTTTTAATTACTTTACGTCCTCTTGTATGAAGTATAAACAAATGTACCTCTTGTGTAAAGTAAATTTTGGTTCTCACTCGGGTTGGAATTTAGCCTCACGCGGGATGAAATTTATAACTTTACACCGATGGTACATAAATAACTCTTCAATCTCTAGAAGGCTAACATTTATAAAAATTATAACAAAATCGCTGTTTTTAGTGACGCATCTCTTTATTACTTAAATAGTTTATTTAATTTAAAACATTAATCAAAATTTAAACTTTAATTCATTTTCAACACTCTGCTTATGCTAATATAATAAGTTATATATCAACATTTGTTTTAAGTTGCCTTTAATCTATATTACAACAAAATACTTTCGATTATCGATCACTATATACATTAATATATTTTCCAAAAAATTGGAATTTTTTTATAGCATTTAGTTGGTTCGCCCTATGCGAGTATGTAATAGCAACAGCAAATATGTCATTTCATTGTACAACAATGTTAGACTTTCCATCGGAACATTTTCTGATTGCTAGAAATGCTGCACATTTACAAGAAGAAGTAAAAATATCTACAGAAACATTACATCATAATGAACAAAACAATCATCAAAATGTTAAAACTGTTTGGAAAGTAGATTAGAATATTAATCAACTATATATTTATTAATTTAATATAATTTGTTGTATTTAATCCACTTCTACTTTAAGTAAATTCATTATTGAGAAACAATTGTTTTCGGTTTCGCTCTAACCAATTTGTACTTAAAGATGTTCCATGGTGACAACTGAACGAAACTTAAAGGAATTATGCGCAACTAAACAACTTACCAGTGTTAGGTTAATTTGTTTTAAATTAAATTTTTTGTATATATTTATAAGTATTCGTTTTTGTTTTTTTTTCAGTCCTATTTTTAACTTATAAAATTTATTAAATACTTATATGACTAAAGACAAAGAGATAAAAGATATATTTAAAAATTTAGTTTCGTTATGAAGTATTTCACTCGCGCTTGTAAGATAAAAAATATCTCCATACTTTTATAATTTTATCGTTTTACACAAAGTATAAACTAATTTAAACATTTTGAAACCCATCGAAATATTACAGGATTTGTTTGAATATAAAAAACGAAATTCAACAAATCTTACTGTACAAAATCCTATTTTTTTATAAATTATAAAATTTAAAATTTCTATTAAGATATGATAAGGATAAAAAATGTCTAGATTTAATCAATAATTTTAAGATTTTACAGGAATATCTTAAAAAAAAAAATGATTGTTAAAGTTAACTATAAAAAAACTTATTTATTAATTTTATCGAATTTTAAACTATCTTATTAGTTTTAAGAGCTTATTTATAAAAAACAAATTTAAAGAAATGAGAAGTTGTGTGACCTCAAAGTAAATGTATATATAATTATGAATTCTCTATTTCTGGTTTTTACTTACAAGAAAAAAACTAATTATTTTTTAATTCTTTTAAGAAAAAGTTGTTAATATTATTATTAATCTAAACATCATATATTATATTTATTTATTTACAAATTAATATTAACTATAAATTATAATGTTGTGTTCAAATACAAGGAACATTATCACAATTCTTGTAGATTGTAAATCGTATCTATTCAATATCGTAATTCATAATTTACCAGAATTGAATTGATAAATAGAAAATTTACTTTGAAAAACAAAAGCTAGTGGACCTTTTCAAAGGCGCAAAATCGATATAGTATACATAGTTGTAAATTTTAATTAATTAGTGCCAAAACTTTTTGCATTATTTTTAATTTTTAGTACAGAAGTTCTTTAACTTATTTATTTATTGTGATGTGCTATGTAAATACCTTACATTTTTCTTGATGTGTTCTTGTTGAGATTTTAATCTCTTTTTTGTCTACTCATAGGTATATCCTATCCTCTTCAATAATACAAATATAATACCGTTGCCTACGTTTTGAAAATAATCATCAGTAAAAATTCACCAATACCATTACTGCATTTAAAAATTAAATTTCCCTATAAGAAAAAGAAGACGGAAAACATAAAAATCGACCATTCACTTTTGTATTAGACTTCAAACTCAAAAAATAAAAATCTAAACTCTAAAACAAGAATAAATTCAATATAGATTAAACTGCTCCAAATTGCGAAGCCATTAAGCGATCCAAAACTTACTCTGAGTGAACATTCAGCTTTAGTCTTCGTAACTAATGTCTCTAAGAATTTTTGTATATCCTTATAAGTTGCAAGTCTAATAGTTACTAAATTAACAACGATGGGTTTTCTTTTAAATTAAAACTTGCATTAGTAAATGGATATAATATCTGAAAACCAAATGACTTGAAGAATGCCAAGAAATTGAACTGAATCGAATGAGCAACTAACTATACATTTAAAGCAAATATATCCGCTAGAAATGGGTAGATTTCATGGTACGATGAGTTTACATATAAAAAAAAATTTAATACAATTTTCAATTACTAAATAAATACAATCTGTAATAGAAATTCGAAAATTGCTGTTCTTCAATACTCCACAGATACTATGGTTATAGTTGTATTCATCAATTAGCTAAATTTCGTAAACAATGAGGTACTAGATGACGCACATTGCAATAGGTATATGTGTCATGTGAAAAAAGTGTTGATGCTAAATGGTTAAATATAACGATATAACATATATATATGTGTATAACAGAATTTAACGGGCTTCTCGTGGCTGTTATTTTTACCTACATCAAAATTAATTTATACGTAGGAACTTATTCAGCAAGTTTATTGTCGAACTTATTCAAGATGTAAATAGGTTCAACAACTGGCCACATCTTGATAGATGTTAAGACGGTAGAGCCTTAAAAATCGTATAAATTAAAGCGTTATAACGGCCGTTTGGATCAAAATATTTTAATAAAATTTATGAATATTTAAACATATTGGTATAATTTTTCTTAAAAATCAAAACCTCGGCGGTGAATTTTCCTGAGAAATGTGCTGTTAAGAAATTTCTGAAACTTCGTCATTTTATAGATGAAAATGACCAAGCTCACGTCTAAAAATTTTGCACACGTAGATACAACATAAATCTTTCATACAACATAATCACTTTATACGCAATTTTTAACTTTATTTTGTTTAAACTTATCTTTTAGACAATTTTTTAAACTAGTGGCTCAAAGATTTTCAGTTTTCTTACCCAAGCGGTTTCTATTTTATTAACCTTATACTACTAACTACACCTATAATGAACGATAATCCCAATCAATCGGATTCGGTTTTTCGATATTGTAAATTAAATAAAAATTAAAAAATAAATAAAGGTTGAGTCAATATGTTATGATTTTAGGTAGAATATTTTCGATTAAAATTTGGAAATGTGTTAGATGTAATAAGTATATTAATTTCACAAGATTTCACATTATATTCACAAAAATTTGTCTAAATTGCATGAAAATAAACGGATATTTGTGTTGTTTGTGGTATAAAAATTGTTTGATAATTTTTATTTATAAATTATGCGTCCAACTAATTAGATCAGATTAAAGTAATCTGATACATCCCATTCTAAGGGCCGATTGTATGAATGCTAGAATGATAGAAGATAAATCCTCGGATAAATCGTCGTTTGCATTGTATGAATCAGAATAGAATAACAGATCAATTCGAGAATAAAACTCTATTCTCAGATTTATTCTTTCTTTTTCTTGTATAAAAAAAAGGATAAAACAATTTGTTTTTTTTTCTTGACATGCGCATAGCAGGATAATTTTGTTTTGAATTTGTGGTTATTTTTTAATTTAAATTTGTGCGTTTCTAAAATTTGTTTTTTGATATAAATTAATAGTAAAATAAATAATATTTTTTTAATATAATTTTAATATAATTTTAATATATTCAATTTAAGTTTTGAAATAATGTTTTTAAATTTATAATTAAATTTATTTAATAGAAAAGTAAAAGAAAAAGCATTGCCACTGATAAAATTTACTGCTATAAACTGCAATAAAAACAAAAATAAAAAAAATCATCCGTGTTCATACAATCGACGAATAATAAAATCCTCGGATGAAGACAAAACTTTATTCTCGGATTTTTTCTATCTATCCTTGTTCATACAATTTGCCCTAATCGTACGTACACAAATCGGTCTAGCAAAGAAATCTTTCTATTTCTAGCGGATATCTTACCGTGAACTTCTCTTTTTATCCATCGGGCTCAGGACAAATCTATGAATGAAAATCGAATGATATAACTATATGATTACATATTAATACATTTAAAATTTATATATAATTTTTTTTAACGATTTGTCGTCTCTACTTATCATATATATTCCTTTGGCATCAACATTTTTTCGAAATGCTGGGTTGATGCGCATTGCAATAGGTAGATTTTTATATGAGATCTACCTAATAAGATCTGGTAGCTTTCTTGAACAAATATTGTATATTTCTTTCTATTTATATTGACACTGCTTCCTATTTTTCGAATCGAATTAAGTCTATTTTATGAAAACAATCTATTTTACAAATAAAATAAAAGAAAATTACAAAAATATTTACTATCAATTAGTCTTAAATAGGTTTAATTAGTTAATATAAAAAATACGTATTTTGATTTAGAAAAAATAAAAAAAAATTGGCACAAAAATTAAAAATAATTAAAATACATATAAATTTTTGTTAATTTTTTTTAAATAACAAAAATATCTAGTCTTGTCATATATTTTTCTAGTCTTGTCATAATAATTCAAATTTAGAAGAAATAATTTATTATTTATTTATTTATTTACGACACAAAAAAAATTACAATGAGCTTTAAGATGAATAAAAAAATGATAATTTAAATAGTTAAAAAACTTATAATACTTGAAGAAATTCTTCCAGATTCATTTTAAAATGATTTTACCACTCTGCTTTCTTTTAAAATTGGTTCTAAAAAATGTGATATTTTAACAGTAAATAGTTTTCCATCGCTTTTGAGCATAGAATTTGGTATTTTGTGATTTTATTTTAAAAACTTTCAACTTAACTGATTCAATTATTTGATTATATGTTGAACAAAAATATTTTCTAGTCGAAATAAAATTAAAATTACCATTAAATTGATATTAAAATGATTTATTTTTACCAAAACTAAAATTTTTAATACATATATATATATATATAGAAATCAATTATTGTTAGTCCTCTGTCGACAAAATAAAATTTAAAAAAACAAAAGTGCATTTCTGTTATTGCCCTTTTGTGTTGACAACGGACTATATGACATAACATATCTTATTTAGTAGATAAGTCAAATAAAACAGACATCTGAATAAAGTGAATAAATTAAAATTCATTAAGCATAATTTAACCCAATAATAGGAATTTTTAAAATTACATAATTAAATTAAAAATAACAACAAATTTTATGAAAAGAGAACATTTAAAGAAAAGTCGAAGGAAGAATTTAATTTATGATAAAAAAACGATTTTACTTAATTTGAAAATAATTGTTAACAAAATATTAATTTTGTTCGTTTTGATTATATTTTTAACTTCTTTTTTAGTACATACTGTTTAGTAATGGCTTGTTTCTATAGATCGTGGATGATTATCTAAATTAATTAATAACAACAAAAGAATTATTTACCACACAAAAGTCTGAATTCAGATGTCATATATGAAATATCTGATAACCAAAAAAAAAAAAATAAAGTCAATATAATTTAATAATATAATTTGATAATACGTTCAAGTCAATGTAATAAATTTCTATTAGAAACTATATTGTTTCTATGTGTTTCAATAAAAATAATCATATTTGCTGTTTTATTCAGATAATTTAGCAAGATATCGACGAACATCTCTGTAAACAAGCCATAATAAAAATGATATTCTTTGTAATATTTATTTATTTATTTGCAAGATATTTATTTGCTTTTTCGCAAGAACGATGATTCATCGAAGAAATTATTCAAAAAACATTTTAGAAATAAAAACCAATAAAAATATATCAAAAAATTTAATTCTTGGCGTTTTGTTAAAAATATTTTGAATACTCTGGTATTAGAAGAAAATCTCAGTCCTTTTTATTATACAGATCGTTTAACCAATTAGCACTAAAATAATAAAAAACAAAAAGATTTTCTTTCCTTTATTAAAATTCGATGAATTTTTATGTGCATGCTATAAATATTTAAAAAAAAAATAAAAAAAACCTCACCTCAAGAAAAATTCACTTTTTTTATAATTATCGAAAAATACACTGAATTTTAGTCATTCACAAAACAAATACCTAATGAAACATATTGTTACGTTTTTCCACCTTCCTTCGAATTTGCCTAACTCACAATTCGATAAACGCAATTCCCAAATTACTTTCTGGATTCGATCACTAATTAGTAAGCAAAAACACCAGGTTTTATTAAGTCTTCAACGCCTTGATTGTTCCACAACAACATTACACAATACAACAAACATATTCCTAACTAGAATTAACCTTCAACAGTTTCAGAAACTCCAACGATTGATTGTAGAAATTTCCAGTAACAAAACGTTTAAAATAATACACAAAATATTTCTACTCAATCTTAAAACTTTATTCACAAAAACTAATTTAAAAATAACTTCTTCTATTTGCACGGTTTTATATACGCGATATAACTTTTCGTTTACAATAAATTCTGCCTAAGAACACCTGCTTAAATACTAAACATTCTAGAAAAATCAACTTTATTCTAAACCTTCTCTTTACGGAACTTTCCACAAAACAAAAAAAGAAATAATTTTTTTACTGTCCTTAAACTGTTAATACAACAACAATTATATTTATTTCATTCGATTATTGTTGTATTAATCCGGTCTGAAAGACCAAAGTATTGAATTCTCGAGCTAAACGTGAAATTCTTACCCTCACTTTTTTTGGCATTTCTCTACGTTTTAGGACCTATTGAAAAAAGCAAAAAAATGTATGTCTGCCGGCTGACCGTCACAACCGACGAAATCTAACCTTCTAATTGAATTTGGAGAAATCTTAATGGTTGGGATTAGTATGTGAGACCAAAAACTAGATTATTGCATTATAAGTTTGTCAAAAGATGTTGTCAAGTGTGTCAAAGGAATGGTTTTCATTTTTTACTCGACTTTTTGAAATATTTCTGGAATTTTGTGATAATTTTTACGATATTTTAAGAATTTTTGGAAAAGTTTTATGGATTTCGAATTTTTGAAATATTTTTAGAATTTTGGACAAAGTTTCAATTTTTGATTTTGTAATAATTTTTGGACTATTTTTAGAATTTTGAGAAAAGTTTGAATTTTTGATTTTGTTATAATTTTTGCAATATTTTAAGAATATTGGAAAAAGTTTCGATTTTTAATTTTGTTAGAATTTTTGCATTATATTTAGAATTTTGGAAAAAGTTTCAATTTTGAATCTTGTAATAATTTTTGGAATATTTTTAGAGTTTTGAAAAAGTTTAAATTTTTGATTTTATTATAATTTTTGGAATTTTGAAAAAAGTTTTTTGTTATAATTTTTGAAATATTTGCAGAATTTTGAAAAAAAGTTTAAATTTTTGTATTTATTTTTTTTTTTTTTTTATTCAAAGTTAGGCATGCTTAGTGTTAATTATAATAAATTATAAATTAACGTCTCTGAATATCCGAAGATACCATGCCAACTAGGGATAAGAATGAAATGCAAATTAAGATTCTCTGAGAAATTTATGAACGTTAACTTTAAAGCCTTGAGGATTAAATTCATCAGGGAAAACCCAGGAAGGTAAGGCATTCCAAAGATGAGAGACTCTGTTGAAAAAGTCACGCTGGAAGGCTACAGTTCTACACCTAATTATTTGAACTGTAAAGGGATGCGCTGCTACGTTTGCTCTGGTGTGACGCGAAAGGTTTGCTGATTTAGGTAAAATCGATTTGATCTCTTCAGAAGCTCGTTCATCCATAATATATTTATAAAATATAGTCAAATCAGCAACATTTCTTCTGTGCTGCAAGGAATCAAGACCGTTAGTAAGACTTGGGTTACCAATGAGTTTAATAGCTCTACGCTGTACAGAATCAAGGCAGTTGAGACTACTCAAGTAAGCTCCACCCCATATGTGAGAACAGTATTCCATGCAGGGACGTATAAAAGATTTATAAACTAAAAGAAGTTGTTCGCTATCGAAAAACTTACGACATCGCCCCAAAAATCCTAACTTTTGAACAGCATTCTTAGCCAGATTAAAAATATGAGAATTCCATTTCATATTATTTTCAATCTCAACTCCTAGAAGTCTGACAGACTCATTCTCTAAAAGATTTTTGGGGCCAAACGTTAATGGAAAAGGATTGGGTGTCGTTATCCTAGGAAAATGACAAACCTGTGTTTTGCTTGTATTGAATTCAACACTGTTAGCAATACCCCAATCCATAATTGTTTTAAGATTAGTGTTAAGGGAATCTATCAATTTTGACCTACACTCACTAAGCGCTAAGGGTGTATATAATTTAGGTGCTTCATGAGACACTTTGTAATTTTTAAAATATTTTTGGAATTTTGAAAGAAATATGATTTTTGATTTTGAAGTATTTTCTTGAAAATCTATTTGGAAAGGTTTTGAGTAGTGTGGTGATTGTATCATATTTTCACTAAATTATGTTTATTTATGATTTGTTATAATTTTCCGACAACGTATTGATGTCTCGTGACCTCTCTTAAGCTGGAAAGACCACCTGAGCAGAATCGACTCGGACCTTTTGCATTATTTAGTACTTATTTTGTACTAATTTGTACCACCAATAAAAATTTTGTACCACGTGCCGTTACGACAAAACCCGTGGCGCTGCTAGCTTAATATTAAGCTAGAAAGACCACCTGAGCAGAATCGACTCGGACCTTTTGCATTATTTAGTACTTATTTTGTACTAATTTGTACCATCAAGAAAAATTTTGTACCACGTGCCGTTACGACAAAACCCGTGGCGCTGCTAGCTTAATATTAAGCTAGAAAGACCACCTGCGCAGAATCGACTCGGACCTTTTGCATTATTTAGTACCTATTTTGTACTAATTTGTACCACCAATAAAAATTTTGTACCACGTGCCGTTTAGGAGAAAACTACCCCTAATTAATTTTAACCTTTCAAGCAAAGTAGGCTTTTGCATGAGCAGACCCGATCGTCACTTCCAAATTAAAACTATTATAGTTTGTACCGATAAAATATGAACTTTCAGATTTTTTACCCCTTGCCATTTAGGAGAAAACTACCCCTAATTAACTTATGCCTCAGAAGCAAAGTAGGGTTTTACATGAGCAGACCGGATCGTCACTTCTAAATTATAATCATTATAGGTTGTACCGATAAAATATGAACTTTCAGATTTTGTACCCCTTTACGTTTAGGAGAAAACTACCCCTAAATAACTCTAGCCTCACAAGCAAAGTAAGCTTTTGCATGAGCAGACCGGATCGTCGCTTCTAAATTTAAATCATTATAGTTTGTAGCGATAAAATATGGACTTTCAGATTTTGTACCCCTTGCCGTTTAGGAGAAAACTACCCCTTATTAGCTGTAGCCTCCCAAGCAAATTTAGCTTTTGCATGAGCAGACCCGATCGTCACTTCTAAATTAGAACCACTATAGTTTGTACCGATAAAATATGAACTTTCAGATTTTGTACCCCTTGCCGTTTAGTAGAAAACTTTAGCTTTTGCATGAGCAGACCCGTTCGTCACTTCTAAATTAGAACCATTATAGTTTGTACCGATGAAATATGAACTTTCAGATTTTATACCCATTGCAGTTTAGGAGAAAACTACCCCTAATTAACTCTAGCCTCACAAGCAAAGTAAGCTTTTGCATGAGCGAACCCGATCATCACTTCTAAATTAGAACCATTATAGTTTGTACCGATAAAATATGAACTTTCAGGTATTGTACCACTTTCCGTTTAGGAGAAAACTACCCCTAATTAACTCTAGCCTCCGAAGCAAATTTAACTTTTGCATGAGCAGAACGATCGTCACTTCTAAATTAGAACCACTATAGTTTGTACCGATAAAATATGAACTTTCAGATTTTGTGCTTCTTGCCGTTTAGGAGAAAACTACCCCTAATTAACTCTAGCCTCACAAGCAAAGTAGAGTTTAGCATGAGCAGACGCGATCATTACTTCTAAATTCGAACCATTATAGTTTGTACCGATAAAAAATGAACTTTTAAATTTTGTACCCCTTGCCGTTTAGGAGAAAACTACCCCTAATTAACTCTAGCCTCAGAAGCAAAGTAGACTTTTGCATGAGCAGACCGGATCGTCACTTCTAAATTTGAATCATTAAAGTTTGTACCGATAAAATATGAACTTTCAGATTTTGGACCCCTTGCCGTTTAGGAGAAAACTACCCCTAATTAACTCTAGCCTCCCGAGCAAATTTAGCTTTTGCATGAGCAGACACGATCTTCACTTCTAAATTAGAACCATTATAGTTTGCACCGATAAAAAATGAACTTTCTGATTTTGTACCCCTTGTCGATTAGGAGAAAACTACCCCTAATTAACTCTAGCCTAACAAGCAAAGTAAGCTTTTGCATAAGCAGACCTGATCGTCACTTCTAAATTAGTATCATTATAGTTTGTACCGATAAAATATGAGCATTCAGATTTTGTACCCCTTGCCGTTTAGGAGAAAACTACCCCTAGCTAACTTTAGCTTCGGAAGCAAATTTAGCTTTTGCATGAGCAGATCAGATCGTCACTTCTAAATTAGAATCATTATAGTTTGTACCGATAAAATATGAACTTTCAGATTTTGTACCCCTTGCCGTTTAGTAGAAAACTACCCCTAATTAACTTATGCCTCAGAAGCAAAGTAGGGTTTTACATAAGCAGACCGGATCGTCACTTCTAAATTATAATCATTCCAGTTTGTACCGATAAAATATGAAATTTCAGATTTAGAAAACTACCCCTAATTAACTCTAGCCTCATAAGCAAAGTAGGCTTTTGCATGAGCAGACCCGATCATTACTTATTAATTCGAACCATTATAGTTTGTACCGATAAAATATGAGCGTTCAGATTTTGTACCCCTTGCCGCTTAGGAGAAAACTACCCCTAATAAACCCTAGCCTCAGAAGCAAAGTAGAGTTTTGCATGAGCAGACCGGATCGTCATTTCTAAATTATAATCATTATAGTTTGTACCGATAAAATATGAACTTTCAGATTTTGTACCCCTTTACGTTTAGGAGAAAACTACCCCTAATTAACTCTAGCCTCCCAAGCAAAGTAGGCTTTTGCATGAGCAGACCCGATCGTCACTTCTAAATTAGAATCATTATAGTTTGTACCGATAAAATATGAACTTTTAAATTTTGTACCCCTTGCCGTTTAGGAGAATACTACCCCTAATTAACTTATGCCTCAGAAGCAAAGTAGGGTTTTACATGAGCAGACCGGATCGTCACTTCTAAATTATAATCATTATAATTTATACCGATAAAATATGAACTTTCAGATTTTGTACCCCTTGCCTTTTAGGAGAAAACTACCCCTAATTAGCTTTAGCTTCGGAAGCAAATTTAGCTTTTGCATGAGCAGACCCGATTGTCACTTCTGAATTTGAACCATTATAGTTTGCACCGATAAAATATGAACTTTCAGATTTTGTACCCCTTGCCGTTTAGGAGAAAACTACCCCTAATTAGCTTTAGCTTCGGAAGCAAATTTAGCTTTTGCATGAGCAGACCCGATCGTCACTTCTAAATTAGAACCATTATAGTTTGCACCGATAAAATATGAACTTTCAGATTTTGTACCCCTTGCCGTTTAGGAGAAAACTACCCCTGATTATTTCTAGCCTCACAAGCAAATTAGGCTTTTGCATGAGCAGACCCGATCTTCACTTCTAAATTAGAACCATTATAGTTTGCACCGATAAAAAATGAACTTTAAAATTTTGTACCCCTTTCGTAGAGTTTTGCATGAGCAGACCGGATCGTCACTTCTAAATTAGAATCATTATAGTTTGTACCGATTAAATATGAACTTTCAGATTTTGTACCCTTAACGTTTAGGAGAAAACTACCCCTAATTAACTCTAGCCTCACAAGCAAAGTAAGCTTTTGCTTGAGCAGACCCAATCGTCGCTTCTAAATTTGAATCATTATAGTTTGTAGCGATAAAATATGGACTTTCAGATTTTGTACCCCATGCCGTTTAGGAGAAAACTACCCCTAATTAACTTATGCCTCAGAAGCAAAGTAGGGTTTTGCATGAGCAGACCGGATCGTCACTTCTAAATTAGAATCATTATAGTTTGTACCGATTAAATATGAACTTTCAGATTTTGTACCCTTAACGTTTAGGAGAAAAGTACCCCTAATTAACTCTAGCCTCACAAGCAAAGTAAGCTTTTGCTTGAGCAGACCGGATCGTCGCTTCTAAATTTGAATCATTATAGTTTGTAGCGATAAAATATGGACTTTCAGATTTTGTACCCCATGCCGTTTAGGAGAAAACTATCCCTAATTAACTCTAGCCTCCCAAGCAAATTTAACTTTTGCATGAGCAGACCCGATCTTCACTTCTAAATTAGAACCATTATAGTTTGCACCGATAAAAAATGAACTTTAAAATTTTGTACCCCTTTCCGTTTAGGAGAAAACTACCCCTTATTAACTCTAGCCTCCCAAGCAAAGTAGGCTTTTGCATGAGCAGACCCGATCGTCACTTCTAAATTAGAACTATTATAGTTTGTACCGATAAAATATGAACTTTCAGATTTTGTATCCCTTGCCGTTTAGGAGAAAACTACCCCTAATTAATTTATGCCTCAGAAGCAAAGTAGGGTTTTACATGAGCAGACCGGATCGTCACTTCTAAATTATAATCATTATAGTTTGTACCGATAAAATATGAACTTTCAGATGTTGTACGCTAATTCTCGGAATGGTTTCATCAATTTTTTTCATTTTCAAAAAGATCAAAATAATCCCAAATAACGGTAAACAATTAGATTTTAAGATTTTCCAAATAAATGAATGTAAAAATTAATTATTTTCTTAAACATGTTGAACTAGCACTGATATGATGTAACATCTAGGCTTACCACCTTTGAATTTTTCCAAAAGCGTATACATATATATTTTGAAATAAAATAATTAAAAGAATTATTTTTACTCATATGTTTTATTTATTTTATAAGCTAATTGGAAAAATATGGAGGGGCTGAAATCATCTCAGAGCTGTGAGATTCGATCAAGACTTCGGTCTGGGTTAATAATTTTGATATAGCTTTCGGCAAAAACTTTTATGAGGACATGGTTTTTAGTTTTGGGAAGCGATGTACATATATCAAACATAACTTTTTGTTACTTTTGTTAAAAATACATGTACTTTAGTATTTTTTATGTCTGTTTAGATGTGTATTACAAAACTAACACGAAACAACAATACGTTGTCGGAAAATTATAACAGATCATAAATTAACATAATTTAGTGAAAATATTATACAATCAGCAAACTACTCAAAAACCTCTCCATTTAGCGTTTCAAGAAAATATTTCAAAATCACAAATTCATATTTCTTTCAACATTCCAAAAATATTGTAAAAATTAAATAAAATCAAAAACTCAAACTTTTTTCAAACAAAATTCTAAAAATATTCCAAAAATTATTGCAAAATCAAAGATTAAAACTTTTTTCAAAAACTCTAAAAATATTGCATAAATTATAACAACATCAAAAATTGAAAATTTTTCCAAAATTATAAAAATTATAATAAATTCAAAAATTTAAAATTTTTCAAAATTCTAAAAATATTCCATAAATTCTTACAAAATCAAAAATTGAAACTTTTCAAAATCCCAAAAATATTTCAAAACTATCACAAATTCAAAAATTTCCATGTTCAATTATATTTACGTAAGCAAACAGCTAAATTTTTTTTTCCAAAAAATTATCTAAAAAAATAAATGAAATCATATTTTTGACACACTTGACAATATTTTTTTGAAAAACTTATAATGCAATAAAATTCTCAATAATAATTTCAAGTTCATTATACATTTCATTTCATACAAATAACTAATTTTATTTTTTCCTAAAAAAATAAATGAAAATCATTCTTTTGACACACTTGACATTATTTTTTGACTAACTTATAATTCTCAATAATAATAATAAAATTTCATGTCGTACAAATAATTAATTTTATTTTTCCAAAAAATTGGGTAATAAAATAAATAAAAATCTTTCTTTTGACACACTTGACAACATTTTTTTGACAAACTTATAATGCCATAATTCTCAATAATAATAATAAAAGTTCATATCATACAAATAATTAATTTTATTTTTTTACAAAAAACTGGGTAAAAAAATAAATAAAAATCTTTCTTTTAACATACTTGACAACTTTTTTTGACATACTTATAATGCCATAATTCTCAATAATAAAAGTTGATATCATACAAATAATCAATTTTATTTTTTTACAAAAAATTGGGTAAATAAATAAATAAAAATCTTTCTTTTGACAACAATCTTTTTTTGACAAACTTATAATGCAATAACTTAGATTTTGGTCCCACATACCAATCCCGACAATCAAGATTTCTCCAAATTTAATGTTCCTACTCGTAATCACTTAAAATGAAAGTTTTTAAAGCAAAAAATTGCAAATTTTCTTGATTTGACACACTTGATGATTTTTTTGACACACTTCCGGTACAGTTATCGAACACATTGTCCTTTCGGCTCTTTCCATTAAGTAAACCTATTTTTAGAAAAAAAATTTAAAAACCCGTCCAGCGGTTTTCTAGATTTCGTAGGTTGTGACGGCCGGCCGGCAGACAGATATAAATTTTTTTTTGCTTTTTTAGAATCAGTAGGTCCTAAAACGTCGAGAAATGCCAAAAAAGTGGGGGTAAGAATTTCACTTTTGGCTCATGAATGCAATACTTAGGTCTTTCAGACCATAGTAAAACGATAACAATATAAACAAAATAAATATATTAAAAAGATGTCTTACTTTAATTGACTAAATAACATATAATAACATAGTTAAAAATTTTATAAATAGTAACCAAATGGTATAGGAGATCGATTTTGCTGCTTCGATCAATTTTTTGTTAGACTTATCGTTTTTCTTAATAAAATTTGCAAATTCAGTGCAACTCATCTGTAGTTGAAATGCTTAAATAATTCTGATTTCACCATATCGGTATGAAGCCTTTTGATTTGTAAGTCCATATATTTCCCATCACGCTAAAAATGCGTTCAACAAAACAATTAAATTTATTAACTGGCCTGCAAACACAAATTTGCAAATTTTAAGTCATTCAAGTGCGTTTGTGTTGATTTTAGAATATTCAGTCCACTTTTCTCTGCAATTCATTACAGTTAATAAGGGAAAAACTTCATTTAGGTTACGTATTTATGAAAATAACTGAATTTAACTATTTATAACCAAAAAAGGCGCATATTTTTGACAATTCAACTCACTAAATAAAGTTTCGATAAGGTCCAATAAAAACGCTTCATTTACTATTTTTTAACAAATCAAAACGAATTGTTTCGATTATTTTTCTCTGGTGGGAAGGAACAGCGAATATTTTCGAATATTTTCGGCCTACTTAATATATTAATTTAAAACAAAAATTCACATACAAAATTATGTGAAAATGCAATTCGCAAATAGTAAAAATGTCCGTTTTCATTCATAAATGATTGCATGTTTATGTTTATTTGTCAAAAATAAATTACAAATTTATAACATTTATGCGCCTACTAAGATGAAATAATATTTGATTTTGTTTGACAACAAAGGATTATGTTGCATGAAATAATGTTACTATTTCTGTTCGTTAAATTGTCTGCTAAATACAACTCGTCACCAAATTATTAGTCGATTATTTTTCAACATTACCAGTCATGCCATTTGAGGTTAAAAATTTCCCTCGTGCGCTACGCGCACTCGGGACCTCAAATGACATTCGTAATAATGATTATGAAAAATAATCGATTATTATTTGACGACTCGTGATATTATATATGAATATTTTCAAAAAACGTACGTATAGCGTATTCACAAATATTTTTGATAAAAAAAACGTATTATACGCTCCAAAAGCGTATAGGTGGCAAGCCTAGTAGCATCGTGTGATGTGGAATGTAGTTTTGATTGCAAATTGCATATTTGTAGGTTTTACTTTTAATTAAATTCATTTATGAAAATTGCAGGATAGTTCTGTTATTCTTAGTTTTTTTATTTAAGCTTATCTTTTTATTCAAGTGATTTTCGTTGACTCTTTTATCGGCAAGCTTTTTCTCATCAAAGATTATTTCCAAAGACAGGAATAAATGATAGTCAGATGCAGCAAAATCTGGGCTATATACATTGACTGCACCAAACTGCTAACCCAGTTAACAGTTCAATCATTTTTGGCGGATAATCAAAGATATGTGTAGTCTGGTTTAGTCATGATGGAAAACAACACCCTTTCGATTGAACAATTCTAATACTTTGTTAAAAAAATTAAATTGAATTGATAAATGGCTGATATAAAAACGTCTCTGAATACAGAGATTAACAGATTAGTTTTAAAATCGCTAGGACAGCTAGGAGGACATATTCCGAGGAAGGACAGAACCTACAAAAGCAGAACTGTCCTTCCAAAAGGAGGACGACTGATCACCTTAAGAATACACTTTCTGTAGGCTCATTGTTTCACGATAATGATTATTCCTGCCGTTTCTATCGGAAAAGAGGATCGATTCAAACCCACTAATTCTCATTAAAAACCTGCTTAGGAAAGAATAGAAAACGGCTTCATCGGTTGCTATCATTCATTTTTAAAAGGTATTTTTTTCTCTAGAAATAGACTCATTGTGCCAATTCTTAAGCTTTTCCTCTGTCACATATTTTTCATAAATTTTGCAAACAATTCATTTTCACTTATACCATGTTGCGGAATATTTTAATATAGTAGAAATCGCCCAGTGACCGAAATTATAAATAAAATGTCGCGGAATGAATAAAAATTCTCTCTATCGCAGAGAGAATTGCGAACAGAATTCCTTCTACGAAATTAATTACCTTAAGACGCAGCACATCTGCCTTGGCTAGAAGATCAGTGAAAAGTGGGTATGGGGATGTCTTAGGCATTTCGTAAAAGCATGAGAGTGCTGCTTTTTACCTAAAAGGTGTTCTGAGTCAATCTTGTTGTAGAAACCAAAACGAAATAAAACAACACAAAAGAAACACCAGATTGAGAAGAATATTTAGTCACTAGGTAGAAGGTGTCTAGCACTTTTCCCCATTAAATCCACCCATGGAGACTAGTATGCTATATGTTTTTATAAGTCTCCCCTGATTATCTTAAGTCCTACAAAATCCTCTAACCAATCAAAAGAAAACTTAATATATCATATAAAATTCTGCAACGAACATTATCATCCACCAAGAACAACGAAAACTTTTGTAAATTCAAAAAAAACTGTTTAATATTACAAAAAAAACATAATCAAAACCCAGCAAAAAAAATCATCGGATTAACAAAAGAAAATTTTAAATAAGATACAATTTCACTACAGTATAATTCTTCTAAATTACCTAATAGAGCAAGAGCCCGCGACGGCCAGACCTTCGTTATTTTATAAAAGCTGAAAGTTTTTCTACGCAAACCTCCTACTCAGGTAGGAACGATTGGCGACATATGAAGCTTGGATCATGGTGGCCATGGCAGGGAGCAGGTAACAAAGGGGCCTCCAAAGTTGCGTTAAAGTATAAAAGGTAATTTTTTTATATATTCTTCGGGATAGTATTAGAACTCACGTCAGCCATTGTCACACATTTGCTATCGTGGTACACCTCTGCCAGACTGAAGTTAATTAAGGGTAGTTTTCTCCTAAACGGCAAGGGGTACAAAATCTGGAAGTTCATATTTTATCGTTATACAACCTATAATGATTCTAATTAAGAAGTGACGATCCGGTCTGCTGATGCAAAACCCCTATTTGCTTGTGAGGCTAGAGTTAATTAGGGGTAGTTTTCTCCTTAACGGCAAGAAGCATAAAATCTGAAAGTTCATATTTTATTGGTGCAAACTATAATGGTTCTAATATAGAGGTGATAATCGGGTCTGCTCATACAAAGGCCTACTTTGCTTGGGAGGCTAGAGTTAATTAGAGGTAATTTTCTCCTAAACGGGAAAGGGTACAAAATCTGAAAGTTCATATTTTATTGGTACAAACTATAATTATTCTAATTTAGAAGTGACGATTGGGTCTGCTCATGCAAAAGCCTACTTTGCTTGTAAAGCTAGAGTTAATTAGGGGTACTTTTCTCCTAAACGGAAAGGGGTACAAAATCTAAAAGTGCGTATTTTTCGGTTCAAACTATAATGGTTTAAATTTAGAAGTGACGATCGGGTCTGCTCATGCAAAAGCCTAATTTGTTTGTGAGAATAGAGTTAATTAGGGGTAGTTTTCTCCTAAACGGCAAGGGGTACAAAATCTGAAAGTTCATATTTTATCGGTTCAAACTATAATGATTCTAATTTAGAAGTGACGATTGGGTCTGCTCATGCAAAAGCCTACTTTGCTTGTGAGGCTAGAGTTATTTAGGGGTAGTTTTCTCCTAAACGGAAAGGCGTACAAAATCTGAAAGTGCATATTTTATCGGTTCAGACTATAATGGTTCTAATTTAGAAGTGACGATCGGGTCTGCTCATGCAAAAGCCTAATAGAGTTAATAAGCGGTAGTTTTCTCGTAAACGGCAAGGGGTACAAAATCTGAAAGTTCATATTTTATCGGTTCTAACTATAATGATTCTAATTTCGAAGTGACGATCGGGTCTGCTCATGCAAAAGCTAAATTTGCTTGTGAGGCTAAATTTAATTAGGGGTAGTTTTCTCCTAAACGGCAAGGGGTACAAAATCTGAAAGTTCATATTTTATGGGTGCAAACTATAATGGTTCTAATTTAGAAGTGACGATCGGGTCTGCTGATGCAAAAGCTAAATTTGCTTGCAAGGCTAAATTTAATTATGGGTAGTTTTCTCCTAAACGGCAAGGGGTACGAAATTTGAAAGTTCATATTTTATCGGTACAAACTTTAATGATTCTAATTTAGAAGTGACGATCGGGTCTGCTCATGCAAAACTCTACTTTGCTTGTGAGGCTAGAGTTAGTTAGGGGTAGTTTTCTCCTAAACGGAAAGGGGTACAAAATCTGAGAGTTCATATTTTATCGGTACAAACTATAATGGTTCTAATTCAGAAGTGACGATCGGGTCTTCTCATGCAAAAGCTTACTTTGCCTGTGAGGCTAGAGTTAATTAGGGGTAGTTTACTCCTAAACGGCAAGGGGTACCAAATCTGAAAGTTCATATTTTATCGGTACAAACTCTAACGATTCTAATTTAGAAGTGACGATCAGGTCTGCTCATGCAAAACAAAACTTTGCTTGTGAGGCTAGAGTTATTTAGGGGTAGTTTTCTCCTAAACGACAATGGGTACAAAATCTGAAAGTTCATATTTTATCGGTTAAAAACTATAATGATTCTTATTTAGAAGTGACAATCCGGTCTGCTCATGCGAAACCCTACTTTGATTGTGAGGCTAGAGTTAATTAGGGGTAGTTTTCTCCTAAGCGGCAAGGGGCACAAAATCAGAACGCTCATATTTTATCGGTACAAACTATAATGGTTCGAATTAAGAAGTAATGATCGGGTCTGCTCATGCAAAAGCCTACTTTGTTTATGAGGCTAGAGTTAATTAGGGGTAGTTTTCTTCTAAACGGCAAGGGGTACAAAATCTGAAAGTTCATATTTTATCGGTGCAAACTGTAATGATTATAATTTAGAAGTGACGATCCGGTCTGCTCATGTAAAACCCTACTTTGCTTCTGAGGCATAAGTTAATTAGGGGTAGTTTTCTCCTAAACGGCAAGGCTTACAAAATCTGAAAGTTCATATTTTATCGGTACAAACTATAATAGTTCTAATTTAGAAGTGACGATCGGGTCTGCTCATGCAAAAGCCTAATTTGCTTCTAAGGCATAAGTTAATTAGGGGTAGTTTTCTCCTAAACGGCAAGGGGTACAAAATCTGAAAGTTCATATTTTATCGGTACAAACTATAATGATTATAATTTCGAAGTGACGATCCGGTCTGCTCACGCAAAACCCTACTCTGCTTGTGAGGCTAGAGTTAATTAGGGATAGTTTTCTCCTAAACGGCAAGGGGTACAAAATCTGAACGCTCATATTTTATCGGTACAAACTATAATGGTTCGAATTTAGAAGTAATGATCCGGTCTGCTCATGCAAAACCCTATTTTGCTTGTAAGGCTAGACTTATTAGGGGTAGTTTTCTTCTAAACGGCAAGGGGTACAAAATCTGAAAGTTCATATTTTATCGGTACAAACTTTAATGGTTCGAATTAAGAAGTAATGATCGGGTCTGCTCATGCTAAACTCTACTTTGCTTGTGAGGCTAGAGTTAATTAGGGGTAGTTTTCTCCTAAATGGCAAGAAGCACAAAATCTGAAAGTTCATATTTTATCGGTAAAACTATAGTGGTTCTAATATAGAAGTGACGATCGTTTCTGCTCATGCAAAAGTTGAATTTGCTTCAGAGGCTAGAGTTAATTAGGGGTACTTTTCTCCTAAACGGAAAGGGGTATAATACCTGAAGTTCATATTTTATCGGTGCAAACTATAATGGTTCTAATATAGAAGTGATGATCGGGTTCGCTCATGCAAAATCTTACTTTGCTTGTGAGGCTAGAGTTAATTAGGGGCAGTTTTCTCCTAAACTGCAAGGGGTATAAAATCTGAAAGTTCATATTTCATCGGTAGAAACTATAATGGTTCTTATTTAGAGGTAACGAACGGGTCTGCTGATGCAAAAGCTAAATTTGCTTGTGAGGCTAAATTTAATTAGGGGTAGTTTTCTCCTAAACGGCAAGGGGTACAAAATCTGAAAGTTCATATTCTATCGGTACAAACTATAGTGGTTCTAATGTAGAAGTGACGATCGGGTCTGCTCATGCAAAACCCAAATTTGCTTGTGAGGCTAGAGCTAATTAGGGGTAGTTTTCTCCTAAACGGCAAGGGGTCCAAAATCTGAAAGTTCATATTTTATCGGTACAAACTATAATGATTATAATTTAGAAGTGACGATCCGGTCTGCTCATGTAAAACCCTACTTTGCTTCTGAGGCATAAGTTAATTAGGGGTAGTTTTCTCCTAAACGGCAAGGGGTTCAAAATCTGAAAGTTCATATTTTATCGGTACAAACTATAATAGTTCTAATTTAGAAGTGACGATCGGGTCTGCTCATGCAAAAGCCTGCTTTGCTTGGGAGACTAGAGTTAATTAGGGGTAGTTTTCTCTCAAACGGCAAGGGGTACAAAATCTGAAAGTTCATTTTTTATCGGTGCAAACTATAATGGTTCTAATTTAAAGCTGAAGATCGGGTCTGCTCATGCAAAAGCGAAATTTGCTTGGGAGGCTAGAGTTAATTAGGGGTAGTTTTCTCCTAAACGGCAAGTGGTACAAAATCTGAAAGTCCATATTTTATCGGTACAAACTATAATGATTCAAATTTAGAAGCGACGATCCGGTCTGCTCATGCAAAAGCTTACTTTGCTTGTGAGGCTAGAGTTAATTAGGGGTAGTTTTCTCCTAAACGTAAAGGGGTACAAAATCTGAAAATTCATATTTTATCGGTACAAACTATAATGATTATAATTTATAAGTGACGATCCGGTCTGCTCATGTAAAACCCTACTTTGCTTCTGAGGCATATGTTAATTAGGGGTAGTTTTCTCCTAAACGGCAAGGGGTTCAAAATCTGAAAGTTCATATTTTATCGGTACAAATTATAATAGTTCTTATTTAGAAGTGACGCTCGGGTCTGCTCATGCAAAAGACTACTTTGCTTGTGAGGCTAAAGTTAATTAGGGGTAGTTTTCTCCTAAACGGAAAGGGGTACAAAATCTGAAAGATCATTTTTTATCGGTGCAAACTATAATGGTTCTAATTTAGAAGTGAAGATCGGGTCTGCTCATGCAAAAGCTAAATTTGCTTGGGAGGCTACAGTTAATTAGGGGTAGTTTTCTCCTAAACGGCAAGGGGTACAAAATCTGAAAGTCCATATTTTATCGCTACAAATTATAATGATTCAAATTTAGAAGTAACGATCCGGTCTGCTCATGCAAAAGCTTACTTTGCTTGTGAGGCTAGAGTTAATTAGCGGTAGTTTTCTCCTAAACGTAAAGGGGTACAAAATCTGAAAGTTCATATTTTATCGGTACAAACTATAATGATTCTAATTTAGAAGTGACGATCTGATCTGCTCATGCAAAAGCTAAATTTGCTTCCGAAGCTAAAGTTAATTAGGAGTAGTTTTCTCCTAAACGGCAAGGGGTACAAAATCGGAATGCTCATATTTTATCGGTACAAACTATAATGGTTCGAATTTAGAAGTAATGATCCGGTCTGCTCATGCAAAACCCTATTTTGCTTGTAAGGCTAGACTTATTAGGGGTAGTTTTCTTCTAAACGGCAAGGGGTACAAAATCTGAAAGTTCATATTTTATCGGTACAAACTTTAATGGTTCGAATTAAGAAGTAATGATCGGGTCTGCTCATGCTAAACTCTACTTTGCTTGTGAGGCTAGAGTTAATTAGGGGTAGTTTTCTCCTAAATGGCAAGAAGCACAAAATCTGAAAGTTCATATTTTATCGGTAAAACTATAGTGGTTCTAATATAGAAGTGACGATCGTTTCTGCTCATGCAAAAGTTGAATTTGCTTCAGAGGCTAGAGTTAATTAGGGGTACTTTTCTCCTAAACGGAATGGGGTATAATACCTGAAGTTCATATTTTATCGGTGCAAACTATAATGGTTCTAATATAGAAGTGATGATCGGGTTCGCTCATGCAAAATCTTACTTTGCTTGTGAGGCTAGAGTTAATTAGGGGCAGTTTTCTCCTAAACTGCAAGGGGTATAAAATCTGAAAGTTCATATTTCATCGGTAGAAACTATAATGGTTCTTATTTAGAGGTAACGAACGGGTCTGCTGATGCAAAAGCTAAATTTGCTTGTGAGGCTAAATTTAATTAGGGGTAGTTTTCTCCTAAACGGCAAGGGGTACAAAATCTGAAAGTTCATATTCTATCGGTACAAACTATAGTGGTTCTAATGTAGAAGTGACGATCGGGTCTGCTCATGCAAAACCCAAATTTGCTTGTGAGGCTAGAGCTAATTAGGGGTAGTTTTCTCCTAAACGGCAAGGGGTCCAAAATCTGAAAGTTCATATTTTATCGGTACAAACTATAATGATTATAATTTAGAAGTGACGATCCGGTCTGCTCATGTAAAACCCTACTTTGCTTCTGAGGCATAAGTTAATTAGGGGTAGTTTTCTCCTAAACGGCAAGGGGTTCAAAATCTGAAAGTTCATATTTTATCGGTACAAACTATAATAGTTCTAATTTAGAAGTGACGATCGGGTCTGCTCATGCAAAAGCCTGCTTTGCTTGGGAGACTAGAGTTAATTAGGGGTAGTTTTCTCCTAAACGGCAAGGGGTACAAAATCTGAAAGTTCATTTTTTATCGGTGCAAACTATAATGGTTCTAATTTAAAGCTGAAGATCGGGTCTGCTCATGCAAAAGCGAAATTTGCTTGGGAGGCTAGAGTTAATTAGGGGTAGTTTTCTCCTAAACGGCAAGTGGTACAAAATCTGAAAGTCCATATTTTATCGGTACAAACTATAATGATTCAAATTTAGAAGCGACGATCCGGTCTGCTCATGCAAAAGCTTACTTTGCTTGTGAGGCTAGAGTTAATTAGGGGTAGTTTTCTCCTAAACGTAAAGGGGTACAAAATCTGAAAATTCATATTTTATCGGTACAAACTATAATGATTATAATTTATAAGTGACGATCCGGTCTGCTCATGTAAAACCCTACTTTGCTTCTGAGGCATATGTTAATTAGGGGTAGTTTTCTCCTAAACGGCAAGGGGTTCAAAATCTGAAAGTTCATATTTTATCGGTACAAATTATAATAGTTCTTATTTAGAAGTGACGCTCGGGTCTGCTCATGCAAAAGACTACTTTGCTTGTGAGGCTAAAGTTAATTAGGGGTAGTTTTCTCCTAAACGGAAAGGGGTACAAAATCTGAAAGATCATTTTTTATCGGTGCAAACTATAATGGTTCTAATTTAGAAGTGAAGATCGGGTCTGCTCATGCAAAAGCTAAATTTGCTTGGGAGGCTACAGTTAATTAGGGGTAGTTTTCTCCTAAACGGCAAGGGGTACAAAATCTGAAAGTCCATATTTTATCGCTACAAATTATAATGATTCAAATTTAGAAGTAACGATCCGGTCTGCTCATGCAAAAGCTTACTTTGCTTGTGAGGCTAGAGTTAATTAGCGGTAGTTTTCTCCTAAACGTAAAGGGGTACAAAATCTGAAAGTTCATATTTTATCGGTACAAACTATAATGATTCTAATTTAGAAGTGACGATCTGATCTGCTCATGCAAAAGCTAAATTTGCTTCCGAAGCTAAAGTTAATTAGGAGTAGTTTTCTCCTAAACGGCAAGGGGTACAAAATCGGAATGCTCATATTTTATCGGTACAAACTATAATGATTCTAATTTAGAAGTGACGATCGGGTCTGCTCATGCAAAAGCTTACTTTGCTTGAGAGGCTAGAGTTAATTAGGGGTAGTTTTCTCCTAAACGGCAAGGGGTACAAAATCTGAATGCTCATATTTTATCGGTACAAACTATAATGATTCTAATTTAGAAGTGACGATCGGGTCTGCTCATGCAAAAGCTTACTTTGCTTGAGAGGCTAGAGTTAATTAGGGGTAGTTTTCTCCTAATCGGCAAGGGGTACAAAATCAGAAAAATCTTTTTTTATCGGTGCAAACTATAATGGTTCTAATTTAGAAGTGAAGATCGGGTCTGCTCATGCAAAAGCTAAATTTGCCTGGGAGGCTAAAGTTAATTAGGGGTAGTTTTCTCCTAAACGGCAAGGGGTACAAAATCTGTATGCTCATATTTTATCGGTACAAACTATAATGATTCTAATTTAGAAGTGACGATCGGGTCTGCTCATGCAAAAGCCTACTTTGCTTGAGAGGCTAGAGTTAATTAGGGGTAGTTTTCTCCTAAACGGCAAGGGGTACAAAATCTGAAAGTTCATTTTTTATCGGTGCAAACTATAATGGTTCTGATTTAGAAGTGAAGATCGGGTCTGCTCATGCAAAAGCTAAATTTGCTTGGGAGGCTACAGTTAATAAGGGGTAGTTTTCTCCTAAACGGCAAGGGGTACAAAATCTGAAAGTCCATATTTTATCGCTACAAACTATAATGATTTAAATTTAGAAGCGACGATCCGGTCTGCTCATGCAAAAGCTTACTTTGCTTGTGAGGCTAGAGTTATTTAGGGGTAGTTTTCTCCTAAACGTAAAGGGGTACAAAATCTGAAAGTTCATATTTTATCGGTACAACCTATAATGATTATAATTTAGAAGTGACGATCCGGTCTGCTCATGCAAAACTCTACTTTGCTTGTGAGGCTAGAGTTAATTAGGGGTAGTTTTCTCCGAAGCGGCAAGGGGTACAAAATCTGAACGCTCATATTTTTTCGGTACAAACTGTAATGATTATAATTTAGAAGTGACGATCCGGTCTGCTCATGTAAAACCCTACTTTGCTTATGAGGCATAAGTTAATTAGGGGTAGTTTTCTCCTAAACGGCAAGGGGTACAAAATCTGAAAGTTCATATTTTATCGGTACAAACTATAATGGTTCTAATTTATAAGTGACGATCGGGTCTGCTCATGTAAAACCCTACTTTGCTTCTGAGGCATAAGTTAATTAGAGGTAGTTTTCTCCTAAACGGCAAGGGGTACTATCTGAAAGTTCATATTTTGTCGGTACAAACTATAATGATTCTAATTTAGAAGTGACGATCTGATCTGCTCATGCAAAAGCTAAATTTGCTTCCGAAGCTAAAGTTAATTAGCGGTAGTTTTCTCCTAAACGGCAAGGGGTACAAAATATGAATGCTCATATTTTATCGGTACAAACTATAATGATTCTAATTTAGAAGTGACGATCGGGTCTGCTCATGCAAAAGCTTACTTTGCTTGAGAGGCTAGAGTTAATTAGGGGTAGTTTTCTCCTAAACGGCAAGAGGTACAAAATCAGAAAGTTCATTTGTTATCGGTGCAAACTATAATGGTTCTAATTTAGAAGTGACGATCGGGTCTGCTCATGCAAAAGCTAAATTTGCTTGGGAGGCTAGAGTTAATTAGGGGTAGTTTTCTCCCAAACGGCAAGGGGTACAAAATCTGAAAGTTCATATTTTATCGGTACAAACTTTAATGATTCAAATTTAGAAGTGACGATCCGGTCTGCTCATGCAAAAGCCTACTTTGCCTGTGAGGTTAGAGTCAAATAAGGGTAGTTTTCTCCTGAACGTAAAGGGGTACAATACCTGAAAGCTCATATTTTATCGGTGCAAACTATAATGGTTCTAATTTAGAAGTGATGATCGGGTTCGCTCATGCAAAAGCTTACTTTGCTTGCGAGGATAGAGTTAATTAGGGGTAGTTTTCTCCTAAACTGCAATGGGTATAAAATCTGAAAGTTCATATTTCATCGGTACAAACTATAATGGTTCTAATTTAGAAGTGACGAACGGGTCTGCTCATGCAAAAGCTAAATTGGCTTGTGAGGCTAAAGTTAATTAGGGGTAGTTTTCTCCTAAACGGCAAGGGGTACAAAATCTGAAAGTTCATTTTTTATCGTTGCAAACTATAATGGTTCTAATTTAGAAGTGACGATCGGGTCTGCTCATGCAAAAGCTAAATTTGCTTCCGAAGCTAAAGTTAATTAGGGGTAGTTTTCTCCTAAACGGCAAGGGGTACAAAATCTTAAAGTTCATATTTTATCGGTACAAACTATAATGATTATAATTTAGAAGTGACGATCCGGTCTGCTCATGTAAAACCCTACTTTGCTTCTGAGGCATAAGTTAATCAGGGGTAGTTTTCTCCTAAACGGCAAGGGGTACAAAATCTGAAAGTTCATATTTTATCGGTACAAACTATAATAGTTTTTATTTGGAAGTGACGATCGGGTCTGCTCATGCAAAAGCCTACTTTGCTTGAAAGGCTAAAATTAATTAGGGGTAGTTTTCTCCTAAACGGTACGTGGTACAAAATTTTTATTGGTGGTACAAATTAGTACAAAATAGGTACTAAATAATGCAAAAGGTCCGAGTCGATTCTGCGCAGGTGGTCTTTCTAGCTTAATATTAAGCTAACAGCGCCACGGGTTTTGTCGTAACGGCACGTGGTACAAAATTTTTCTTGATGGTACAAATTAGTACAAAATAAGTACTAAATAATGCAAAAGGTCCGAGTCGATTCTGCTCAGGTGGTCTTTCTAGCTTAATATTAAGCTAGCAGCGCCACGGGTTTTGTCGTAACGGCACGTGGTACAAAATTTTTATTGGTGGTACAAATTAGTACAAAATAAGTACTAAATAATGCAAAAGGTCCGAGTCGATTCTGCTCAGGTGGTCTTTCCAGCTTAAGAGTGGTTGTCTCGTGTTTGTTTTGTAATAAACTTCTAAACAAAGATAAAAAATACATGTGCTTTAACAAAGTTTTATTTTTGATATGCATCAAATGCGATATGCATGATATGCGCTGCCCCAAACTAAAAACAATGTCCTCATAAAAGTTTTTTGTAGAAAACTATTTCAAAATCCTTAACCCAGACCGAAGTCTTAATATCTCAAAGCTTGAGATTTTAGCCCCTTCATATTTTTAACTTCCCGATATGGGAAGTTATTGTTTTTGGGTCGATTTTCGAAATCGGAATTTTTATGATATGTTTACGTTTAGCTGGCAGTCTGTATGTGTGTGTATGTGTATGTATCGCTGTATGTGGATCAAATTTCGTCCAACGCTTTCTCAAATCTCAACAACGGATGGCTCGATTTCATCGAAAATGGTAACAACATGTTCCTGGTATATGATGCGAAAGACTTGAAAACCTTTAGATCTGCAAGATGGCGACGTGATTACAATCCCGACCTCTGTTTTTCCACAAAAAACGAACAACGTAACCCTATTCCAATATCTAGGACTGTCTTACAAGGTTTTCCACGCTCTCAACATCGTCCAGTAATTCTTGAGGTAGGAATCCAAATTCCACTCGTTAACTCTACTCCTCAACCTAGATGGAATTTTAACAAAGCTGATTGGGATAAATATAGGATGAAGTTGGATGCAGTGATTCGCTGGATCCAACCCATTCCTAAAAATTACGATAGATTTGTTGGAGCCATCATCTCAACTGCAAAGAAATGCATCCCAAGAGGCTTTCGTGAAGAATATATTCCTGGCTGGAGTAAAGAGAGCGATATATTATATGAGGAGTACCTTAGTAGTGGTGAGGCAGACGTGGCTGATGACTTAATATACTCACTGGACGCCGCGAGAAAACAAAAGTGGATTAAGGCTGTTGAAAACATTGATTTTTCCCATTCAAGCAGGGAAGCATGGAGTCTCCTTCGGAAACTGGGTGGCTCAAACTCAATTACTCGTGCTAACAATGAAATAAATCCAGAGGACATCGCAAATCACATAGTAAATATGTCTCGTGCTTCTATTAATCGCCTTCATAAGAGAACAATTAAACGCAAATTAAGAGAAATGAAGCGCAATTGCTCGTCTCCATCGAAGTATGCGAACTCTTTTAGTAGCGAAGAACTAGAATCAGCTCTGTCCCAAACAAAAAACGGAAAAGCAGCTGGCTACGATGGCATTTTTCCAGAATTTCTTAAGAATGCTGGAAAAAATGTAAAACAGTGGCTAACTAAATTTTTCTCGAATGTCCTAGAAACCGGCAACCTACCAAAACATTTTAAGACTACGAAAGTGATAGCGATACTTAAGCCAGGTAAACCATCCAATGAACCACGAAGCTATCGCCCGATTGCCCTTTTGAGCACCTGCTATAAATTGCTAGAACGGTTCATATACAATCGTATCGCACCGATATTGAATGACCAGATCCCAGTCGAACAAGCTGGTTTTCGTCCCAATCGCAGTTGCACTGACCAACTGCTCGCTCTAACATCCTATATCGAAGCTGGGTATCAAAAACAACTAAAAACAGGCGCAGTATTCATCGATCTTACTGCAGCATATGACACGGTCTGGCGAATTGGGATTATATATAAGCTGTTCAATGCAATACCTTGTAGCACCATCTCACGTTTAATTAACAACATGCTGAGTAATCATGTATTCAAAGTTCATCTAAATAATTCCTGCAGTAGGTCTAAAACGCTTAACAATGGTTTACCACAGGGTTCCGTCCTGGCGCCATTACTTTTTAATCTGTACATCCATGACATTCCTGACACAACATCAAAGAAATTTGGTTACGCTGATGACTGGACCCTGGCCACTCAAAACAAAGACATGGGTGTTTTGGAGGATTTGCTCTCAACTGACCTAGCGATAATGAATGACTATTTTCGAACGTGGAGTTTATTTCCCAATCTAAGTAAAACCGAGAGCTCCTGTTTCCACTTAAACAACAAACTGGCAAAACACGAACTATCAGTGTTATTTAACGGCACTGTCATTAAATACAATCAACAGCCAAAGTACCTGGGCATTACTCTCGATAGAACTCTTTCTTTTAAACTCCACCTAGAAAATACGTCACAAAAACTTAAAACGAGAAACAATATATTGCACAAACTGGCAGGCTCTACATGGGGTGCTACTCCAGCTACCCTCCGAACAACTGCTCTAAGTCTGGTTTACTCAGTGGCTGAGTATGGCGCACCAGTCTGGTTGAATAGCACACATACTCAAAAAGTTGACTGCCAGCTGCATGCTACGATGCGTACTATAAGTGGTACTATCAGATCCACCCCTTTACCTTGGCTCCCCGTGTTAAGCAATATCGCTCCACCTGCACTCAGACGCTCGCATGCTCTCATGCGTGAACATAAAAAGGTTACCAACAACACCACGTTACCCTTGCACGAATATTACGGTGACCACACTCGTTGTCGATTGAAGTCAAGAAAGCCTCCACATAAAACTGCCAGCAACCTGCTGGCAACTGATTTTAATATCTTGGATGCCTGGGACACCTCCTGGCAACATTACAACACAACTGGCCTTTCTATTACTAACCCGACTTCTACCCAACCTGGTTTCGATTTGCCACGTCATACCTGGACTACATTAAACCGAATAAGAACGAATCATGGACGTTGTGCTGATTCTTTCTACAAGTGGGGCATTTCAGAGTCCCCTGAGTGTGACTGCGGCGCTCCACAACAAACTATAAAACACATTGCAACTGTGTGTCCAATTCGACGTTACAATGGCAACATCTCAGACATCCATTTGGCGACTCCCGATGTAGTAGCATGGATAGACTCGCTCGATGTAAACATCTAATGTTCAAATGTACTGCCCAATGTTCAAATATTTTACTTTTTAATTTACTTAAAAGACACGCAATCAAATCGATTGTAAGTTCATTTAATGTGTATCCATGTATTGTTTTAGGTAGATTTTATAGAAGAGTCTACCTATTTTTAAGTTTAATTTTTTAATGTGTCACAAAAAAAACCATACGCTAAATAAAAATCGAAAATGGTCACAATCGATGTATCGGAGCGTAACTTAGAGCCCAGTACTACCGAAATTAAATCATTTGTTGTTTAGTGGTTTCCAAAAAACTGAAAATCATCTCTTGGAAATATCATGAAAATAAATAATGATGTCAAGGTCATTGACTTAACATATAGTTTGTCAACATGTCAGCCATTTATAATGACATTGGTATAAAAAAATTACTATCTTAGTTTTTGAGTTGTTTAAGAAAATGTGATAAAACTGTGTGTTATTTTCGTGACGAAAACTCATGAGATCTTGTAACTGTTGTATGAAAATGAGCTGCAAACGCATCCGAGCATACTTGAATATCGAAGATCTGAGTTATTTTCAAAATTTGACAATGAGGTTAGGGGGTAGTGAGTGGATCACCTGAAAAACTCTTTATTTTCAACTTCTGCATACTTTAAACACTCAGTTCTGACATTCAATTTTATTGGCTTCCGGCACTTCCGGTTAAATATATCTTTTTTTATTCTTTTGGGGTGTGTGAATAGCTTTTCCACAAAAAACGAACAACGTAACCCTATTCCAATATCCAAGGCTGTCTTACAAGGTTTTCTACGCTCTCAACATCGGCCAATAATACTTGAGGTAGGTATCCAAATCCCACTCGTTAACTCTACTTCTCAACCTAGATGGAATTTTAACAAAGCTGACTGGGCTAAATATAGGTCGGAGTTGGATGCAGTGATTCGCTGGATCCAACCCATTCCTAATCCAACGATAGGTTCGTTGGAGCCATCATTTCAACTGTAAAGAAATGCATCCTAAGAGGCTTCCGTGAAGAATACATTCCTGGCTGGAGTAGAGAGAGCGATATATTATATGAGGAGTACCTTAGTAGTGGTGAGGCAGACGTTGCTGATGACCTAATATACTCATTGGACCCCGCGAGGAAACAAAAGTGGATTAACGCTGTTAAAAACATTGATTTCTCCCATTCGAGCGGGGAAGCTTGGAGTCTCCTTCGGCAGCTGGGTGGCTCAAACTCAATTACTCGTGCTAACAATGAAATAAATCCTGAGGACATTGCAAATCATATCGTAAACATGTCTCGTTCTTCTATTAATCGCCTTCATAAGAGAACCATTAAACGTAAAAGTTAGGGAAATGAAGCGTAATTGCTCGTCTCCATCGAAATATGCGAACTCCTTTAGTAACGAAGAACTAGATTCAGCTCTGTCCCAAACAAAAAACGGAAAAGCAGCTGGCTATGATGGTATTTTTCCAGAATTTCTTAGAAATGCTGGAAAAAATGTAAAACAATGGTTAACTAAATTTTTCTCGATTATCCTAGAAACTGTCAATCTTCCAAAACATTTTAAGACTACGAAAGTGATAGCGATACTAAAGCTATGTAAACCATCCAATGAAACAGGAAAGCTGCCGCCCAATTGTCCTTTTGAGCACCTGCTATAAATTGCTAGAACGACTCATATACATCGATATCGCACCCATCGTGAATGATCAGATCCCAGTGGACAAGCTGGTTTCCGTCCCAATCACAGTTGCACTGAACAACTGCTCGCTTTAACATCCTATATCGAAGATGGGTATCAAAAAACAATTAAAAACAGGCGTAGTATTTATCGATCTCACCGCAGCATATGACACGGTCTGGCGAATTGGGATTATATATAAGCTGTTCAATGCAATACCTTGTAGTACCATCTCACGTTTAATTAACAACATGCTAAGTAATCGTGTATTCAAATTTCATCTAAATAATTCCGGTAGTAGGTCCAAAATGCTTAACAATGGTTTGCCACAGGGTTACGTTCTGGCGCCATTACTTTTTAATTTGTACATCCATGACATTCCTAACACAACATCAAAGAAATTTGGTTACGCTGGTGATTAAGCCCTGGCCACTCAAAAACAAAGACATGGGTGTCTTGGAAGATTTCCTCTCAACTGACCTGGCGATAATGAATGACTATTTTCGAACGTGGAGCTTATTTCCTAATCTAAGTAAAACCGAGAGTTTATGCTTCCACTTAAACAACAAACTGGCAAAACACGAATTATCAGTCAGTGTCATTTAACGGCAGTGTCATTAAATACAATCAACAGCCAAAGTACCTGGGCACTCTCGATAGAACTCTTTCTTTGAAACTCCACCTAGAGAATACGTCAAAAAAACTTAAAACGAGAAACAATATATATTACACAAACTGGCAGGCTCGACATGGGGTGCTACTCCAGCTACCCGCCGCACAACTTCTGCTCTAAGTCTGGTTTACTCAGTGGCTGAGTACGACGCACCAGTCTGTTTGAATAGCACACTTACTCAAAAAGTTGACTGCCAGCTGGATGGCACGATGCGTACTATAAGTGATACTATCAGGTCCACTCCTTTACCTTGGCTCCCTGTGTTAAGCAATATCGCTCCACCTGCTCGCATGCGCTCAAGCGTGAACATAAAAGGGTAACCAACAACATCACGTTACCCTTGCACGAATATTACGGTGCCCACACTCGTTGTCGATTGAAGTCAAGAAGGCCTCCACACAAAACTGCCAGCAACCTGCTGGCAACTGATTTTAATATCTTGGATGCCTGGGACACCTCCTGGAATCATTACAACACACCTGACCCTTGTATTACTAACCCGACTTCTACTCAACCTGGTTTCGATCTGCCACGTCATACCTGGACTGCACTAAACCGAATAAGAACGAATCATGGACGTTGTGCTGATTCTTTCTACAAGTGGGGCATTTCAGAGTCCCCTGAGTGTGACTGCGGAGCTCAACAACAAACCATAAAACATATTGCAACTGTGTGTCCAATTCGACGATACAATGGCGACATCTCAGACATCCCTTTGGCAACTCCCGTTGTAGAAGCTGTCTTGTATACAAAGTGGTCGGTGTCTATTCAACAAATGATGATTTTTTAACTGTCCTGATTGAACCTGATTGTCCTGAACTGAACCTAACATTTGTTGTGTATGATATGATTTTTGATATCGGTATTTTAATGATATCTTCACGTTTCAAGACCGCCGGAAACTGTCTTGACAACTTCTTTTAGTTCGCATTCTTTCGGTGTGTATGTATTATGTATATGTGAGTGTAATCCTCTTTAAATGTAAATTATTACAATTGATTTATCGTATTAAAAATAAATAGTGTATTAACGTGTACATAATAACGTGTATTTGTGGCTAATCCCTAATTGAGCTAATATTAATAGTTTGATGACTTCTTTGTTTAAGTTTTTTTAATATTTTTTTTTTTTAATTTTTTTTTCTTTTTACTTTAATTTATGTTCTAGAAAGCATATTTTTGGATGACGCAATTAAATCATATTATTTTACTTTACAGTCCAAAATAGGCAGTAAAATTAGTTTGATGTGTCAGTATACCTTATCCAGCAGTCTGTCTTGGCAACTCGTTAGTTTTTAACTTTACGGGAAGTTCTTGGCGCGACCCCTTTCCACTAGTTTTTTTGAAATGCAGATAAAAGTTCATAATTTTACGGTACAGGTATATGAGGTCATGAATAACGCTAGTATACATACTAATTTTTTATTTTTGTTTTATCTAGTCTTTGGTTTTCTCATTTTCTTCTAGTTGGTAATATATGTGTAAAATATGGTGGGGCTGAAATCTCAAGCTCTGAAATATCAAGACTTCGGTCTGGGTTAAGGATTGTGATATAGTTTTCGGCAAAAAACTTTTATGAGGACATGGTTTTTAGTTTTGGGCAGCGAATGTATATCAAACATAACTTTTTGTTAAAGTACATGTATTTTTGTTTTTTTTAGATATGTATTACAAAACAAACACGAAACATCAATACGTTGCCGGAAAATTATAACAGATCATAAATTAACATAATTTAGTGAAAAGATGATGCACTCAGAAAACTACAAAAACCTCTCCATTTAGCGTTTCGAGAAAATATTTCAAAATCACAAATTCATATTTCTTTCAAAATTCCAAAAATATTGTAAAAATTAAATAAAATCAAAAATTCAAACTTTTTTCAAACAAAATTATAAAATATTTCAAAAATTATTACAAAATCAAACATTAAAACTTTTTTCAAAAATTCTAAAAATATTGCAAAAATTATAACAGAATCAAAATTTGTAACTTTTTCCAAAATTATAAAAATTATAATAAAATCAAAAATTTTAAATTATTCAAAATTCTATAAATATTCCAAAAATTATTACAAAATCAAAAATTTGAAACTTTTTTCAAAATTCTAAAAATATATATAAAATTCAAAAATTCTATTCTTTTTCAAAATTCTAAAAATATTCCAAAAATTAGAATAAAATCAAATATTTAAACTTTTTCTAAATTCTAATAAAATTCTAAAAATTCTTAAAAATTCAAAAATTTAAACTTTTTCCAAAATTCTAAAAATATTGCAAAATTTATAACAATATCAAAAGTTGAAACTTTTTCCAAAATTATAATAAAATCAAAAATTTAAAATTTTTCAAAATTCTAAAAATATTCCAAAAATTCTTACAAAATTAAAACTTTTTCCGAAATTCCAAAAATATTGCAAAAATTATTATAAAATCAAAAATACAAACTTTTTCAAAATTCCAAAAATATTTAAAAAACTATAACAAATTCAAAAATTTCCATTTTCAATTATATTTACGTAAACAAACAGCTAAGTTTTTTTTCCCAAAAAATTATCTAAAAAAATAAATGAAATCATTTTTTTGACACACTTGACAATATTTTTTTGACAAACTTATGCAATAAAATTCTCAATAATTTCATGTTCATTATACATTTCATTTCATACAAATAACTTATTTTATTTTTTTCTAAAATAAGTGAAAATCATTCTTTTGGCACACTTGACATTATTTTTTTGACTAACTTATAATTCTCAATAATAATAATGAAATTTCATGTCGTACAAATAATTAATTTTATTTTTCCAAAAAATTGGGTAAAAAAATAAATAATAATCTTTCTTTTGACACACTTAACAACATTTTTTTGACAAACTTATAATACCATAATTCTCAGTAATAATAATAAAATTTCATGTCATACAAATAATTAATTTTATTTTTTTCCAAAAAATTAGGTAAAAAATAAATAAAAATCTTTCTTTTGACGCACTTGACAACACTTTTTTGACAAACTTATAATGCAATAATCTAGTTTTTGATCTCACATACCAGTCCCGACCATCCAGATTTCTGCACATTCTTTGTTCCTATTCATTATAACTTAAAATGAACGTTTTTTAAGCAAAAAATATGCATATTTCCTTGTTTTGACACACTTGATGATTTTTTTGACACACTTCCGGTGCAGTTATCGAACACATCCTCCTTTCGGCTTTTACCATTGAGTGTACCTATTTTTGGAATTCAAAATTTTGTAAATCCCCCATAGCCGATTTTTCCCCTTTCTTTAAGGAAAAAATCCCTCAAGCTTTCATTAAAAATATACATATATACCGCATTTACAGCGACATAGTAAATTAGTGGATAGTATATTATTTTTTGGGAAAAGGAGACGGTGTGGAAATCAAAGATTTTTATTTGCAATGGTATTCACAGCGTGAAGTATTAAATTAAAAAAAATTTGATTTTTAGTAAGGCTTTTAAAATAAAAAGTGTTTACAGCACAGATTTAAATTACATCCACTAATTTGCTATGCCGCTGTAAATGCGGTAATAAATTCAATTATTTATTGGAAAAATTTCAAAAACCACTACAATTATAATAATATTTATCCTTCCGACAGCTATAAATATAGGTTTATTTTTGTTTTTTACGACTATATTTGTGTACGTTATTAGTCTTAATAGAATAAAACAAATAGCTGTTAGTTTTATTCTGCACCGCGAATGTGGCAGAACACAATAAAACAATTTATTTGATTGTATTGAATGCTGAAATAAATTTGATTGTATTTTATAAAAATTATAATTATATAAAAAAATCAAAAATCAAACATATTCGCTCTGATTATATAAAAACAGTAAATTTAAACTGAAGCTCATGTCCCTCTCTGGAATAATAAAAAAGGGCAAAGGCTACCTACTGTGAATAAATTAAAATAAATTTTTAAAAGATTGTTTTTTGGTTTCTCATTAGTATAAAATTTGATGTTTTTCATTGTAAGTCTTTTCATTTTCAAAATACCAAATAATTAAATAGATATCGAAATTTTGAATCAAATTTATTTAATTGTTTGAAATTAATTATTCAAAAAAATATAACAAATTCATTGTTTTTCTTTATTCGTTTTACTTGTTTTATCAACAAATCTTAAAATAATTCAATTTAAATTAATAAATGTTACTCTATCGGAAGGATAAAACGTTGTATTGGGTTCGTATTCAATGAATTTTATTCTCTCAAAAATTTGTAATGCTCGCTCGCGCTTCGCTCATATCGTAAACTTCTCCTTGAAAAATAAAAGCATTAAACACTTACACAATAAATTGCTATTGTTTCAACTTTTCATACGACATGTGGAATAAAATTGTATTGCTTTAAAATGGAGCATTAAATCTAAAGATTGAGAAGGACATTTTTTAAAAGAAGTAAATATGTCTTGATTTCATGATTTTCAAAAATTTTTTAAATTGTATAATACCTCTTTTTCGAAACGAAAGCAATTGCTCAGAAATAAAATAGTGATGCCAAACATCCCAATTTTTTAACATCCATCCATCGATGCATAGAGAGTCAACTTGTAGTTCCAGGTGATTTTATTTTTCGTTTCAAAGGGTCAAAATATTCCTGAAATTCAGATAACATTGTGGTGCTTTGGGGTTTTCGAACATCAGAAGGCTGAAATTATGATATTTCAACATCAGAAAGCTGAAATTCCATCGCGAATTTGACAATACTCAAGCCGATGCATTTAAGTAAAATTATCGGGTGATCGACATCTTTCTGAAGAGTGGTAAAAAATTGGTTTGCGCAACCATTTCAAAATAAGTTTTAATTTAAAACGGTCCTACTATTAAATGTAAAAAATACCGCACTTTCCAAGTTTTTACCCGCTTTCCCGTTTTATATGAAATATCCCGCAAACGGGAAAAAACTCCGCGATCTGGCAACACTGATTTGAATTCATTTTAACATAAAATAATGCAAAGTCTATTACAATTTATAAATTGTTTGCATTAAATCTATAATTATAGCAATAAAATAGTTAATGTTTTCATGGAAGTATATACATTACACAAAAGTCGGAGAAAAAGTATATAACAAATTTCGAGTTGCAAACCATTTTCCATGATCGTGAAGATACTGCACTCGCCGCTACGCGTCTCGTGCGCAATATTTTCCTTCGTTTGTAAAATGATATTTACAACTCTAGATATGTAATAAACTATTTCTAAAGTAAAAGAGATTTAAGTAACTACAGCTGTGCTGCACGTAGAATAACAATTTGTACAGCGAATGTTATACTATAAAAATAATTGTGATTTTTGAGTGTTTATTTTAGTGAGTAGATTTTTTAACTAACAGTCTAGTTGTTAGAAAAAAAATAGTGTGTGTGTTATTATAACTGCTATAATTAAACTTCTAAAACTGCATGAATAATTTTAGTTAAAGAATATGTAAGAAGAATATATGCTGTTCTGATTTGGTCGTCGTGTCATACATAATACCTAGTGTCTTTGAGGAAGGTTAATTCGAATAGATAAATAAATAAAAGGAACTCCACATGAAAATTTTTTTATGCACTTGTCTAGTATTGGTGTTAAATCTGTACAATATCTTTTATAGGTTGAAATATTGATCAATTTAGAGTACATCATCAAGGAAATAAAATGAGATTAAGATATTAAGAACAGATATTTATTTATTACAATATGTTTATATCTTATTTAAAACTAAATTTTCAACACCCTTACTTTCACAAAACTTTTACCTTTTTCATAAAGCTACTTTATTTCACTTTATCGTCTACTTATTTCTTAGGTCGCTGCTGTAGGAAAAACGATAAAAGATAAAAAAAACGTAAGTTACACAACAATAATACTTTGGCAATCTTCTGTTAAAATAACATACAATACGAAAGAGAAAACAAATAATTTTCAGAAGAGGGGCGATAACTTGTTGAATAGATAAATTTAAGAGACAAGCTGGCTTTCCTTCTATGTGGGAGCTAGAATTTGTTCATACATATCTTTTTCTCTCGCTGTAATTTATTTTTAATAAATACCAATTTATATATATTCTTTACATACACACTTGTGTTTAAAAAATTGCGCGTTTTGGTTGCGCATTAACTACCACTGCGTTGTCTGGAAATTCCTTAATGTCATTCTTAGCATTCCTGAAACAAAACAAACAAAAAAACGTTTTTGTTGTATATTTAGAAATTATTTTCTTATTCTTCGTGTTTTCGAATATGTGTTCATTTTTGATATAGGGCAAGAAAAGTTTAGAAATTTTTTCGCGTGATAATTTTATTTTATCAATTATTGTAATAAATATTTTTAACACTTTTAATTTTTGAACACAGATGGTGTACGATTGGTGAGAGAGATTTCTATAATTTAGATGATTTATTGAACGAGAAATAAAAGAGTGACCATTTTAAAGACCATGATATCACCAACCACTCTGATGAAACTATACGAGCTTTTCTGAATGAAAATCGCTGACCAGAAATTGTACTTTCTGATAATTTGTAATTTGTTCCATGTCTATGTAATATGCAATTATTTCGTCATGACATAAAGCCAGTGGAAAAGTACCAGCCTAATCATTCTGATTATCATTATATGATAGTAAATTTGTTATGGATGACGGTTGTATATGCAATATGCATATTATGTTACCCTGTTATCTACAACAAATTAACCGAATATTCTGTAATGGGGTTCGTACGGTTCAGTTTTAATAAATACAACAGGGATAACAACAATAAGTTACTCTTGTATTACGGGGCCTTCGTCTTCGTGATTCGGTT
>OY856188.1:192706321-192748567 GCA_963693315.1 Diogma glabrata | reverse complement strand
ATATACAGCACCGAAAGTTATTGTTAAGTTCGTGTTGTAAAAAATAGAATAAATTTAAAAAAATTGGTGTTGGGGATGTGCACAATTATTTATCGACAAGTGTACAAGCATTTCTCGACGTTTTGGGTCTTGACTAGTCTAAATAAGCAAACAAACACGTCCGTGTGCCGCCGTTTTATTAAAATGTTTAAAGGAAAACTAAAAACAGATTACCTATTTCAGTTTTTTTTTAAAAATTATTTATTAATTTTTATTCATTTATTTTAAAATGGATAACTAAGTAAAATATCCTATCATACAATAAAATATGACATATGCCAATATTTCATGATAAGATGAAAAAATAATAACAAAATAATAAGTGAAAAATCTATTTGTGAGAAATTTGCAGAAAACAGAACAAAACTAATTGCCAATAATCCAGCTGATGCAGCACACCCCAAACGCACCACTCACCACCTCAATCGAGGCACAAAGCCCACACATAATTATGTGTTGGTATGATTCCTCGGAAGAGCTAATGAGCGGTACCACTACGGAACGCTGCCCAGCTAAGACTGGAAGTGCTGCCTTTGACTAATTAAAGTTCGTCCGCCAGCACCCTATATCATCTTGGCTAATGACATCTCCTGCCATTGCCAGTAGTATGTGATATCTCACGCTAACTCATATGTCAATGGCAGGGACTTTAGTACGCAGGGTAGTCAGACCCGTAGTTCAACATTGATCATAATCGATCCCTCCTGCGGGAGATTGCTTGCAAAAATTAACTGTGCAATTAATCCTTGTTTGGAAACAGTTTAAAACGAATTAAAACAAAGGAATAAACTAATTTTCAATTGCTCTTGTACAACAACAAAAATTACCTCAATATCTGATCCTCCAGAAGATTTAAAATCACTGTCAACCTCAACGTCTTCCTTTTCACCCGAATCACTTTCGCCTCCAGAAATATCGTTTTCATCCGCTAGAACTTCAACATCATTAGATTCATCGACATAATCTTCGTCGTTGGATTCCCCTTCAACAAACTCCTCAGTACTATCAAGTTCTTCCTCTAATTCTCTCTCCAATTCTAAATCTAATTCACTTTCATCTTCATCTTCCCGATCATCTTCTTCAACAGCTTCAGCTTCCAATGCTTTATTAAATGCATTTTGTGAAAAATTATAAATATCTTGATATGTTCCTTTTTTCAAGCGTTCTAATAATTGTTTTTCTATGGAGCAATCTAATTTAGCAGCAATTAAAGCTTTTTGTTCTCGTCTTCTTTCGCGACGTTCGATTTTTCTTTGTATTGGCACAATAATCTTTTGCCGTCGTAATCTCAATTTTCGCATTCGTATTAAATACTGAGTTATTTTTACAAATCTTTGTTTACATTTTTGTTTTACAAAATTTGCCCAATATAGTAAATTTTCATTTATTTGATATATTGCTTTTTCAAAATTACGAGATAGTTTTATTTTTTCCCATGTTTTACTAGGAAATGCAAAACGTTCGGCAGTTTTCATGTATAAATATATAATGCCATTTTCTTCGCGTATTGACTGTTCGCTAATGGGCATGATGAACGGCTGCAGAGACCAGTTAAATTATATTCATTACGGCAGAACTTCTGAGTTTGTGTTCTGAAACGGAAAAACCATTAATAATTGCTATAGTTGTTGTGATATTCGTCATTTTAGGTTAAAAGCCTCAGTAGTCAGTATCATTCTCTCACGTGAGATGCATAGCCCGTAAAACTTATTAAAATTAATAATGGAATAGGGGGACGGGGGGACGTGACGTACTAAGTTAATTTTGTATATGAAAACAAAAGCCGTTCATTTTGACTGAAATAGCTGAATTTACTGAAAAAACAGTAATTGCATACAATTTGCCAGATAATTCAGTCATATCGAACGGGGCTAAGAAAGGTTATTAAATAAATAAATAATAGCATTGAAACAATGAATTAAATCTTAATCATACTTACATGACTTTGAAAGAACAATGATTTTTATTTATTATACTCCAAAAAAAATACCAAAACTGACACTTTAGTTGTAGTTTCAGATTCAGATTCGTGCTGGAGGCAACTGTCATTCCGTGTATCTTAAATTATTTTAACGTTCATTATAAAGTTCAAAGCCATTATACAGTGGCACAACATATTTAAAAAAAATACTGTAATAGATATAGGGTTCGTTCGTAAACACCAAATCGCTAGCTTATTTTCCTATTTTGACGTTTGTGGCTGGAAATGGTCGTTCTTAAACTATTTCTTGCCTATTTAAGCAAACGATTTGACAGATAAAGTTGTTCGGAAACTCCATTTCTATTCCAAAATAGGCGATTCAATCGCCTGGGGATATTACTTTTTCTTAGGCCCCAAAACGAGTTGTATCGGAGCCCCAGGGTCCAAGATACAGGCCTTTGAAAAAAGCAAAATCCATACAAAATTGCACTGGTTTTGACAAAATTTTTTTATTTTTCACTTATTTTTGCTTCATTTCCTATGTACTTATAAGATAAACGATCAAAACTGTCCCTTTTACAAAATTTTCTTAATTTACGATAAAAATAATAGAAAAAAAATCCACTCGCACCTAAGTTAAAGTAATCTTGCCTCAAATGGTCATAACGTGGGCCCCTAAGGCTAGAATTATTTTTTTTAAGGGTATTCATGTTGATTCTTTAAAATTATATATCAAAAATAACATTATACGTCATTTGGATTGCAACATTCGGTTAAAAAAAGTGTACTTTTGTAGGGTCCTCCTCGGGCTCTACGGTTTATCTTTCACTTTATATAAAAATTACTGGTTGACTTACTTGGCTTACTATGTTGTAGTTCTCATCCCTGGTCTCCTTTCGAATGAAAACACTCAAATAATTTACGTATATATATATTTAGTATTAAATTTATTTAAACTGTTTTATTGATTACACTTACTCGAACATTCTTTTTGTTCGTAATTAAATAATTTAAATGGTAATTAAATTTAACACAATTTGATTTCTTTATTCGAAAGTAATTGGATTTAGTACAACTTATTTCTGTGCACTTCTTGATTTTTTTCTTAGACACTCAAGATAACACTTTGCACTTATTGACTTTTTTTCTTCGACACTCAAGATAACACTTTGCACTATGTCGTGGGTACCGATTAAAACCCCTTGTTAAATTCGCGATGTAGACTGACGATAAATATTATTGGTATAGGTCGCGGTATAGACTAACTAGAATCTCGTTGATCTAGTATTATTTATTACAAATTTCGAATTGGCTTCCACCAATCAGAAATTTGCATCATAAATTATTTCTCAAATGACATAAAGTAATTTTTCTCACAGATGTTGAGAAACAAAATAGAAAACGCTTCGTTTGAATTTTTCTATGAATTGTTTATCATAGTTTGTCTGTCGTATTTTCTTTCAGTCCGATGTGTTCTTATTTTAATGCATCTTGTTTTTTCATTCTTAGTAATTACATTAAAATTGTTTTGGAATCAATTTTCTATGAGAAAATCTTTTATAGAAAAAATGAAACACTTGTTGGTTTCGCTGAAAAATGGGTTTTTGGATGAAATTTTAATTGAATTGGAGATTGAAGGTTTATGTTCTGTCTGTGACTGTGAATTTGTCTGGGAACGTGAATTGTTTGGTTGTTTTAGTTCAGATTTTGAATTATTGGAATGTGAATGATTATGAGAAATGTAAATGGTTTGGTTGTTTGGATTTTGAATTATAGGAATGTGAATGATTATGAGAAATGTAAATGGTTTGGTTGTTTGGATTTTTGCTACCATGTAGCGAGTCTAATGCTTGTCTTATTTTAGGATCGCTACACTTTTATACGATATTTTTTTTTTCAAAGGCCTATATCTTGGTCCCCGGGGCTGATTTTCAAAAAATTTTTTTTGTAATATGCTTATAAAAGTGCCCTTAAAAAAAATAAAAAAAAATTGGCCGGGGCCTAAGATAAAGTAATCTTGCCAATCGCCTATATTGGACTTTGGAGGCGATTCAATCGCCTATTTTGGATTATTAAAAAAATTTTATATTTTATTTTGTGTGTCTCATTTATTTACTAGAAATATGAAAATTGTTTTTTTTTAAATCTGCATCAATATTTTAATACAAAAATTAATCAAATAAAAATTCAAAACATAAATCATTTGTTTTTATTTTTCATAACTTGAAACCTGCAAATAATAATTTTTTCACACAAACCAAACATGTTTTGTGTTGTGTTTAGTTTGTTTTTCCTGTTGTTAAATTATTATAATTATTGTGATAAGTTTTAATGAATAATTATTAATTTTTAATACTTCTTATATATATTTAGGCAACTGGTCGTTCGGAAACAAAATGCCAATTCTTGTTCTTGTTGAAGAACTGATAGCCAGCCGCGCCCCTTGGAATGACAGCTGCCTATTTTAGAAAATAAGCAAGCGATTTGGTGTTTCCGAACGAAACCATAGTTGTTTAAAGATTTATTTAAGCGCTTTGCCCATCGGAAAACGAAAAATATAAAAAACGAAACAGGATTTTATATATTTTGCTATAACTCGAAAATATTTAGTATATTTTAGCTGAAATCCTCTGAAATTTGTTCGAAAACACAATACTAAAATATTTTAATTTAAAAAATCAATTAAAACTATTTAATATTTCCACAAATTTAAATTTTAATTATTTCTGTCAGAAAATTTAAAATATTTTTTAAGTTTTTCGGCAGAAATATTAAACGAAAAAATTTTTCGTGCTGTTTTTCTGTTATAAAATTTTATTCTGTTATAATTTTGTATTGCCAACTTAACGATAATTATGTAATACCTAAAATAATAAAATTTTTGACAAATGACATATTAACATAACCTTAATTTCACCGCGTCGGTCGGGTAGTAAAAATAATATTAAAATGATGGAGCAGCCAATTAAATTTAAAAAGTCATTGAAAACGGAAGAAAAGGAGCAGAAAAAAAAAGAAAATAAAGTTTTTGAGGAAAAATTAATAATTGTAGTAGAAGCACACCCGTCAATTTATAATAAAACATCCAAAGATTATCAGTGAAAGACTCGCCGAAAACCTACAACATGTGTATATAATATGTGTATTTTCATATATGTGTTTTTTATATATTTGAATTTTGGAAATTCATTACCTTAGTGTAATCACCAGCTTTTCCTGTGCGGAAATAGTATCATTTCTAAAATTGGTTTTCTTTGGAGTTATTAATTTTGAGATCTACAATAAAATAAATTTAAATTGGTTTTGGTTCATCCGAAAATACAGATAAAATTTTTTTGGATATAACTCCAAATTTTTTACCAATGTCTGGTACTCTCCATGAGTATTTCGTAACTTATTAATCGGATGTATATGATACGCACGGCTTCTACTTTTCCGTGATAAGTAATAACTCAAACAACACAATAAAATTTTCTTTTTTATTAACATTTTCTTTCAATTTTATATTGAAATTTTATTTTGCTATATGAAAGTAATGTACAAGATTTGACACTTGAATGACATATTAAGAAAATATATTTTCGCTTTGGTTGATGGGTAAGGCAAACCGAAAAAATGCTATTAATTGTCAAATTTTTCGTTTTTTATATTTTTCGTTTTCCGATGGGCAAAGCGCTTTAACGTGTTAATTTAACATTTTTTTTCTCGTGGCGAAACTAAATTTAATTAATTCGACAATATATTTTTTTTTCTCGGTATAATAATTTGTTTTTATATTTTTATAGTAATTCGATTTTTCGTCTGTTGAAAGAAAATTTTAATTTATATTTTCTTTATCGATTATTGATTTTTTCATTGCAAAATGGCAACTAACGATATAATTAACCTGTCTCAGTCTTATAACATGTGTGATCTGCTGCGAAGATATTCGTGAATCGGATCCAATTCTTTCCACTCTTTGTCATCATGTTTTCCATAGTGCGTGCCTTACCAACTGGTTGGAAACATCCTCAAATTGCCCAGTCTGTCGAACAGAGTGTATTAAAACAAAGTTAAGACAATTACCTGAGTCTATTTCAGTTCCGATTTCTTCCAGCGGTGCAGTTCATAAAAGAATTACTCGTTCTCAGACGGCTACTCAAAACAAGATTGCTAGTGATGCAACCTTGTTTTCTTTACCAGCTGTAGAAGTCAACCCACATTCTGCTTCCGAAATTTTATCTCCATTTAAAAATTCAAACTTAAATAACAACTCAAATTTATACTGCAGCGATTCAAGCTAGTGAAGATCGAATCTTGCAAGACTTCGAATCAAAAATGGCACAATTTGCGAATTCTTTTAATTTTAAAAATTCAGATATTCAAACAGAACCTGTAGCTCCTGTCCATTCATTTAGGGATTTCTTGCCACGTACTAGTAATCCTTCGTCTGTAAATCAAACTGCATATCTTTCTCCTCCTATGAATAATATTAGTTCTCGACTGAATGATAGGTATCCTAATATGATCCGAAATTGGAATTTTACTTTTAACCGTAGCTATAATGGATTAGATGTTGAAGAATTTATTTATAGAATTTGAATTCTCAACCAAACATTCAATGATAATTGAATACATCATTACATCATTGTATCATTGAATACATCATTGAATACGTACATCATCAACGAGTTTCATGGCCCAACCTTTGTCTGGCACTTCGAATTGGGCTTAAAGATCGTCGAACAGACGATGAAGTACGTGAGTTGATGAGAGCTCGCAAGCAACGCTCGACTGAGTCCTTCGATGATTTTTATAATTCAATTCTGAGGTTGTCAGATAAACTGTCGACTCCCATGAACGAACCTGAATTACTCAATTTATTGAGGAATAATTTAATTAGCGAAATTCGTATGGCTCTAGTTTTTGTAACTATTTTTGACATAGCTCGCGAAAAACTGTGTCAGGAGCTATCATCGAAAAATCAAGGGTTTGCATTTCGTCCTTTACGGCAAGTTGCTGAATTATCTCCAGTAGCTTTGAACAACATTTCTTTGAATGAATGTAAATCTAGTGATATGATAAAACATAGTGATATGTCTCTACCAAATTGCATAAATGGTACAATACAAATAAGCTGAGTAAATGACTCATTGAATTTAATAAATAAATATAATGATGTGTGTCCATTAAAATACAAAATATTACAAGAGTTCGGTACACAATTAGTTCAGTAAAATAGCAAAAAAAATGACTTTTATAAACATACCTATTAATTAACATTATATATATGAAAACAACTATAACCTTAAGTTTCATGTTTATTAACTAAAAATCGTCCAGAAAATTTAAAATCAAATATGTATACTAAAGTTACAATTTTATTTTTATACAGATTTATATGAAGGAAGGTCAACGTACGACATTAATCAGACAAATAATAATATTCAATAAAAATAAAAATCTTAAAGAATTATAAAATTATAATATTTTGAAAAAAAAAAAATTAATTGAAATGAAATAACTTAAGTTAACGAAATAATTTTACTATTCAAAATTCCTAATATTAAAAAATAAAATAAAAGTAGAACAAAATAATAAATAAATTATTAAATTACATAAACATTCTAATCTTAAATAAAAAGAAATCTTAATCTTAAATAACTTTGGATTATATAAATATAATATTAAACATTTTTTTTTTGGCATACCATATATGATAACTGACACAATTTTTAATTGTTAATTTAATGTAAACTTTCAAAATCTGTTCTTGCTGTACACAGGCCGGTGCTGGGGTTCTGGGACTGCTTCTGTCTCGCCGTTAGGACATCTTCGGGATGCGGAATTCATGATTATAGGGAGTCCTATTTTCTATTTCGACACCCCGAGTATGTTTCGGGCAGGGAGAGATTCCCAGTTTTCTCCGGTACAAGGAGGTGTACAGCAATAGTTTTTGTCAATTGTGTCGAAACCTGACATTGTTAAGGTATATGTAATTGGTGATATGGGCGAAGGCCTAAAACCAAATAAATAAATGAAAAAAAAAAAAAAATTTGTTAACATAAATTGTTTTAATTTAAATTATATGATAGTTCCAGGGTGTCGATTCTGATCGGTTTTGTCAATTTTTTACATACGAATTGAAATATGTTTGGGGAACTCTGTCTTTGATCTGGAAACAATCAATAGCGGTGTTTTGATAGAATTAAAACAAAGCAAAAACTGAAATGTGCTAAGATTTGGAAAGTTCTATACTTCCTTGTTACTGATTTATTTAAAGGCTTAAATCGCCAGTAATTTAACAGTAAAATAAATAGTATAATTGTTTTTATTAATATTCATTATTTAATAAAATCTTAAACTCATTCATCAATAACGCATAATATATTAATGCCACTAGGTCCAAAGCTAACTCGTTCCAAAATACCCTCACAGTTAGTTTTCATAAAAATTAAAAATTGTATAATTACATTAAACAAATTGTTACGATCATGAATGAATGGATGAATTTTGCCATCACATATAAAATTAAATTGTGTTTTTGTTGTATTTGTACACAAAATAGCACAATTCGATTTATTTTTGATTTCTGAAATCGCTTCTTTGGAAGATTTGTCCGAACAAAGGATATAACGGTTATAAAATGGCCTTCCTCCTGGTGGTGGCATTGGATTTAGTTGACCATCAATATACGTACAAAATAAATGAAATAATATAGCCGAATCAGTTGGCAAATGTTCATCCCAATTCAATCCATTATATGAAGATCCAGAATTCCAACGATATTCACCAATACAACTACCCTTTGCTAATTCCTTAATTCGTTGAACTAAATATTCTTGATTTGATGACATTTCAAGAAATGGAATTATTAGCGGTAGCATTGGAACAGGTCCGGATATTAGTTGTTGATTTTCGGCGGTTTTCTTTAATCGTTCCAAACCCACACTGCCAATTTGAATATCAACAACTCCACGCGACTTTAAAGATTCGTCACATTTGTTTATTTCAACAACCAACGGCTTTAAAATTGTTTGTGACATCCACATTCTGAGATTCGCCACATATTTTGATAACTGTGCTAATGTTAATTTCCCTAATAGTTCAGAATTTCCCACGTCTTTAAAATTCATAAAACTTCCTTCATCCTTTGCATTTTGATTATTTTTGGATACTGAGAAAATGATAAAATAAATTAATTAAATCCTATACTTTAGATATGATAATTGTGTACCTATGGTAGGAGAAAGTTGGTAAACCGCTGTTTTAAGTAATCCAGTAACATCATCCATTTTGAAACAGTTCCAATAGTTGCTCATCGAATTTCCACTCCTTGTGTGGTTTGAATCATAGGTTTGGTTTATATTTTCTTCCATTTCAGCACATTGTCTGAAAATCATAATCAATATAATATGTTTGAAACATGAGACTACAAACACTTACCTCAAATATTGTTGTAGTTTTGCTTCGTCTATAATCATATTCGAAGAGCTTCTGTTCGTTGTTAAAAACGACGTATTAGGACTTCGTGCATTCTGGGTATTATTACTTGAATTAAACGAGAGATTACTTCTTAAAGAGCAATTGGGTGATGTTGGCGGTGATGTATTACGAAACCAACTCATAGATAATATTGAAACATTAGGTGAACTATTCCAACTTATAAGGGTTTGGTTCAATGGCGTTGTGTTTAAATCGTGTTTACCATCTTGAACTAACTTCTTTGTTGTAACAATACAACGTGAATCTTGTTCACTGAAGCTTAATAAATCACGTTGTTCGGCATTTCCTTCAACTGGTTCCAGTGCAAACAGGTAATACAAATATTTACAAAAATTATAAACTGTTGATATGGCTAGTATGCCAGTAATAATATATTCCACATAATACCATTGGGAAAATGCAAATGGACATTTATTTAAAATATCATAAACTAATATTGACATAAGAACAGCGTTGATTACCCCCCATGCTAAATTTTCTTTACGATAATTTGTTCGTAAATATAAATTTAAGCTTTTTTCCACAATAGGGCTTTTTTTAAGCGGCGATGTCCTAGAATAATACGTTAAATTTCTAAAATTAAAATTATTGTATTTTATACTTACCGGTGTTGAATATTTGCTGATGTATTCATGTTATTGATTGTGCTATACGAATTATTTTTTAAGAAGGATAACTAATTTATATTTAACATGTACGAATATTCATTTTATTTAACTACAGTAAAGAAATTCTTTAAATGTTTGTTTGAAGCATGTATTGCGCTAAATTAAATATTTTAACAATTTGCAAATGTCAACTGTTAATCATAGGGTATTTATTAATACAATATATAATAGTGTGCGTACCTAAAACTAGATGGATATAGTATCGATAGTACATCTATCTAGTTTTAGGAACGCTTCCCACTAAAATGCATAGTTTACACGAGGCGAGTAAACGTGCGAGTTGAACAGGCGAGTTACTGTAGTACAGTTACTGGCATCGTGTGAATACATAAGGCGAGCTACTCGCATGCGAGCTACCTGTAGGCGAGTTACTACAACATATTTTGTTTTTACTTGCCACTTGCCTTCCCCCTCCACATTGAAAAAAGTAAATCGTATTGTATTCGGATTATTTCGATTTCTTTTATGTTAATTTTCATTTTTGTATTAATTTTGTGAGAAAAACAAACAAAATCAAAACGTTTTTGAAAGTAAAATAGGTTGTTAAACAAATCGTTGGAATATGTATAATTTAATTTAGAATATAGGTATTTTTTTTTTATTACGTTTTTAAAAATTTTGTATACATATTTTGTTAAATTTATTAATAATATATATAAAGTATTTAATGATGATAATATCACAGTGCCAGTTGCGAAATCCACCACTCGGGGAAGAACCTTATTTAAATGCCAATATGTTTATGCCAATGTTGCAAGCCGTCTTCAGCATACTCGAATAAATAAAATAAAATAAATTAAGTAATAAATAAATAAATAAATAAAATATATTAAATGTTTTTGAAATAAAATGTATATTATAGTTTTTAAATTTAAATATAATAAAAATGAAACAAGTATTACTATGCACTGACTTAAAATTAAATCTCACTAGCCAGTTATATTTTCATGTACTGTCAAATTTTTTTTTATAATCAACTCGCATACAACTGGCAAGTAACTGTCATCGTGTGAACAGTACAGGCGAGTACAGCTACTGTCCAATTTTTGTGAGGCGAGTGACCAGGCGAGTTACTGTCTACTCGCACGCCAGTAGCTCGCATCGCGTAAACCACGCTTTGGCTGCTTTCCAAACGAAGTATTTGATACTTATTACTTATTTGCCGCCATATTAAAAATGTCAAAATAATCATTCAAGACAATAATGTTTATAATTATGTCAGTTTAAATCTGATTTATAAAAACGTTTGATCATATTAGTGAAAGATAATAACAAAATTAAATAAAAAGTATATTTGACATACCAGATTAGATTTTTATGGAAAAAGAGATACAAAATAAGTCACATCGCCAGCATACTTATTCGAATAAGTTTAGAATAAGTTACGTTCCATTAACCTGTTGTAGTAACAAGACCAAGACAAACCCAAGACCGCGCGAACAAAATGTCCCACCTCGTCTTGTATAACATGTCTAGGGTGTCTGGTAAGACATGTCTTTAGTTTGTCTGGTCAGACATGTCTTTAGTTTGTCTTGGTAAACCTAAATCGTGTAACCACCTTGGTATAGAAATTGGAATTTTTTAACCACCTTGGTATAGAAATTGGAATTTTTGTAAATAAAATACATTTTAATAATTTTGTTAAAGTTTTTTATTATCTGTAATAAAATAAATAAATATAAATATAAAAATATTTCTTAAATATATATTTAGAATAATACTACAGTTATTAAGGCCCGCTATACACTTGAGCTAAACTATGTGAACTATGCGAACTATATTTTTTGTATACAACGTAATTATACAAACAAACATTACGAAAACAAATAATTTAAAAAAAGAAAAGAAAAAAGGAAACATTACATTCATTACATTTTGTTTAAAAAATATTATTCGCGTTAAAACATTATTTTTTTAAAAACATAGTTCGCATAGTTTAGCTCAAGTGTATAGCGGGCCGAATTATCATATATCAATCTGAAAAAATAAAATAGGGTTAAACTAAAAGAATTACATATATTATGTTTTTAATTTTAAAATTTGAGTATTTACTTATATATAAATATAGGTACTTACGTTTACAATTCCCTGAATTATATTTAAAAAAATTTGGAAAAATTTAAATATTATATTAATAACTTTAATTATAAATTTACTTTATTTAAATTAAATGGTCGACATATACATAAAACGTAAAAACACAATTGTTTAAACCATATATTGTTCTTATAATATATACTAAGTTTACACCAGTATCTAATAGGTACGTACTATACTTATTAGGTCGACTATGGTCGATGTAAACAGTTATCAAAAAAGTACGTACCAAATATTTGGTAGGATGATTTGCTACGTATCAAATTAGGTACGCAGCAAATAGGTATTATTTTTACGGTGTGAACACTAAAATTTGGTATGACATTTAAAATAAAAATAAATCAACTTATTTTATAAATATACATTTAAGTTTCATGTGATTTTTTTGCTGAAATTAAAAGTGAAAAATTTTTAGCAAGAATATCATAACTGATTACAGTTTTTTATAAAAAATATATATGGAACTCCTTTTTTCTAACCAAAAACCTAACAATGAAAAAGACGCGCTAAAAATTAATATGTCATACCTAATTAATAAGAGTTTACATCACCGTACCAAATTTAAAAAGTATGATGGTGAAAATGGCTAGCAAATTTGATACGTAGCAAATTAGATACTGGTGCAAACTTAGTAATAGTTTTGATCTTTTTCGTATGTGTGTATAAGCAGTGGCACTATAAGAGATATATGCCTTTCTCGCTTCCACTAACGCACTCCTATGAATGATAACAAACTAAAGACGTGTTATACTAGTAACAAAAAATTTAGTGGGTTACTATTATATATTGTATTTATGAGTACCCTATAATTTTCAGTTCCATTCCAAGTTGAAATATATGTGTGAGGGCGATGATACATGTAAAAGAAATATCTTTCAGACATAAAAAATTTCGCATTTAATTGGTTGAGGGGCGGTAACATTTTTTAAATTCAAAATAATATTTTTGACTGAATGACAGAAAAAATATCTGTAAGATATAAAAACATAACCTAAAAACATCAACTTTGAAATTGTCATCGCCTCAACGGCGTAATCGATAGCGTGTCTGCCCAAAGATTCGAGCCGGGCACTGACGAGGGTAGGTTCGAATCCGATCCGAAACACGTAAAATGTGAATTGTAGTTTTTTTTCTGAGAAACTTCAAACCATACCTTTGAATTGAAAATATTCCAATTACTTCTTTACTTACTTGAGTTTAATTGATCTCAAAAATCCAAAATAAATTTAAATTCCTTTAATGTAGTCTAATGTTAATACATATAGAACTACAAATTGACCAAGTGTCAGCCATTGATTTCACATTGATTGGAAACAATCAATAATGACTATACAATCGTGACTTAGGATGTTAATTAGAATAGAAATGTTCGCCATTCTATGAATTCACACAAAGTATTGTCTAGAAATTTAATGCAAAAAATCCCATATAATGTAAAAGCATTTCCATAATATGGAGTCTAATGACAGTGGAAAAATTCAACTTAAGTAAAAAATAATTAAGTGATGAAGAAGTTTCAACTTTGAAATTGTCATCGCCTCAACGGCGTAATCGATAGCGTGTCTGCCCAAAGATTCGAGCTTGGCACTGACGAGGGTAGGTTCGAATCCGATCCGAAACACGTAAAATGTGAATTGTAGTTTTTTTTTCTGAGAAACTTCAAACCATACCTTTGAATTGAAAATATTCCAATTACTTCTTTACTTACTTGAGTTTAATTGATCTCAAAAATCCAAAATAACCTAAAAAGATATTTTTTGCTTGACAGTTAAAACTGATTAACTGAAAAACTGATTTTAAAAGTAAGTTTTACCAATAATCAATTACAATTAACTTAATTTGACTTCAACTTAAGTAAAAAATAATTAAGTGATGAAGAAGTTTCAACTTTGAAATTATCATCGCCTCAACGGCGTAATCGATAGCGTGTCTGCCCAAAGATTCGAGCCGGGCACTGACGAGGGTAGGTTCGAATCCGATCCGAAACACGTAAAAAATGTGAATTGTAGTTTTTTTCTGAGAAACTTCAAACCATACCTTTGAATTGAAAATATTCCAATTACTTCCTTACTTACTTGAGTTTAATTGATCTCAAAAATCCAAAATAAATTTAAAATTCCCTTAATGTAGTCTAATGTTAATACATATAGAACTACAAATTGACCATGTGTCAGCCATTGATTTCACATTGATTGGAAACAATCAATAATGACTATACAATCGTGACTTAGGATGTTAATTAGAATAGAAATGTTCCCCATTCTATGAATTCACACAAAGTATTGTCTAGAAATTTAATGCAAAAAATCCCATATAATGTAAAAGCATTTCTATAATATGGAGTCTAATGACAGTGAAAAATTCAACTTAAGTAAAAAATAATTAAGTGATGAAGAAGTTTCAACTTTGAAATTATCATCGCCTCAACGGCGTAATCGATAGCGTGTCTGCCCAAAGATTCGAGCCGGGCACTGACGAGGGTAGGTTCGAATCCGATCCGAAAAACGTAAAAAATGTGAATTGTAGTTTTTTTCTGAGAAACTTCAAACCATACCTTTGAATTGAAAATATTCCAATTACTTCCTTACTTACTTGAGTTTAATTGATCTCAAAAATCCAAAATAAATTTAAAATTCCCTTAATGTAGTCTAATGTTAATACATATAGAACTACAAATTGACCATGTGTCAGCCATTGATTTCACATTGATTGGAAACAATCAATAATGACTATACAATCGTGACTTAGGATGTTAATTAGAATAGAAATGTTCCCCATTCTATGAATTCACACAAAGTATTGTCTAGAAATTTAATGCAAAAAATCCCATATAATGTAAAAGCATTTCTATAATATGGAGTCTAATGACAGTGAAAAATTCAACTTAAGTAAAAAATAATTAAGTGATGAAGAAGTTTCAACTTTGAAATTATCATCGCCTCAACGGCGTAATCGATAGCGTGTCTGCCCAAAGATTCGAGCCGGGCACTGACGAGGGTAGGTTCGAATCCGATCCGAAACACGTAAAAAATGTGAATTGTAGTTTTTTTTCTGAGAAACTTCAAACCATACCTTTGAATTGAAAATATTCCAATTACTTCCTTACTTACTTGAGTTTAATTGATCTCAAAAATCCAAAATTAATTTGATTATTTAATTACAATTAAAATAATTTGTTTACTTATTCATATAGATTTAGGCATTTTCACATTGGACCAAATTTTTATTTTTTGTTGCGATTATCTACATCTACATGAATAAGTAAACAAATTATTTTAATTGTAGCTAAATCATCAAATTAAGTTAATTGTAATTGATTATTGGTGAAACTTACTTTTAAAATCAATTTTTCAGTTAATCAGTTTTAACTGTCAAGCAAAAAATATCTTTTTAGGTTATGTTTTTATATCTTACAGATATTTTTTCTGTCTTTCAGTCAAAAATATTTTTTTGAAATTTTGAAAATGTTGCCGCCCCTCAACCAATTAAATGCCAATTAAATTAAATTTTTTATGTCTGAAAGATATTTCTTTTACATGTATCATCGCCCTGATTTAGCGCAATAAATGTTGAAAACAAACTTTGAAAGAATTTCTTTGGGTAAGTAAAAGGAAATAAATTCAATTGTGTGAACAATAAATCTAAATAAGTTATCCCTCTTAAAAAATAATTATCATAGCACAATCAATAACATAAATACATAAGAAAATATTCAACACCGGTAAGTAAATAATAAAATATGGAGGGGCTGAAATCTCACAGCTCTGAGATATCAAGACTTCGGTCTGGGTAAAGAATTTTGATATAGTTTTCGGCAAAAAACTTTCACGAGGATATGGTTTTTAGTTTTGGGCAGCAATGTATATCAAACATAACTCTTTGTTAAAGTACAAGTATTTTTTATATCTGTTTGAAAGCTTATTACAAAACTAACACGAAATATCAATACTCTCTCTCTCTCTCTCTGGCGTTTACATCCCATGGAGGGATTTGCCGTCTGTGCAATCAGCTTCCAATCGTCTCGTTTCATGACCAGTTGACCCCAGTTTCGACATCCTATATCACGAAGGTCTTGGATGATGTCATCACGCCAGCGTTGTCTAGGTCTTCTTCATCGACGAACACCACCTGGTTGTTGTTGGGACGCTTTTTTAATCATTCTATCTAATGGTGCCCTTTCTACATGACCAAACCATCTAATCCGGTTAGATTTAATGAATCCGATTACATCGCAGCCTCCAAGAAGCTGTCTGATTTCATGATTCATTCGGATTCTATACTGATTTTCAGCAACTTTACATGGACCATAAATTGTTCGTATGACTTTCCTCTCGAATGTTGATAAAATTCTACAATCGGAGGAAGTCAGTGTCCAGCTTTCGCTTCCAAAGGTAAGCACAGGTCGAATTAATGCTTTGTAAAGTGTGAGTTTGCACGACTGCGAAAGATGTTTAGATCGCAAAAGTTTTGAGTATGCGTGGAAAACTCTGTATGCGGCTGAGACACGAGCTTTAATATCTGCCTGCATGTCATTTGACGATGTTATTACAGACCCGAGGTATTTGAAGTTTTCTACACGTTCCACTTCATAGTCGCCAGTATTCAGATTGCCGGGAGGTATATTCCTGGATGTTGTTAAAAGTTTAGTCTTGCCGGTGTTAATGCATAATTCAAGTCGTTTAGCATTTCTTTCAAGCTGAGAGAGACTATCCTTGATATCGCTTGTTCTACGTCCGAGAAGCACAATATCATCTGCATAGCCAAGAATTTGACTAGATTTGTTAAATATACAGTTTTGTGTCTCAATGCGGCTTTTTCTTATCGCGTACTCAAGCGCCAAATTAAATAGTACGGGTGCGAGTGCATCACCTTGTCGAACACCTGATGTTATATCAAAAGAGTCAGAAACTGACCCTTCGATTACTATTCTACAGTTTGATCCCGATGTTGTGAGTTTGCACAGAGAAACAAGTTTCTCTGGAATACCAAGGCATATGAGTGCAGACCAGAGGTTGTCGCGGATGATGCTATCATATGCTTGCTTGAAATCAACGTAGAGCTGGTGAATGCTGATGTTGTACTCCCAACATTTTTCCAGAATCATCCTTAAGGTAAAACATTGATCTGTGGTTGAACGGTTGGGACCAAAACCACACTGATAGTCGCCGATGATAGATTCGGCAAACGGGATGAGCCGAGCGAGTACGACATTAGCTAGTATTTTATATGCAGTGTTCAACAGTGCGATTCCACGATAATTTGCACACTTTAGGCGGTCACCTTTTTTATGTAGCGGAACAATGAGAGCTGTTTTCCATTCAGCAGGTAGTTCTTCTTGGTCCCAGATTGCAAGAATCAGATCATATATACGTGAGACCAGAGCTGCTCCACCATTCTTAAGTAGTTCTGCAGGGATTCCATCGATACCTGGTGATTTGCCATTTTTTAATTTTTTGATGGCAGCTTCCACTTCTTCTATTGTTGGGTAAGGGACAAAAATCTCCTCACTTGACGGAGCAATTGCTCGAATAGGATGAACTTCGTTCGTCCTATTCAGTAGGTCTTGAAAGTGGGATCGCCATACTTCCAGCACATCACGTTCACTTGTTGTAAGCTCGTTGTTTCCATTTTTGATGGCTGTAGATCTTGGGTGGAAATCTTTGGTCAGATTCCGCGCATTGGCAAAACACTCTTTCGTATTTCCATTAGCCGCATGTTGGTTGATGTTTTCGATGCAGCTCTTCATGTGTTCGCGTTTCTTTTTCCGTAGGAGTTTTGCTGAGGCTTTTCTGGCGCATAGATAATCAGTTTGGGAGCTTCGGGTGTTTCTTGTTAACCATTTTTCTCGCAGTTTTTGTTTGTACTCAATGCTTTCGCGGCACTCGTCATCAAACCATTCGTTACGTGATTTCGGTGGTCGTTTTCCGATTGTAGTTTGTGCTGCGGATATGATGGTTGATTGAAGCGTTTGCCATTCTTCTTGTATGTTTAATGGCATCTCAGATGGGATGTCATGCTCTTCTATGTTTTGCGTTACAATTTCCTGATATCTATTCAGTGTTTCCAGGTGTTTAATTGCTTCGACATTCCAGCGCACGGTCTTTTTTGCTTGCCTATTAAATGTAGATGATAATTTGCACTTATACTTAAAGATGACAAGCATATGATCGGTGTCCATATCAGCACCTCTGTATGATCGAACGTCAGTTACACTTGTAGAGTGTCTCTTAGAAATCATGACGTGATCGATTTGATTTTCAGTTCTTCCATCATTTGATTTCCACGTTGCTTTGTGGATTCTCTTATGAGGAAAGAAAGTGCTAGAAATTACTAGATCATACATCATAGCCAGTTCAGCTGTGCGAAAGCCGTTATTGTTACTAGCATGATGCAAGCTGTTAGGGCCGATATGTGTTTTAAGTTCTGCACTTCTACCAATTTGCGCATTGAAGTCACCTACCACGATTTTTATATCGTGCCGCGGGATGTTATTGATGACTTCTTCGAGTTCTAGAAAGAACAGGTCTTTAATGTCATCTGTTTTGTCTTCAGTAGGTGCATGAACATTGATGATCGTTACATTAAATTTTTGCGTGCGGATTCTCATTGTGTATATCCGCATATTAATTGGGCGAAAGTCGATAACATGTTGATTCACGCGACGATGTGTGAGAAAGCCAACTCCAAATTCTCCTCCGTTTTCGTGACCGCAATAGTAGAGAGTGTATCCCTTGGCTGTTTCGTGGATTCCACTCCCTGGCCATCTTAGTTCTTGTAACGCCACTATATCCAGTGTATAGCTATTGATTTGGTTTGTAAGTTTCAGTAGATCTCCTGGTCTTCTAAGGCTTAGCACGTTCCAGGTTCCCATTTTTAAATCGTAGTCCGGGTACAGTTTCCGAGGTCGTTCTAATAATGAATCCGAGATAAACCGAGGCCTGTGTACAGAATTCATGACAAGTAGTTTTTTACGGAAATGGGGTGTTAGCCCTTCGTCCAACCCAAATTTTCGTGAATGGGTTCGTTCTGCATCTTAAGGTCACCAGAAACAACCTTTTTACATGTTTATATAGCGAGCCGCTTGATCCAAGACAGACGCCCGCTACAAACCGCCCCTAACATGGAGAACAGACGCTTGCTACACGTTTATATAGCGAGCCGCTTGATCCAAGACAGACGCCCGCTCCAAGCCGCCCCTAACATGGAGAACAGACGCTTAAGTTGCATTGGTTTTGTGGCGCCAATGACTCGCCATGGTGCAGAATCATTGAGTATAAGCAGTATTTACTCTGCCCCTCTCAACTACACCAACCTAATTCTGTTAGCATTATCCAGGTAGCACGGCGTGGACGTAGAATTTCGGATTTCACTACCCTAAATATCAATACGTTACCGGAAAATTATAATCAAAATTCCAAAAATATTGTTAAATTAAATAAAATCAAACCTTTTCAAAATTCCAAAAATATTCCAAAAACTAGAATGAAATCAAATATTTAAACTTTTTCTAAATTCCGATAATATTCCAAAAATTCTTAAAAATTCAAACTTTTCCAAATTCTAAAAATATTGCAAAAATTATAACAAAATCAAAAATTGAAACCTTTTTCAAAATTCCAAAAATATTCCAAAAATTAGAATGAAATCAAATTTTGAAACTTTTTCTAAATTCCAATAATAATCCAAAAATTCTTAAAAGTTCAAACTTTTCCCAAAATTCTAAAAATATTGCAAAAATTATTACAAAATCAAAAATTGAAAATTTTTTCAAAATTCCAAAAATTATAATAATATCAAACATTAAAAATTTTTCAAAATTCTAAAAATATTCCAAAAATTCTTACGAAATCAAAAATTAAAACTTTCCGAAATTCTAAAAATAATGCAAAAATTATTACAAAATCAAATATACAAACTTTTTCAAAATTCCAAAAATATTTCAAAAACTATAACAAATTCAAAAATTTCTATGTTCAATTTCATTTTCAATTACATTTACGTCATAAAAAAAGCTACATTTTTTTTTCCAAAAAATTGGCTAAAAAATAAATGAAATTATTTTTTGACACACTTGACAACATTTTTTTGACAAACTTATAATGCCATAATTCTCAATGATAATAAAAAAAACTCATTTCAAACAAACAATTAATTTTATTTTTTTTCCAAAAAATTAGGTAAAAAAATAAATAAAAATCTTTCTTTTGACACACTTGCCAACATTTTTTTGACAAACTTATAATGCAATAATCTAGTTTTTGATCTCACATACCAATCCCTACCATCAAGATTTCTCCAAATTTAATGTTCCTACTCGTAATCACTTAAAATGAACGTTTTTTAAGCCAAAAATATGAAAATTTGCTATTTTTGACACACAATGATTTTTTTGACACACTTCTGGTACAGTTATCGAACACAGCGTCCTTTCGGACCTGTCCCTTGAGTATACCTATTTTTAGAAAAAAAATTTTTCAAATCCCTCCAGCGGTTTTCCCTGCAGCGTAGGTAATGACGGCGGCCGGCCGACAGACAGACACACATTTTTTTTTGCTTTTCTAGAATCAGGAGGTCCTAAAACGTCGAGAAATGTCAAAAAAAGTGGGGGTAAAAATTTCACTTTGAGCTCATGAATGTAATACTTAGGTCTTTCAGACCGAAGTAATATAATATTTTAGAAATTTAACGTATTCTAGGATATATCACCACTTAAAAAAGTCCTATTGTGGAAAAATGCTTAAATTTATATTTACGGACAACTTATAATAAAAAAAATTTAACATTGGTGGTGAATGCTGTTCTTATCTCAATATTTATAGTTTATATGATATTTTAATCCATTTGAATTTTCTCAATGGTAATGTTGAATGTATAGCTGGTAATTCTTGCTATATAAATATCAATGAAGTATAGCTAGTCATTCGCGCTATAACAATCTGTGGTGACTAGGGTGAACACTGTGCACCCGTGTAAACAAACATTCGATAATAGCAATGGATAAAACTAGATGGCTAGAGTTGTAGGTTGTCAAAATAAAAACACATTTTTTATAATAAAAATTACTTTTTTCTTTTGCGCTTTTTCGAACAGTCGAGTTAAAATTAAGTATAATTTTTCTTTCTAAAAGTACATGAAGTACTTAATTTGATACGTATAATTTTAATTACATTTGTATCAGTTGTTAATTCCTAGTGTTGAAAATCTGAAAATAAAATATTGGATTAAAGATTTTGTGTAAAATGAATGTAAATTAAATATGTTAATGGAATATACAGATAATTAAAATTTGAAATTCAGCGTATTATCTTTGAAAGAAGAAGTTTCTAGTCAGTGATTTCAGAAAATAATTATACTACGTGAAATATATGATGGCTATTTGGATTTGTTAAACAGAGTATGTTTGAAGAATATTTGTAGTGTAACATCATTAAAATAATCGCACCTTCTAACAACAATATTGGAGTCATATTCGAACAAATAATAAGTTACTACAATACAATTTGGAATGAACTTAACAAATGGTAACAAATGGTAACGCCGACGTGAGTCAACAATCAGTAATTTACAGCGTGGGCTGAACTACATGTTCATTCCAAATTACTTTTCATTATAATTTGTAATCACCGATATATACAATTCGTCAAATATGCAAATGTTCATCAACGAGAACAACGTGTAATCAGAATGGCTGAAAGCAGTCATCAATATGGACACGTTACAATAAATTCTATCAGCAAACAACGATAAAGTTAGCAACCGATGATCAAATTTCAACAATTGGAATTGTCAAGGTATTTATTCATTTTAAATTAAACACACGCGGGTAAATCAACATACAGCTTACGACATACAGTCTAACCTAAAATATGTTGCATCGAAGATCAAATCAACGATAAAATTTTTAATTAACCTTAAATTTTAATTTTTTTAATTAATCTTAAATTTAGATCATATTAATCAATAAATAGAATTCATTAATTAATAAATAGAATTCATTAATTAGTCAAACATTAAATAAACAATTTTTCTGGAAATCTAATGTAAAACTCGCAGCATAAAATTTTATCCAGTATGTTCGATCGGCATATATTGAATTTTTTTAAACAGTTTTAAACGAAAATTCACAATTTTGGAGTGTTACGCATTATTATATTATAAATTATATATTTTATTATCAAAATATTCATTCATTTCAAACTTTAAAATAAATTTTCGAAATGGCGTTTAATCTTTGGTCGCCACTTCACTCCCAACCACCGACAGTGTCTGTAGAAACGACGGATAGGGCCACTGGTGCTATTCCAGAACAAACTAAATTAACTAGTAAATGTATATTGGACGATCCTTTAATAACGTTCGACCAGAACCGATTAGTTCAGGAATCAAAACCAATCACGACACTTAATACGGATCAAACGTGGTTGAAATCAGAGGAATACATGGACCAAACAACATTCACGCCAGATACAAATGAAACGCATAATGTCAAAAAAAATAGTGATCTTCCAAACTATAGAACTATAATCCCAACCCAAACATTCCAATCCGGTATAAACGCTAATACAATAAATCGAAAACTATTAATACCAACGTTTTGGAAAAACAAACCATTAATTTACTTTGGATACATCGAATCCATATTTTTCGCAAATGGTATCTCGGATCAATTATCCCGTTTCCATGCAGTCATCGCGGCGCTTGACCAAAGCATTTTGCCAGGGGTGGCTGACTTACTAATAGACACAAAAAAACCAAACATGTATTTTTTAATAAAACAACGATTATTGTCATTATACGAAACTTCCGAAACAACTCGAATTAATAAATTGTTAACCAATACACGGAACAACGGAACCTTCACAGCTGTTACATCAGATGACAGATCTGGCACAAGGGTCGGTAAATGAAACCTTTCTCAAGAACCGATGGTTACAACGACTCCCATCACAGATAAGGATGTTTCTGTCAACGGCTACAGGTAGCCTAGAACAATTAGGGCAACTTGCCGATAAATTGTACGAATTCACCAATACAAACGCAACTAACGCAATGAATTCCCAACTTAATAACCAGCCGACAGACAACACAGTTACGGATATTAATAAACAATTAACCTCATTATCAAACGAAATTGCTGAACTTCAGCTCGAAAATAAGCGTTATAGGGGGAGAAGCAAATCACCAAACTTCAAACATCGTGACCGATCCAAGTCACGTAATCGAAAACCTAATCCGGATGATAGCACATGCTATTACCATCGGACATACGGAACACGATCGAAACATTGCAGAGAACCCTGCAATTTCAAAACCGAAACCGACCAGGGAAACTAGAAAGTCAATATCCTCACGCGACGAAAGAAATTGACACGATTTTAAACAGTCGCCTCACAGTCTACGACTACAAAAACGAACTCAACTTTTTAATAGACACTGGCGCTGAAGTTTCCGTGATACCTTCAAACCCTAACAACGAAAACTGCAAACCAACCGAAAACGATGTTCAACTTTTCGTAGCGAATGGTACGTTCATTGAAACCTACGGCATTAAAACCATCGAAGTGGATTTAGGACTCCGTAGATCCTTCCAATGGGACTTCTTCATCGCAAAAGTGGACAGACCAATCATCGGAGCAGATTTCCTCACGAACTTTGAACTGTTAGTCGATCTGAAACACAAGCGAATAATCGATCAATACACCAATCTAAAAGTAAACGCAGGAATCACCAAAGATACACCGAATAAAATCAGCACAATTAACGCTGACACATCAATATTCACACAACTTTTAATCGAATACAAAGACATTACCATACCAACGCAAAGTAAATTCGTAGCCAAACACGACGTTGCATATGTCATCGAAACCACAGGTCAACCAGTGTATCGGAAAGCGAGACGGCTCGATCGCAATAAACTCGAAATTGCAAAACGCGAATTTCAGTACATGGTAAATAATGGTATATGTCAACCTTCAAAATCACCATGGGCAAGTCCTCTGCACATGGTACTGAAAACGAACGGGGAATATCGTCTGTGCGGGGATTACAGGGAATTAAATTCAAAAACAATCCCAGACAGATACCCAGTGCCCCATATTCAGGACTTCAACCATCTACTCCACGGGAAGCAAATTTTTTCGGTAGTCGATTTGGTTAGAGCATATAATAAAATCCCGGTTAGTCCGACGGATGTTCCTAAAACTACCATCATAACGCCATTCGGGTTATTCGAATTCAAGAAAATGACCTTTGGACTACGAAATGCAGCTCATACATTTCAACGCTTCATGCAACACGTACTAACCAATCTCGATTTCGCTTTTGTGTATTTAGACGATATACTAATCGCGTCCAAAAACGAAGACGAACACTTAACTCATTTGCGACAATTATTCGATCGATTACGTCAGTACGGAATGGTTGTCAACGTTAATAAATGCGTTTTAGGCGAAAAAAAAGTCAAGTTCTTATGACAATTAGTCAATAAAGACGGAGTAAAACCCCTCCCAGAAAAGGTGCACTCAATTTGCGAATTTCCTGAACCTACAGATGTACGTGGACTACGTCGCTTCTTAGACATGTCCAACTTCTACCGAAGGTTCATAAAGGATGCAGCATCAAACACCATTACTAAGTTTTTTAGTCGGCAACAAGAAGAACGACAAGAAACTAATTTCATGGACGGAAGAATCTCGAAACGCTTTCAGCAAATGTAAACAGGCATTAGCAGATGCCGCCTTGCTGGCACACCCAGCACCAAACAAAGAAATCGCATTAATGGTTGACGCGTCTGATTTCGCTATGGGAGCAGTAATACAACAACGAGTTGATAATTACTGGCAACCGCTTGCCTATTTCTCTCGAAAATTCAACGAGACACAACGCAAATACAGCACGTACGACCGCGAACTAACAGCGATATTCACAGCAGTTAAACATTTCAGGCACATCTTGGAAGCACACGCATTTATTATCTATACAGATCATAAACCGATAACTTTCGCGTTCCGGCAAAAACCGGATAAAGCTTCACCCAGGCAAACACGACAACTGGACTTCATAGGTCAATTCTGTACAGATATACGACACATATCTGGTTCTGATAATATAGTGGCTGAAGCGTTATCACGCATTACGTCGATTGATACGTTCCCACTCGCAGAAATATTCACAGACATCACTGATGCACAAAATAACGATGATGAATTGACTACGATACTTAACAGTGACACAAGTCTCAAACTATCCAAATTACAACTACCAAACAGCGACTTGTATTGTATTGCGATACAACCACGACACAAATTCGTCCTTACGTACCGAAAGTATTACGACGATCGATCTTTAAACATTTTCACAACATGGCACATCCTGGAATCAAGGTAACAACTCAGCTAATCAAATCCAGATTCGTGTGGCCATCTATAACTAAAGATCGCATCAACTGGACTCGAAGCTGTGTACCGTGTCAACGGGCGAAAATATCACATCATACAAAAAGCGAGCTAGGTATATTCAAGGTACCAGATTAACGATTTACACACGTAAATATCGACTTGGTTGGACCATTACCCGTCTCACAGGGATACACCTACTGCTTGACGTGCGTTGACCGTTTTTCACGCTGGACGGAAGCTTTCTCGATCGAAGACATAACCGCCGAGACTGTCGCAGTCATTCTACGAAAACTGGATCACTCGATTTGGCGTCCCACAAGCGGTAACGACAGATCAAGGTCGCAATTCGACTCAAATCTATTCCGCGAACTGAACCAATTTTTAGGGATGAAACATTTTCGCACGACACCATACCACCCACAATCTAACGGATTAATTGAGAGGTGGAATCGTGACATTAAAGCGGCAATCAAAAGCCATGTCACTGAAAGATGGGTCGATGTCTTACCAACAATTATGTTAGGTATGAGGGCGGTCATGCATCCAGACCTTGGAGCAACAACCGCAGAAATGGTTTACGGCACAACTATCCGTTTGCCAGGCGAATTTTTTGATCCAAACCAAAATTTCGAAAACCAAAGTCAACTCGTAGAACGAATTAACGATTTTAATAACTTGAAACCACGGCAAACTTCAAATCATGGAAAACAAACGATCTTCGTCAATAAAGATCTCAAAACCTGTTCTCACGTTTTCGTTAGGAATGATAAGGTACGAACGCCTTTACAACCACCTTATGACGGTCCTTATGAGATCATCGAGCGTAACGCGAAGGTTTTTAAACTTAACATAAAATCAAAACGTGTTAACATTTCGATTGACAGACTCAAGCCTTGCTTCTTACTAGCCGACACCACCAACGAAACATTAACTCAGTTAACGACCGAGGAGGACATCACAACACCCAACTTATCACACACACAGACTAAAACGTTGTCAGATCAAACACACTTAGGTCCCAATACCAACAAGGAGACAAGAACTGGCCGTAAAATACGTCTACCAGTAAGGTTCCTCGAACCCCTTTACACTTCGACAATAATTATCGTTCCAACTACGTCGTAACTGGTGGGGGAGTGCTGTGGTGACTGGGGTGAACACTGTGCACCCGTGTAAACAAACATTCGATAATAGCAATGGATAAAAATAGATGGCTAGAGTTGTAGGTTGTCAAAATAAAAACACATTTTTTATAATAAAAATTACTTTTTTCTTTTGCGCTTTTTCGAACAGTCGAGTTAAAATTAAGCATAATTTTTCTTTCTAAAAGTACATGAAGTACTTAATTTGATACGTATAATTTTAAATACATTTGTATCAGTTGTTAATTCCTAGTGTTGAAAATCTGAAAATAAAATAAATATTAGATTAAAGATTTTGTGTAAAATGAATGTAAATTAAATATGTTAATGGAATATACAGATAATTAAAATTTGAAATTCAGCGTATTATCTTTGAAAGAAGACGTTTCTAGAGGCAGTGATTTCAGAATATAATTATACTACGTGCAATATATGATGGCTATTTGGATTTGTTAAACAGAGTATGTTTGAAGAATATTTGTAGTGTAACATCATTAAAATAATCGCACCTTCTAACAACAATATTGGAGTCATATTCGAACAAATAATAAGTTACTGCAATACAATTTGGAATGAACTTAACCCACAAATCCAATCCAGTTAATCCTAATCTGTTTTACTTCTGAATTGTATTATAATTTTTGATAAAATTCAAATAGCATCAGCAGGATCAACCCTTATAATAATTCAAGATTTTATTAAGAGTTTAGCAATGGATCTAACCATTATGTAGTTTTGAATTCTAAGACACTAGAAATGAATGTATTCAATTGAATAGAATGAAAAATTGCTTTGAAAAGTGAAAGATCCATAACAAAAGTTTTATCTCAATTCCGGTCGGTTCGGGGAATCGAACCGGCGTCCCTCTGATCAAAGTTTATATGGTTAACCATTTAACCAACTCGACAAGCGACGAGATAAAATTTTGTTTTTGGACGATCGACTTAACATCACAATTATTTAATTCATTTTTAATGTCAATTTTTTGTCTTATTTATTTATTCTACGAACACGTTTTACCGTTCTTCATACCTCAACTAAGTTGACATTGAATGAAGAACATTATGGATCTACGAATATGGGAGACAAATCCCAACTAGTGGAGAATGGCCACTAACCAATTTAAATTCAAGATTAGATACATTGCTAAACTCTTAATAAAAGGAAGAATGGTTAACTTCCTCTAATATCTATAGTGAAAGTTTTGTCATCACGATTGATGACGAGATAGGGTCCATCGTAGGGTTGTTGCAATGACCTTCGGACCGTGTCTACTCTGAGGAAAACGTGTGAGCAGGTCTTCAAATCGTTGAAAACAAAAACGTTATCATTCGAGTGACGAGAAGTAACAGGTCGGCGATTGTTGAACTGTAGCTTGAGGTTAGCTACGAAATCCGACTGTGGAATTAATGTCGTATGTGCTGATAAAAAGTGTCCCGGCAAGCGTAAGGTAGATCCATACACTAATTCCGCGGAGGTAGATTTAAAATCTTCCCGAAAAGCTGTACGCAGTCCAAGAAGTATAGTAGGAAGAGTACGTGTTCAATCTCGATCATGACACATTATGGCCGCTTTCAATGTTCGATGAAAACGTTCGATCATGCCATTACATTTAGGATTATAAGCTGTGGTTCGTCAATGTTCGAAACCTAATAGCTTTGAAAGTTCAGAATATAGTTGAGATTCAAATTGTGATCCTCGATCGGTCACAATGAAATTTGGAACCCTGAAGCGAGATATCCACCCAGAATAAACAGCAGTGGCTACAGTTGCAGCCATAATTTCTGAGTTCGGGATTGCTTCGGGCCATCTTGTGTATCTGTCGATCAGAGTTACACAATACCGTTGTCCTTCAGATGAAGGCATCGGTCCAATAATATCTAAATGAGCTTCGGAAAATCGTTCTGAAGTTGAAGAATAATTAGATAGAGGAGATCAAGTGTGTCTTGAAACTTTTGATTTCTGACACTGTAAACAGTTTCGAGTCATTTCCCGGACATCTTTTTTTATTGACGGCCAGAGCACGGCGTCAGTCAGTAATTTAATAGAAGAATTGATTCCGGGATGAGAAATGTTGTGCATTTGCACGAAACTGTTTTGCAATAAATGGACGTAGTTTCCTCGTTGAAACGTCACAATAAATAAATTTGTTAGAGTGAAAGGATAGAGGAAACTGTTGGAATTTAAGCGTCGTGGTATTTTCCGAAAGTAGTTCCTTCAACTCTGAATCATTAGTTTGAGCATCAGCAATTGCCGAATAGTCGATGCTCTCAGGTAGTTGGATTTGATCAATGCGTGACAAGGCGGCAGCAACAACATTGTCAATTCCAGAAATATGTCGTATGTCAGTTGTAAACTAGCTGATAAAAAGCAGATGTCTAAATTGTCTAGGACTAGCTTTGTCTGGATTTTGCGACAATGCATATATTAATGGTTTATGATCCGTGAAAAGGATAAAATTTCGCCCTGTAGCGCTGTTGAGTTTCGGTTAGTCTAACCGAAAAGAAATTGAGAGGCTGACATGAATCGGTGATCAGTTGTTGAACGACTGCACCAACTGCTTTGTCGGAAGCGTTGACCATAATAGCAAGTTGGGCATCTAAAGAAGGATGAGCGAGCATCGTAGCATCGCTGAGTTGCTTTTACAGTTTGCAAAAGTTTGAAGAGAAGATTCCGACCAGTTAATAGGTCGTTTGTCGTTCTTTTTTGAGCCTTTTAAGAATTTATTTAAAATGGCTTGATCACCGGCAGCGTGAGGAATGAAACGTCAATAAAAATTGATCATTCCGAGAAATCGACGTAGTTGTTTAACCATTTGAGGAGTGGGGAAATCGGAAATAACATCCACTCGTTCTTTCGTTGGTCTAATTCCGTTAGAATCGATGGTATAACCTAAGAAATTAATTTCGTGTTGTGCGAAATTGCACTTGTTTAGGTTAATGATCATACCAGCATCTTGCAATTTTTGAAAGATGACCTTAAGATGTCCTAACTCCTAAGTGTTTGACATAGGACTTGGATGCGACAAGTAGATCATCTAAATAGACAGAAATTTAAACCACGTAAAATGGTGTGCATATGTCGCTGAAACGTTTGACCAGCGTTTCTTAAACCGAATCCCATTCGTATGAAATCGAAAAGTCCGAATGGTGTAGAGATAGCTGTCTTAGGAATATCAGACGGCTCAATAAGAATTTGGTGGTAAGCTTGCACTAGGTCGATAGTCGAGAAAATAGTGCAACCTGCAAGTTGTTGCGAAAAATCCTGAAGAAAAGGAATGTTGTATTTGTCGGGGACTGTGACTTAATTTAAGGCACGGTAATCTCCGCAAACACGAATGCCACCTGTTTTCTTTTCGACCAAGTGAAGTGGACTGGACCATTGACTACTAGAGGGTCTACAGATTCCTTGTTCTAGCATATAGTCAAATTCAATCTTTGCAGCTTTAAGTTTGTCAGCTGCTAGTCTGCGAGTTTTGCAGGAGACTGGTGGTCCAGTGGTTATAATCGCATGTGTCACATTGTGTTTCACAGCTGAAGAGAAACCCGAGTCAAAAGTTAATTCTTTGAACTCGTTTAAAAGCTCGTTAATTTCACTAGAAAAATTATCATTGATAAGAACGGACAATGAAGGAGTAGAGATAGGAGCTGTGACTGCTGATGTGAAAATATCAGACAGTGAGTCGATTATTCGTTTCTGTTTAATATCAACCAGAATACCGTATTTGTTCAAAAAGTCAGCGCCAAGTATCGGAACAGAGACACTGGCAATGATGAAAGAGTGAACGAATGAACGTCGAAGACCTAAACTCAACGTTAAAGTTTTTGTCCGATAAGTAGACACGGTATAGTAGAATTCGCTGCAATAAGAGTAAAGTCTGATTTCACACTGATTTTCTGAGCGGAAGTAGCTGGAATTACCGATACCTCGGCACCGGTATCGATAAGAAATTTTAGATTTGTGATGGTATCATAAACCATCAAACGGTAATTATTGTGGCAGTCACCGCATTCCGCTAAATGCGGCGAGCCATTTAGTTTTTTGAATTATCATAGATAGAAGCGTAACGAGAACAATCAGGATGGCATTTTTGAGCAAGGTCACCGAATCGATGGTGATAGAAACAAATGCCCTGAAAAAATTGTGGAGGTCTTGAGTTAGATCGCGATCTGCGATCATTACCTCTAGAGGGAGTTCTAGATCTTGATCTCGATGAATTAGATAATTTTTGGCTAATTGCCGATAATTGAATTTCCAGCTTTTTATTCTGTAGTTCTAAATTTTTAAATTGCTGTTGCAACAAAGAGATTTCTAAATTTGATTAAAAAGAATTATCATTAATAGATTCAATGTGTTGCGAAGGCTGTGCAACTTGGAAAATTGATGGAGTCATCAAAGCGCTGAATACAGCATCTGTAGTGACGGCTACAGCGTTAAGAACGTCATTACTAGGAGCAATATCGGTTTTAATGAGAGGAGGAAGTATTTCGCTCCATAGAACTCTCAGTGTGTCATCAGAAAAATTTTGTTTTGCTTCACTTCGCATTGTCCGCAACAATTCGGATGGGCGTTTAGATGTCGCTTTTAGACTTAGGTATAGCATTGCTGCTACAAGGTTCTTGACCGTCGATAATAGGAGAATTTTGATTTTGGGTAGCTAGTGCTACAGCTCGTGCAATCGCGTCATTTAGTTCGCATTGCGAAAATATTTTAGGGGTCTCTCCAGGTACTGGAGGATCCTTGTCAACCATTTTAAAAAATTTTTAAGCCAAAATAATATCACGAAAACCAAAATAAAATAAAAATCTAGAGCAAAAATATCTTAATACAAGATAAGCATATAATAAATTAAAAGTATATATTTTAAAAATTAAAATTTAGAGTAGTATTATTGAACTTTTATTGTAGTAATAATATTATTACTAATACTGTTAGTTCAATTAAAAATTAAAGAATTAATAGTTAAATTAAAATAAAAGAAATAAACAAATAATAAAATTGAAATTTCTTTTTAAATACTTGGTTCTTCAGTGATGTTGTGTTCCTGCTGAAATTCGGGGTCACCAATTATAGCTTAGTATTTCGAGCTATAAATGCATTGTCACGTTTTTCTATCTTCCTCTCGAATTGACCTTGCTCTCAATTCGATAAACGTTATTCTCAAATATTCTTCTGAATACGATCACTGATTAGTAAACAAAAACCACAACAAACAACGCAAAAACAATAACACAACAAAACAACCCTATCTAGAATATTCTTCCAATAGCTTAAAAAACTCCAACGTTTGATTGTAGAAATTTTCAGTATAACACTCTAATATAAGGTGCGTTCGATTTGACTGAAATAGCTGAAAAAACAACAACAATTGCATATAATTTTTCAGTTGCTTCAGACAAATCGAACACGACTATAATACAATATTTCTTTCAATTAAATAACACTTAAAACTTACAATTAAATTTCACTTACCACAATTTCAATTTGAACACTTCCGTAGTTTACATATCGATCCTAGTTTACATATCAGCGCATTCTCCAGTTACTGTTTGCAGTTTCAATCCATTTGATGGTTCCACAACGTCGCTAATCAAACACTTGCAAACAAATGTGCAAGGTATCCGATGTCATGAAGCAACTTTACCCTAAATTTGTCTTTTGATACTCAAGTTTCAAACTTTTACCGTTTATTGCAGTTTTAGAAACTTAGATGTATGTAATATTCTCCTTACTTGATGGCTGTACAGATTTTCGAACGGAGTTTCGTTGAATAAGGGACGAATATCGATCACGCTTCCTCTGCCAGTCCTGTGAGATATGGCTTGATTTTCTACATATCCACCACAGCATCTGATGTCACTTCTACATCTGTGCCCATACTTCATCTCCGATGCTCACTTCTACATCTCTTTCTGCCTCCAACAGATGGCGTACAGATCCTCTGTGCCATTTCACATTGCATTGTCGCATACGCGACTGAAAACTCGCCTTCGGTGTAATCATTAATGTTATTCTGGTTTCTGGATCTTGAATAACGCCAAAGAACGCCTCGATCTTCATCTTTTTCATAAAATATGCAGCAGTGTTTAAGTGTGCCAAATTTACAAGCCACTCCACTGCCCATGAATACTCCTGGAGAGTTTCTCCATTAAGTTGTAAGCAACCCTTAAGCTCGATTCTATACAAATCTTATGATCGCTGCCGTATTTTCGCTCCAACGCGATTATTACTGTAATGTTGCCTGTAATGTTTCAGCTGCTTTCTCCTTAAGCGGACCTTTAAATGCAGCAAGACGATGTTCAGTGTTCCAAACATTCTGATCTGTCTTGAACTCAAATTTAAATATGCCGAAAGAAGTGGTCCGTCCGGAAGAACCGTCATATGATCGTGGTTTTAATTTAATTTTTGCTACTTATTGTACTACCAGTGAAGTAACTATAGTAGTTTTAACAACTAGCAACCGGTTCTCTTAGTCATCTACTTTAGAAAGTACGTTTTTTGTTTTTAGTGAGTACTTTTTGCTCTAATTCTTGGATTCCGTCTTGAATTTTCTCGACTTTTCCATCGAATGCCGTTAACATTTGTAGAAGTTTCTCATCCAAGTGTTGATGTATGCCGACGATTTCTTTTTTAGTAGCAGCCATATTGTTGACAATCTCCATCTAGTGATTGATGTTACTACTGATTTCTGCTTTAGTAGCAGTCAAGCTTTGATCCATCTCGACTGCATTGGTAACCATATTAGTATTGATCTTATTAATAGCTGCCATTAATTGAGTGAAATCGAAGGAGGTAATTGAGTTGTTGTTTTCACAAGAGAACTTTTATCTTCTTCAGCTGCTATTGAATCAGTATCTGTTTTATCTATTTCGAACTCAGTTGTTGACAATTTATTTTTTATTTTATTTATTTATTTATTCATATAAGCAAGCAATCAAAGGCAATTTGCCTTGGAGATTAGTTTAATTAGACCATTCAAAACTTAGAAAAACTGAACTAAACTAAAAACTAAACGAAACTAAAAAGAATACAATAATAATAATTCCACGCCAGTGGCGTCATTTCACCAAAATCTTAGGGGGGGGGCGAGAATTTAAATGATATAAAAAGATTTTTTTCGTAGAACATAACATACACATTTTTATACACACATATATTTAAAAGCATTTAAATGCATGGACTTAGAAATAAAAATAAAATGCCTTTGAGCTACCTTGGTTACTCTGCTAGATCTTTGTCTTTTGGTGTTGTTTCATTGAAGCGAATGCAAAGTTCTGTAAAATCCCTTCATTTGTTAAAAATAATTTTAAATTTAGTATCATCTCTGCATTGTTTAAGCATCAAAAAAGTAGTTTTAATTAAAGCGCTTGTGCTAGAAATTATTATATTTTTGCTTTGTAACTGTTCAGAGAGTGAATTTGTAAACGACAGCAGATTGTGCAGCATAAAAAAAAGGATGGGTTTTCTATACGATCCCGGGATTTAAAATGTATGAGTCACGTAGTCCCAGGATCCATAAAACACCACGGGATTGCAATCCCTACGTGACTCCTCTTATGTCGAATCGTTTTTTTGTTTGTTTTCCTTTATTTATCTCAGAGAGAAAGAGTTATGTCTACCCTAAACTGACCAGAGCCAAATCGTTAAAATGTGGGACAAAATGCAAACATTCTTCCAAATACTAACTAATTAGAATTTCTATTGCGAGAAAGTGGGACGGTGAAAACGTGCTAACTAGATTGTGCATAAATTTACTATTTAATGCTTTCCTTTACTGTTACTATTTGTTTACTGTTTAATTCTACAAAAAATTCTTTTATTTTAATTGGACATTTTTCAACCATTACGAAATGTGCTTACAGTGGTTCGTACATTTTCAAAATTCTTTCTAGTGCTGGCATTGCCGCCAGCCAGCGAGTTTCACTGTATCCAATAAGTTGGCTATGTTCGACATTACTTTTGCCGCAGAACTCCTTCAACGTCTCCAGTAAAGACAGTAAAATATCCAAATTTGTTTAACCCTACCATTTAAATTAGCAGCACTTCTTATTACATTATTTAGAATATGGGCTGCGAATCCAATACCCAATACATTCTGGTTCAAATTCGCGTTTAGCTTGCTTTTAAATTTTCACCCCTTGACGTGACACCACTAAAATTGTTCGTGTTATCAGCGCAAATTGCAACTAACTTTTTGTCAATGTTAAATAACAACAAGATAACAAAATAACAACAAAACTTGTTTAAGCTACTAGAGCTGGCGGCTTATAGTAATGCTTTTTTATGTTTTTCTGTATCTATATGTCTTTTAATATCATAATGTGCACTGTTAATTTGCAAATTCACTCCGACTGGTAATACAATAAACTTTTGCGTCGTTATATTTTGATTTTTTTATAAAAGGATAGTCCAATTCAATATCGAATGAGAATTTACGTAAACGTTTTCTATCCGTCTTGATTTGCAGGAGAACTTTTTAAATATAATTTTAAAAATTAGTATAAATTTACCTTTTATAGTAGCTTAAAACTTTTGTTACCCAAGTAAAGACTGCAAAACAATTGAAACAATTTATTTTAATTTTACTAAATAATTAATATCTTTTCTGTATTCTGTAAGTATAAGAGGTATACAGTATTTCTCTCGTTCTATCTTTTGAAAATCTATACCATTTATCAAGTTTTTATGCTGTTTACTTTGTTTGTTCTTTATTGAGAAAAAAAATTATAAATTAGAAAATAATAATTTTACTTTTGAGCTACCTAGTTAAAGTATGTTTTAAACAGAGTTTGAAACGCTACTTATATCACTCCTTTACTTTGTTCTTTCAGAGTGCGTAGCATAAAAAAAAATATAACACTCCCACATACAGGAGTGAAAATAATAAAATACCATTCTTGCTACTAAATTGAAATAAATATTTTCTTTCAAATACTCAAAACTTTTATTTTTGCGTCAAATTTGATGCTTTCCAACGTAAAATGCTTCAAATGATTCGTTCAATTATTCATGTATTGTTAGAAAAATGAATATAAAGGATGACTAATTTTGTTCTTTTGCAAATCGAATGAAAGAACAGGAAAATATAATCTGCTCCAAAGGAGTAAAATCGAAAAAACAAAAATTTTACTCTTACGAGTAAGAACGATATTCAAATTATGAACATTTTAATTTTTGAATATTATTTCAAAGGATTGAAATGAGTGCTCGAATAAAGTAAAATTGTAAACTCTGGTTTGGAAATTTAAATGTTTATGAGTTTATACGGAAAACTGCGTCTTTTTAAGTAAAATATTTTGTATTTTTTTTTTCATAATATACTTTCGATCTCTCCGGGGATTCGATCTAGACCGGGGAGATGTTTCTATAAACAAAGATATTTGCAAAGTAAAATGTAAATTATTGAAGTGAAAAAAACTGAGTTTAGTATTTCTAAGAAAATTATAGTTAAAACACTATTTAGTAAAAAAAATATTGCACTGGTTTGTTCTCTCAATATAGTTAAATCAACATATACATAACATTATACAAACTGCAAGAAAAAACTGTGAAGCCATTGCTTTGACTAAGATATTGCGCAAACTGTACGTAGGTAGATATAAGGTTTTTTGATTATTTCGATAATGCGGGCAAATGTGGTGCAAATATTTGTTTCGTGAGACAACGCAACGAAATGTGGGACATTTCCACGCAGCGTGGGACGTCTGGTCAGTTTACTACCCATAAACGTGCGTAAATTTTTCATTTGATTCAAAATTGTACAATTATTGCGAGCTTCTTTTAAATCTATAAGAAAAACCTACCACAAAAAATAATATTTTCTCCCTCCCTGTGACTGTATAAAAAATGAACAAGGATTAACGTTTAGGATACGTTTTAGATTTTATTATAACCAACCAAACATATAATTTTTGCTATTTTATGAATTAAAAATTATAGTCCATATAGCGAAAAGAATTTGTCAGAAAGTTTTCATAACATACTTTGAAAATATTTACATAACTTAAGAGTTTGTTCGTGTCGTTAGAAAATATTGCTTGTCCATTATAAAATATTCACTATTATAAAATCACTGAAAATAACACAAAAAATTTAAATTGCTCCCGTAATTATTTTCATTCATCTTATAAAAATTAGCACAACTATCAAGAAAACTTTAGATATGTTATAGGATTTTACATTAGGAGTTGTATTTAAAAATGTCTTGTAAAGTTTGTACAATATTGACATACGAGTTAACGTGAGATATCACATACCACTGGCAATAGCAGTGAGATATCACTAGCTAAGGTGACATCTTAGGGGTGGTGGTGGATGAACTGTATTCAGTCAACGGTAGCACCCTCAATCTTAGCTGTAAAATAATCCTTGATGATGAGACGCTATTGCTTCCTTGAAGAAACGAGCCTTCATATAACTATGTGTGGGCTTCAATCATTAAGAAAGACGGTGCGTCACAGGATCAAAGAATATGTAACCGGCTGGATTATTGGCAACTACATTTTTGTTTTGTTTCAGCAAATTTTTGTCAAAATTTGCTATTTACTTTTATTTTCTTTATTCTATCATAAATTATTGGCCTATGTAATTAACATATTGTAATTCCTACTACACAACACATTTTATTAAAAAAAAAATAATTAGGTTGTATTCTCCTGCATGTACTTACTTTTAAGTTTATATAAATTACCAATGGCCAATAACAATTGAAATTTGAATGTTAAATACTGCACTATGAACTCTCGAGGAGCCCTATACTAATGAAATATTTTGTTTCCTCTGGCTCAGACACGAATATCTTATAAACAAAACACAATCGTTCTTCTAAAAGCGGTGATGCCGCGCACCTTATAGTACGATAGAATTTTGTCAAAATACGCACCCACGGGGTTTTTGGAAGAACGATCGTGTTTTGTTTATAAAACTGATTTCATCAGAAGATTAGAAGCAATACGACCGCCTTTCGTATCGGCGGCACTCTAGTTCTTGATACAAAGAACGATAACGGTTTGAATATTGCGGTGAACTGTACTTTAGTCGGGCCAAAATAATATGTAACGTAATAATTATCAGATATATTTCAATTAATAGTATGCGATAAAATTGGTATATTAGTTAAATAAATCTTCTAAAAATTAAACGAATTTACAAAATAACAGTGCATTGAAATTTTTATAGTGTATAATTCTACTACGATCGGATTGTTTTATTGAATCGATGTATTGATAGTTTCAGATCCTTGGGCGGGGGAGGGGGGGGGGCAATGCCCCCCCCCCCCCAGTCCTACCCAATTGACGCCCCTGTTCCACGCTGAATTAACTTAGAGAAACAAGATACAAGATGATGAGTAAAACTGTCAAATCCATGACTTCAAAACAACAAAACTGCTAAATCCATGTTAACCGTCATTTTGTACCGAGCTTTTGGTACCGGCACGTGTGCTCCTGCAAATAATTACTTATTTCTGTGATAATAGTGTAAATAAAGGTTAAGCCTTAAAAAAACTACAAAGGTATGTGTTTGTATTGTTATCTTATTATATTTTTATGTGTGCTATTATTTTGAAAACGTACATCGAAAAAAAATCGAATGTTTTTAAAAAATCTAAAATTTTGATATATTGTTGGTATATACGAAAGGAAAAAAGTAATTTCTGGTTTTATTTTTTGAGTACTCTGAATCGGAGTTATGCGCGGTTGAATTTTTGAGGCTTTTTCACGTAGTTTTGGTAATGATGTCAATGTTTTGTTAATAGATCCCATAAATTTCATGCGATTTACTTATATTTTTGCAAATAAAGAGAAAACAGGTTGAATAATCGAAATGTGTAAGTTGGAAATTAATAATTTTTCTCTTTTCCGCTAGGTGGCGAGTTAATCCTTGGTTTACTTCAAAGCTCATATCTCAAAAATCGTCATTTTTTTTCTCTTTATTTTCACAAATTTTAAAGTAAACACATGCAGCTATGAAACTAAAAAATAAAAAGTGAGAGATTCCATATGGATTTTTTTATACGATTTTTTAAAGTTTATTATATGAAAAAGTCACATGTGTTTTTATGCTTCAAACATCAAATTAATTATGCTTTACTAAATGTGAATCTAATATATTGAAAATTTTATATTTCAACATCTGTACTAAATTTGAAATATATTCTGTGCATTGGTCATTGAGAAACAGGTTTTTATTGAGAAAAAGAACTGGAGATTCCAACGATCGAAGATTGTGATTTACTTTCAATATCTTAACCATGGGCGAAGCCTGAGGTTTTAAGAATGGGATACTGCGTTCTATATAATATTCATCAATGATAAAAATGACTACAATCAAAATCAATTGATCTCCGCAGACGCCCGTTCTTCCATAATATGTATACTTATAAAATATCGTCAAATCAGCGACGTCTCTTCTATGTTTCGAGGAATCAAATGTTTCGTCAATCAATTTTTATTGAAGTGAAAAATAAAAACATGGATGAGTTTCTATAAAGTCAAGCAATAAAAAGAGTTTATGTAACAGAGTATCTAGGCCTCGTTATCGTCAGTAAACTGGTTTGGTCCCATCATATCAATAAGATAAAAAGCAAAATCCGAACTAGTAATTTTATTCTACGCAAAATGAGAGATATTCTACCCCAAAAAATAAAATACATAATTTTTCACTCTCATGTATTAAGCCATATACGGTACCTGCTACCAATTTGAGGAGTCGCAGCAACTACCAGAATAAAAGAACTTCATATTCTAGTGAATAAATGTATACGTAACATAAAAAACTGAAATTTGATTGCTCAACGAAACTTCTTTACAATATTAATATTTTACCTGTAAAAAAGCTAGTAGACCTCGACATTTTGATTTTAATATTCAAAATAAAAAATAATCTTTTGAAAAACAACTTCTTGCTACGTCAAATTAACTCTATTAACGATTATCCTACTCGACAAGCAAATGACTACTACATTGATTTCGTTCCCACAGCAAGCGGTCAAAACTCTCTTTTATACAGGGGTCTTACACTATATAACTCTATTTCTGATGGTCTAAAAAATGAACCTAGAATTTCAATATTTAAACCAAAATTAAAGAAATATATTTCTGATAACAACTTATGTACATTCAATAACTTTATATTTTGATTAACAATTAGATAAGTTTTTAGAATCAATCAATCAATTTTGTTTTTAATTTTGGAAGTAATAAGAATCAATATTTTGAATATATTTAAAAAAATCAAACATATGTATTTTTAGTTATAATTTGAATGTAACTCATTATTTAAATCCTTAAACTAGTCAAGATAACTAATGTGTCCTTTAGGTTCAAAAACGATCTATTCCACTTCACGAGTTTTCGAGATAAATGAAAAAAACTTTTTATTTTGAAATTATTTACAAACACGGTGATTTTATTGTTTAATTCATTTCTTTAGGTGTTTTTAATTAATTTGTTTGAAGTGTAAAACAATGTAGGTAGTAAAGTTAAGCTGGTATTTTAAAAACAATTTTGGAATAGACACGTTTTGATCTTTACACGATGGAATAGGTTCGTTTTGAAACATATTACTACCGGAAAATATGTTTTGAAACTAACATTTTGATTGATCATTTGGTTTTCTGCCAAATCGTTGACTTTTCGAATTTTTAACCAAGAATTGTTTACCACGTTGATTAATTTTAGATAATGCAATAAAAAAAAATATTGATTTCTTAAATATCGATATTATAGATCAGTTTTATATCTTTTTTAAATAAACAATAACGAAAAATTACATTTGAAACAAAATAAAATAAAAATCACAATAAATTCAATCACATAATCTAATTCAGTAGGTAAAAAATAATATCACTTAAATTTAATATGTAAAAATTGCAACAAAGACAATAATTATTAAATTCGTAATGCATCTTCCACTTCTATGTTATGGCAACATATAGGGTCGGTCATCTTCATCGATAGATTCAACAATTTAATTATTGGTATCTATAATATTTTTGTAGAAGTTTAAATTCTGCATACTTCTCCATTTGCTGCCAAAATGTTTTTTTAACAATTTATCCACATCTGAAATTTTCGCCTCTTTCACCTTTACACCATTAGGAATAACTACTCGAGCCATTCTTGTCAAATTTGCACCTCGTATAATATTTGGCTTTGGTTCACTAATGTCTGATTTGTAAAATGGCTCTCCTCGCGGTGCAACCTTTGATAAAGTATTCGCAAATTCCCACTATAATAGAATTTTTATTCTGACCACCACATCCGTCGGCCACTAAGCGAACTGTGTCTATATTGTTTAGATCCATGTGGCAAAGTCGATGGTAAACGGCCGAAGTTATTTCATTGGAGCCTTTGGCGTGAACATTCTCTGTCCAGTAATACAGAAAGACGTTGTCTGTTTTGAGAGCAGAATGACCAGTTCCCACAACCATGCCAAACAAATACATATACAATTGGCGGAAGTAATATGCGGCTTGATCTGGAACTTTTGGCAATGGCATGTTTTTTTGACAATTATAATAATTTTGACCCTTATTCGGAACCATGTATAACAATTTGAACTTTTATACAAATATACTTTTAATTTAAATTTTATTTATGCCGGATAAAAAAACTATAATTAAAACTGAAACCTGAAACACTGAATTTATTACACAAACACATCATCACTTGGAAATCTCTTCTATCATTTTGAAAACTAAACTTATAAATTTACTGACATAAAGAACTTAATCTATCAAAAATCAAAAATTATACAATTTAAAAGAAACTTACATATATTTTATCTTATTCAATGTTGACTTCTCGTGACTCCCTTTATTTTTCCATTTAGTAGAACCAAATTCCCTTTATATTTAAAATGATTTCCTTCAACCGGCGTCATTATCTTGCGACGGCAAGTTTTATTAAGATAAGTGTTGTTAGTATATATATAATTCCGATGCCCTGATAAAAAAAATCCCATAGCTCGATTTATGGATGTCATATTTATCCATAGAGGCAATCACAACGATTAACTTCATTAAAACAGCACAATTTGCAACATGTCGAAGACGTTGTCTTAATAATTGAGAATAATACTCATACAAACATCTGGTATATTTGTGTTTCAGATCCATTTTTTTTAATTCAATAACGTAAGTATTTGTACTGTTTAAAATACTCGTGATGTATAATTAAGGAAAATTAAAAAATTTGTTTTATTTTTTTTTGTAATAAATAATAAATTATGAACTTTTTATCACAACACTCAAAACATTAGAAGACAAATAGATATTAATAAAAAACTTCAACATCACATTAAATAATTTAATTTATCATAAAAAAAACTCTTCATATAACATTTTAATTACTTTTAATTTTTTTTCCATGCATGAATAACATTTAAGTTTTAAAATTATACTAATTGACGATCCAACATTTGATCGATTTTATATATTATTTTTCTATAGCCGCACCCAGATTATCTGTTTCATTTTTCTTTTCATTTATATA
>OY856188.1:192529991-192702491 GCA_963693315.1 Diogma glabrata | reverse complement strand
ATGCAGAACGGACCCATTCACGACAATTTGGGTTGGGCCTAAGGTTAACACCCTAACCCCGGAAAAAACTAATATGTTAAATTTGGTTATCAGAAAGAGAAAAAAAGACCCGGATACAACAACAGAATTTTACCTGGACGTGAAAAAGGACCAGACTACCGAATCGGAACGTGGAACGTGCGCAGCCTGAGCGCTCCTGATGCTCTTATAAGTCTAGAAACAGAGGCTGAGAGGTATAGGATGGATCATATTGCTCTACAAGAAATTAGACAGCCGTTAATCGGAAAACAAGATTTGGATAGTCACTCTCTATACTGTAGTGGTCATCCTTCTCGAAGAGAATTTGGTACTGGCTTTCTTGTTGGTGCACGCATTCAAGAAGCCGTGATGAAATTCATCCCGGTCAGTGAGAGGATCTGCTACCTACGTGTACGCGGTACATATAACAATATTTCTCTTATTGCCGTGCATGCACCAGCTGAAGCTAAGACCGTCGACGAGAAGAATAATTTCTACATAGCACTGGAAGAGGTTATGAAACAAACACCAACACGCGACTTCATTATGGTTCTTGGTGACTTTAATGGACAGGTTGGAAGAGATATCTCTTATGGAAATGTGGTGGGTCCCTACAGCTTGCATTTGAATTCGAATGATAATGGTGAGAGAATGACTGAGTTTGCATTATCAAATAATTTGAGAATTGCCAGTACGTTCTTTCCGCATCGATCGATTCATAAGCAGACTTGGGTCTCACCGAATGGAAATACTCGAAATCAAATTGATCACGTTCTAGTAACAGCACGTTTCTTTTCGAGCGTTCTGGATGTGCGATCCTTTAGAGGTGCATACATTGGAAGTGACCACTTCCTTGTATGTGCAACGATAAGGTTCCACTTCCCAAATCCAGGCATTCCAAAATTCAATCAACGGAAACGTTTTAACATCTCATCATTAAAGAATGCTGAAACAGAAGAGAGATATCAAATCCATATTGCCGAAACATTAGAGAAATCAGAAACCATTAATGGAGACGTCGATAAGTCATGGTATTTGCTCAAAGATGCTGTTTTAAGCGCTGCTGAGGGAATACTTGAACGACCACAGAACCACTCCCAGAAGCCATGGATGGATCAAGCATGCCTTGATGCTATTCAATACAAAAGAGATTGCTATCTGAAGTGTCTACAAGGACGCAACACCAGGTCCACGAAGGAGAACTATAAACTGGCAAGACAAGCCGTTACGAAACTATGTAGACGAACGAAGAGAGAATGGTGGAAGAGACAGTGTGAGGAGATTGAAAGCTTCAATAAGGAACATCAATCGCGTAACTTCTTTCAACAGGTTAAAACCTTAAAGAAGGGCCCTCAAACTAGATCGACTGCTATTCAAAACGAAGATGGGGAGCTACAAGTAGACCTTAAAAATATTTTAGATACTTGGGCCGCTTATTTTGAGAATCTTCTCAACTTAAGTGACCAGCAACAAGTCGGGCGACGAGCAAAGCTTATTCGTGCGTCAAAGGTACATGTAGACGAACCAACCAAAGAGGAATTCGAAGCGGCGCTGTCTAAATTAAAACGCAATAAAGCACCTGGTATCGACGATATAACATCCGAAATGATTGTACATGGTGGCGAAACTCTATCCTTAAGATTGTTTGAACTTGTTCAAATGATCTGGAGGACTGAAACCATGCCACAGGACTGGAACACAGCTATGCTGATACCAATCCATAAAAAAGGTAATCGCCTACAATGTGCAAACTACAGAGGAATCGCTCTCCTTTGCACAGCATATAAAATCTTTTCTTACATTTTGCTATCCAAAATCAATCCTTTTGCTGAACAACTGTCAATATCAGTGTGGTTTCCGGCGGGGCCGAGGTACCACTGATGCACTTTTCTCGATAAGGATGATTTTGGAAAAGTGTCGAGAGTTCAACATACCTGTGCACCAACTTTTCATTGATTTCAGGCAGGCCTACGACTCTCTCGAACTAGAGACTCTATGGTCTGCTCTGGTGTCAATGGGAATTTCTGGTAAACTGGTATCACTATGCAAAATGACAGTACAGAACTCTCAATGCTGTGTACGAGTAGAGAACGAAATATCAAAGTTTTTTAAAGTCGACTCCGGTTTAAGACAATGTGATGCTATCTCTCCTATACTTTTTAATTTAGCCTTAGAATATGTGTGCCGTCAAAAGAAACTACCGACTAATAACAATATCTTGTCAATAAACTCAGTACAGATGATTGCTTACGCTGATGATGTTGTCATCCTCGGCCGAAGTGAAGCTGTTATGAGTGAGACTTTCAAGTCGCTTGAAAGTGGTGCTAGAAAAATTGGTCTGCAAATTAACTACAATAAAACCAAACATATGAATGTTTCAAGGGAGGCTGAGAAGAAAGATTTGATGTGCGGCGATGAACAAATTGAGGGAGTTGAATCTTTTAAATATTTGGGATCAATGCTTGACTCAAACAACAGCATACTTACAGATATAAAAGCTCGAATCGCTGCAGGTAATCGAACTTTCTACTCAATTAAACCTCTTCTTGGATCACCGTATGTATCAACTAACACCAAGCTCAAGTTATACAAGACATTGATTAGACCGGTTGTGATGTATGGGTCACAAACGTGGACCCTTACACAAAATGACGAATCGCATTTATCTGTATTTGAGCGTAAGATCCTACGCTACATTTTTGGTCCACTTAAGACAGACGACGGAGAGTATAGAACCCGGTATAACTTTGAGATCAGAGACCTTCTTGAGGGTCCTGATATAATAGGTTGTATCCGTTCTAATAGGATTGCTTGGTTTGGGCATGTTCTACGAGCCGATTCACAGTCTGGAATGATTAGAAAAATGTACGTTAGTACCCCAGGGAGTGGTAGACCGCGAGGTAGACCACGACTACAATGGGAGACTGACGTAATAAACGACCTTAAAAAAATCGGCTGCCATGGTAATTATGTCGCTGTTGCGAATGACCGGGTGAATATTCAAAGCTGATCAACCTGGCAACGCTCCTACATGGAGCATGAACGCATTAAAAAAAAAAAAAAATATATATATATATATATATATATATATATATATATATATATATATATATATATATATATATATATATATATGTATATATATATATATATATATATATATATATATATATATATATATATATATATATATATATATATATATATATATATATATATATTAGACTGGTCGTTAAAAACTAAATTTTCCGAGACGCCCCCTAGAAAAATTCTTTGTGGTCAAAAAACCACAACGGCACTATTTTTTTTTTTTTTAAGTCAAAAGAACACGTGCCGCAAAATAATCGAAGTTTATTTTTTGATAAAATTGTTAATATCTCATAAAATATGCAGACGTCAAAAAAAATCACATGGATCATTTTTGTAGGAAATTTAAATCTCTACAAAAAAAGTCCAAGTAATTTTTTTCCTAAAACCTATATTTCTGATGATATTTTGAAATAAAACTTGAAATTCTTCAAAACTCGTAAGACCAAATGATGAAAATTTCGATGAAAAAGTACTAATTTTAAATTTTTTTGTCACGATTATTTTTTAATACATTTCATTCTATAGCATAAGAAGAAAATTAGGACTTTTTCGTCATCTTTATTTTTTATGTTTTTCAAAAATTACGAAAACTTACAAGTTCATTTTCAAAATATCATGAGAACTATACCTTTTCGGGAAAAAACGACTTGGACCTTTTTTGTAGAAAATTAAATTGCCTACAAAAATGATCCATGTGATTTTTTTTGACATCTGCATATTTTATGAGATATTTGAAAAAATCTACGAATTTTTCAAAAAATTAACTTCGACGATTTTGCGGCACGTGTTCTTTTGATTTAAAAAAAAAAAAAATAGTGCCATTGTGGTTTTTTGACCACAAAGAATTTTTCTAGGGGGCGTCTCGGAAAATTTAGTTTTTAACGACCAGTCTAATATATATATATATATATATATATATATATATATATATATATATATATATATATATATATATATATATATATATATATATATATATATATATATATATATATATATATATATATATATATATAATAATTGGGTTTTCCAAAAATTCAAATGTATAACAACCAAAACTGGTTTATCAAAATTAAATCAAATATTTAACAAAAAAACCAATAACTGGTTTAAAACAATTACGCTTGAAAGTTTGCGCCAAAAAATATGACTCATCAACTTATTTTCACTATTTACCGTAATCTTACAGTCAATATAATAAAAATTTAAAAAAAATTACAAAATTTTACTAAGGGTCCCTTTTTGTTCGTCGTCACGTACAATAATTTTGTTCCTGTTTCGGCGCCACTCTGTTAAATTTCTACCTTTTTATTTACGAAATAATTATAATAGAAATGAAATTTTATTTACACCGGAAAACTGTGTGTTTCAGCCGCCTCTGAACTTTAGATCTCTTACCTCGCTTGAAATTAACCGAACATTCTACTTAGAATGTCCGTAAGAATAATTATAAGAAAAGAAACACTACAGAAAAATTGTCTTAAATTATATAATTCAAAAATAAAATAAAAGCTTACTTTAATATCTTGAAAGCCATCCTTGCAATAATTTTGATTAAGTTTATTTCCTGTTATCCACAAAATAAATCGTCACCAAACCATTGGAAATTATCTGGATATCCTCTGAATAAATTACTCATGCGGTGATTAATGTAATTTTGGTTCTTTTCGAAGTATATATTTTCTGGATCATCGAATTGACTCACTGCGATAAGTACTTTCTCCCTTTTTTATATTGATTTGCGAATATTAGATCTTATAATTTTATACACCAAACATTTTAGCAATCGTTTGTGTGCTATCGGAATTTATTACATCTCACCATCAAGTAAATAAGAAAAACTTTGATTTACACAGCAATATGATTTGATATATTTCTTTTTCCTATTGTTTTTTATTGGTTTTTATATAATAAAAATTCCACATTCTTTTACACAATTAAAAGATACAGAGATTATTTTAATTATTATCAGAAATAATATCACTTACTATTTATTTTAAGAACAACAATTCCAAATTGAATTTAAAGCTAATTCTATTTAAATTAAAACCACGAATGTTTTGGTGAAAAGTCAAACATAGAATGAATGATAAAATGTGTTTTTTGACACATCATCGATTTTACAAAAAAACAAGATGTAACAACATTGAAAAAAAGGTATCCTCGTTCAAATGAATGAGTTCCGTAAGTTAATCTTTCGGTCGTTATTTTTTTTTGACATTAGGTTTGCTCGTTATATTTTAAATTTTTGAATTTTTTTATTGATTGAGAAAAATGAAATAGTTAAATAAACTGACGAAGAGATTGAAATTAGTTTTATTATTGAATATGAGAATTTCACCGACGTTACAAAATATGTACATTTATACGAAAATTATGTGCATTGAAATCCAACACATTATTTTTTAACAAATATTTCTAATTTACAAAAAATATGTTCTTATGGTTTGCAATGCAATTATATAAAATATGTACATATTTCTATACATTAGCACCAATACGATACATATAAGCATTGCTTATATATGATTAAACAAACCTGCTTGCATTAGCAGAACTACCATCATATGTTCCAAAAACTTGAAATTGACGTTTCTTTTCCTCTTCTTAGAAACATTGATGAACCAAGAATTTGCATTGGAACCTTAGATATGTAAATATATACCAATATATCAAAATTTCAGATTTCTTAAAAATCAAAAATTTAAAAATCGACAAAAAATTGTACGTTTTCAAAATAATAGCACACAATTTTTACACTTCGCTAGAGTTGTAACCTACTTTTTGGTTTATAATCATTAGCGTTAACATTTTTTGGTAGAGTTTATCTGGTCGGCTAGCCCTGATGAGAATGATAAACTTTTTTAAAGTTTTAAAATTTTCTCATTGGTTCGAAACTAGATCGCTCTAAAATTGTATGGATTGCAAAAAGTTTCATAATTTGCACCATAATTTTTTAGATTCAGTTCTTATATTATTCTTGATGGGAGATTTTCCATCGGGGTGATGTTATATCACAAATAATTTACTGAATTAATTGTTGATCATGTGTCAATAGACACAAGTGAAGACTAGTCATCTTCTTCTCACAGATACAATTTTGTTATTCAATACTAGAAAATCTAGAGTATAACAAAACAGTGATCACCAGAGAAATTAATTGACTAAACCTGAATTTATTAAATGTATGTTTATGTAAATTTTTTGTTTTTACACTTCGCTAGAGTTGTAACCTAATTTTTGGTTTATAATCATTAGCGTTAACATTTTTTGGTAGAGTTTATCTGGTCGGCTAGCCCTGATGAGAATGATAAACTTTTTTAAAGTTTAAAAATTTTCTCATTGGTTCGAAACTAGATCGCTCTAAAATTGTATGGATTGCAAAAAGTTTCATAATTTGCACCATAATTTTTTAGATTCAGTTCTTATATTATTCTTGATGGGAGATTTTCCATCGGGGTGATGTTATATCACAAATAATTTACTGAATTAATAGCACACGTATCATAATATCACAAAGGGCTATTATTTTGAAAACGTACATTTGTTTGTCGATTTTTAAATTTTTGATTTTTAAAAAATCTGAAATTTTGATATATTGTTCGTATTGACGCAAGAAAAAAGTAATTTCTGGTTTTATTTTTTGAGTACTCTGAATCGGATTATGTGCGGTTGAATTTTTGAAGCTTTTTCACGTAGTTTTGGTAATGGTGTCAATGTTTTATTAATAAATCCCATTTGAGTACTCTTAATCGGAGCTATGCGCGTGTTAATTTTTGAGGCTTTTTCACGATGTTTTGTTATGGTGTTCAATGTTTTGCTTATAGATCCTGCAAATTTCATGCGATTTACTTATATTTTTGCAAGTAAAGAGAAAACAGTTGAATAATCGAAATGTGTAAGTTAGAAATTAATAATTTTTCTCTTTTCTTCTAGGCGGCGCGTTAAACCTTTGTTTACTTCAAAGCTCATATCTCAAAAATCGTTCTCTTTTTTTTTGTTTTTCACAAATTTTAAAGTAAATACATGTAGCTATGAAATTATGAATTTTTAATATATTGACCGATTTAAATCTTCTCCAAATTAAATCTTCTACTCTGAATTAAATCTTCTACAAATTCATCCTTCTTTCCATGGGTTCTAACGAATATCTATCTTGCATTAAGCATTGCTCATAGTCATAATTTTTTTTTTCGTAACATTCAAGAGATTCCAAAATATTTTCTGCGTAAGCTTCCACGATATTTTTACGATCATTTCATATATTTGTTGCTCAATCCATTGTATCATTAGAACAACTTAGTCTCTTAAGCAAGTATTTTTCATTTTTTATTTAAATTTTGGAGTGGTTTACATATCAAACGTACATTTTTATGTATCATGCATATACAGACATTGTGTGTTTCCGTATATCCGGTTAAAATACATTCCCTCAGTCGCAACGTGGTGAACTTTGAGAAGCTGATTTGGACATCAGGGTTTTCTTCTAAGAACATTTCTTAGATGTCGGTGAGGGTCCATAACACCAACCGCTTTGATTTCTTGTTCATTGTTCTACTAATTTTAATTGCTTGTTCCGGCAATGACCCAATAAAAATAGCCAAGTCCTGTTCACCATTCATGAACTAATGCTTGACAATTCTAGGGTAAAACTATATACTGACTCTTTTCTGTAAATCATAGATATGCCTATTAATGGTTCTAGTACTGGCCCAATAACAATCGCCAAGTACTGTTAATCAATAATGGCCCATTGCTTGGTCGCATTTCTAAGTCCACTAAACCCTTCTTCGATATCCACCGGAAAACACTACACCCGATAAAATAATTGCCAAAATGTTTTTCTTTGCCGATAATCAGAAACATTACAATTTAAAGGATTGTAATATTTATACTAATTCATTAAATTGTGATTTTTATAGAAAAAAGTTATTTATTTATCTAGAACGAAAAGTGAAACTTTAAAGTACGAGCTAGTTGTTTACTAGTGAGTACCTTTAAACACACTTTTCGTTTGAGGTAAATACAAAATTTTATTTCATACTGGAAATTTATTAAAATAAAAAGAAATGAGTTCAACTTTTTGTACCATAAATAATCCGAAAAATTTCGTTTTAGATATCAGTATGAAATAATAGTACATTATGATGCTAGGACGTAAAGCTAAAGATTTTGGACGGATGTGGAGTTTGCAAATCGAGGCGCTAGCATCATATACTATTGTGCATCATATACTATTTTTTATTCGCCGCAAGCAAAATATTTTAAGAAAAGTTGTTTATTCTAAATTAAAATTATAAATTTTCATAAATTTTAAAATAAAAATATGTGGAACAAGTAACCTTTGAAAAAATATTTATTATTTTTTCCAAATTCTATGACAACAAATGATAACAACTATTTTAATTGGATAATGAAACTTTGAATTTGCGGGTTGCTTTGATAAAAAAATTTATTTTTCATAAAATTTAAACAAATACAAATGCGTTTTACTTTTTTGGACGTAACTATGAGGACAAAATAAATAGTTGAAAAGTGATACTTTAAAGCCGCAAATCACAGTAATAAAGTAACACTTTAATATATAGGCGAATAAAAAAATATTTATTTATAATAGTCGTATTCTTATGTTAGTGTTAAGATGTTGAAAGTATATCAAAATCTTCGTTGGTTGGGATCTCCAATTCTTATTCTCAATAAAAACCTGTTTTAATGAGTAATGCACAGAATATGTTTCAAAATAAGCACGGATGTTAAAATATAAATTTTTCAATATATTTGATTCACATTTAGTAATTAATTAATTTCATAAAAAACACATGTGAAAAGAGTCTCAAAAATTCACACGCGCATTAGTCCGATTCAAAGTACCCAAAAAAAATCCAGTAATTGTTTTTTTCCCTCGTCAATACTACCAATATATCAAAATTTCAGATTTCCTAAAAATAGTTGATTTTTTTCGATGTGCGTTTTCAAAAATATAGCCCAATAATAACACTGTGCGACAAATGGTAGGGGTCAGTGATCCACTGGAGTTCTGACTACCGGGAAAAGTTATATCGGTAAAAAAAAAGTTATATGTGTCCCGGCGTTTCGCTGAGTCACGTCTAGGAATCGAGATATATCGATTTGAATTTAGTATGTATCATATAGGGGAAATAGTCACGTTTTGGGGACTATTTTTTGACATAACTCAAGAACGACTAGTCCGATTTTACTGAAACAAATTTAAAAAAATTAAAAATTGCAATTCCTTTAATCTACTAATACACTATTTCTTTACACAATCAACAGTTTCGCAGTTATAAATAAATTTATGAAGAAAAAAAATAATTTTTTGACTAAAAATAAAAAAATTGTATTTTAAAAAATCATGAAAAATTCAAAACGGGAAAAAGTGTCAAGTCCTATTACTTTGACGTAAAGTTACATAATCTGTGCACAAAATGAGACATGGATCATGAAAATCGATGAACGCATTTCGCTTTTATTCACAATTAAGTAAAGGTATCTCATTTTGACAAGAATATTGATTTTTCATAGAAACTTTTTTTTTAATGTTTTTACTGGAATAAATTCCAAAATTTATTGTTTTAAATGTTTTTGGACATGTGTCTTTGTGTATTAATTTTATTTTTTTTTTAGTTTTTTATTTATTATTTCCTATTTTTTTTATATTTTATTTATTTATTTTATTTTATTATTTTTATTATAATTTTATTTTATATTTTTATATTTTTATTATTTTTTATTATATTATTATTATTATTTATTATCATTATTATTGTTTATTATTATTATTATTTATTATTATTATTTATTATCATTTATTACTATTATTATTATTATTTATTATTTAATATTTGTTATTATTATTTATTATTATTTTTTTATTATTATTATTTATTATTATTTTTTTATTATTATTATTTAGTTATTATTTATTTATTATTTATTTATTATTTATTTATTATTTATTTATTATTTATTTATTATTTATTTATTATTTATTTATTATTTATTTATTATTTATTTATTATTTATTTATTATTTATTTATTATTTATTTATTATTTATTTATTATTTATTTATTATTTATTTATTATTTATTTATTATTTATTTATTATTTATTTATTATTTATTTATTATTTATTTATTATTTATTTATTATTTATTTATTATTTATTTATTATTTATTTATTATTTATTTATTATTTATTTATTATTTATTTATTATTTATTTAATTTATTTTTTAAATTTTTTTATTTTATTTTTTTATATTTTTATTATATTTTCATTTTGTTATTTTTATTATTTTTTTATTTTACTTTATTATTTTTATTTTGTTTATTTATTTATTTTATTTTTTTGTATTTTTTATTTATTTTAATTTTAATTTTTTTATTTTTTCGTTACTTTTTCAGTATAGTATATCAGTAGATTAAAGGAATTGTAATTCTTAATTTCTAAATTTGTTTCAGCAAAATCGGACAAGTCGTTCTCGAGTTATGTCAAAAAAAGAACCCCAAACGTGACAATTTCTCCTATATGATACTTACTAACTTCAAATCGATATATCTCGATTCCTAGACGTGACTCAGCGAAACGCCGGGACACTTTTATCTTTTTTTTTACCGATATAACTTTTCCCGGTAGTCAGAACCCCAGCGGATTTTGGCTGTCGCACAGTGTAATAATTTCAATAATTTTCGTTTACGAAAAACCTGCTAAGTTCTATTAAAAATTTAATTTGATTAGAAAAACCTGTTAAGTCACAAAAGTGGTTATAAAAAAATAAATACTGAATTAAATAACCTTTCTTCTACAAATAAATGTTCAGAAATGTAAAAGCTTTTTAAAAAAACATATTCATTTTTTTTAAAAAATGTTTTTTGTCTCTCCTGATAATTTACTTTGTTGGCTGTTAGCAGGTTTACACTCTAACTAAGCCGACGATATGCTAATAAAACTAACAACTTTTATTTTGTATTTTAATAAATATTCCTATTTATTACACGGTGTTAGAAGTAAAAATAATAAAATTCAATTGCTTATTAAATTTTATATGATAAAAGTTCCACTGGAAAGTTGAAATTAGTTCATTTCTCATCGGATTGAAAAAATACGTCACCTACACAAAGCATTATGTACGTGTGTCAATATAATACACCGGATGAAAATATAAAATATTCATCGGAAAAGATACACATTTAAATCAATTCATCGGGCGAAAATAACATTTTATCGGAATAGATAAATCATCGGAGTGTTATTTCCTCGGGTTATTTTTCAATTATTCGTGAAAATTATCGCAATTTTTTTTTTCATATTGGGGCGTCACACAGTGGGATTTGTTCATATAATGTTTGGCAAAAAATATAAGGAGTGCTCGTAGAATGTTGAAATTTTGCTCTGAGCCTTTGGTTAGCTCAATTAAGAAAAATTTAAAGTTTCATCAAAATTGGCCACGCCCACTTTTCACCGCCCATAGAACCCAAAACTTATTTTTATGCCCAAAGTTTTTGAAATTTGGCACAGAGCCTTTTATTACCTCAATTAAGAATAAAATAAAGTTTCATAAAAATTGGGCACGCCCACTACCCACCGCCCATACAACCCAAAATTTTATGATTTTATGATTTTATAAATTTTATGATTTTATAAAAGATTATTAATTATTTAAACTTTTTTTTTTTTTAATTGATAGTATGGAGTCTTACCTTTCATTTTATTATAGCGGGAGCACCTAGCACGACCGAGCAACCTTTTTTTTCTTCCAAGGAGGTTTGCAATCACGGCACATTATAGAACAAATTTTATTCTATCATATCTTTTAAACCATATGAGCGAACTTTATAATTTTTTTTTTAAATACGCAGAAAAGGGTATATTTGAAAATAATCACTATTTAAATTAAAGCAATAAAGTTATCTTACGTACAAACACTATAGAAGTGCGTAAACAATTTTCAATATTTTGGCCCAAAATTTACATGTGACTTTACTTCATTATTTCAAAGACAAATAAACTTTTTTTTGGGATACAATTTATGGATTCTTCATACTGAATCAATTTTCTACAAAACTGCATCATTACATTTTTAAATTTTATGTGTCGAAAAAATTACTTATTGCACAAAAAATCCCACTGTGCGTCATGTCTACAACTAACTGTTGTTTTTGTTTGTTTTAAATGATAGATTGCTTTATTTTATAATATATATAAATGATTTTATTTTAAATTGTATTTCATTAAGCTAACAAATTATCTTGGATGTGTATTTCAATCTGAACTTGATTTTTGACAACTTGAATTCTATTACAATGTTTTTCTTAATATAACTCTACACACCGTAGTAAATCAAATATGAAATGAAAATTAAAAGATATATCTAAACATATTGTTACGAGTACAGAAAAACCTAGACGATCACAGAAAGATCTAGACCAGGGTTCGCAACTGAATTTTATTGGGGTGCCAAAACGATTTTTTTTTTAATAATCTTTATTTTCGCGTACCAATACAATTATGAAATAGTACATTTTGCTACAAGAGATGAAAATGTTGCTTTTTCGTGAGTGAAAATTTATTCACGAGACGCGTTAGCGTCAAGGGAGACAATTTGACGAACATAAAATGTGTAAATAAAAATTCGTTCCTGCAATGTTTCTAGTTTTAGGAGTTCTTGCCGTATTTTCCCAACTGTACCACAACGCAAAGAAATTTCCATTCTGGCATCGGAGTTAATATCTGTACTTAACTGTTTAGAAATATTTTCACGTATTTTATAATTCTATTTCTTACGGTATTTGCACTTAACTGTAAACTTTGGCTACGGGTGAAAATTTTATTTTTGCTTTCAAAATCTTCGAAAAGTACGTTTCACCACAACTTAAAATAGATGATTTAATCAATCCGTTAATGCTTTGCCATGTTTGGCAATATCTCTTGCTATTTAAAACTTGCGGCGGTAATATTATTAGAAGATTTAGTATATTTAGTAAATTTATTTGATTGCGTTTCATGTTTATAAACCTTTTTTCAATATGCTTTGGTATAAAATTAAATGGCCATTAAATGGTACATTTACAGCAGCTTTTTTTCCGGAAATATATATATTATTTGAGAAGGAATTTTGGTAATAATATTACTGTAGTATTTAATTGTTATTATGAACAAAGTCTGAAGGTGGTAGAAATAAACCGTTGACAAAAATTTACCTCATAAGAATACATAAGAATTATCTTTGCAGCCCATCAGAATGCAAAAAATTCCATCAACCTTTTAAAAATCTGTAATTGCTAAAAGAGATGTGGTGCATTATGTATCTGTCGAAAAGATAGACTTTTTTGCAACGCAACTTGTAGTGTATGCTCCGCTCCGACAATATCTGTTATAATAGTGGAGATCGACAGCGATTATGGATCTCATGAGGATTCAATCTGCTAAATATTAATGAAAAAGCATTTAAATAAAAAAAAGAAAACAAATTTGTCGCCTGTAATAGCTTTTTTTGGTGTAATCATAATAGTGGGTGTTTAAAAGGTTTGAGATATGTAATTGTGATCTTTATTTCGATCTGTTAAGATTTAATTTGTAGTTTAATAAGTTTTGACAAAAATGTTAGTTTTTGCCCCTAAAAAATAAAAAGCGCATAGGATAGATTTTGAAATAGAGGGTGTGTTGTGCTTAGTTCCAAATTTTTTTGCTGATCCAAAGAATTCGGAGGTTCCCTACTATTTTTACCGTCTATTACTGAACAGCAACATTTAACGTGTTAAAAAATATCTGAAAAAATCTTTTCTTTATTATGATTCCAAAAACGCGAATTTAGGGACAGTTTTGGACACAATTTCAGAATGTTTGCCGCGCCAGACAAATTTTCAAACGTGCCAAGTTTGGCACGCGTGCCACGTATTTGCGATCACTGATCTAGACGATTACGGTCACTTCCAGGAAAATAAAATCAACAAAACACAACAAAAAATGAATGAAAAGAATAATGTTGTTGTTGTTGTCCTGTTCTTAGAATTAGGGTCATTGTCAATATAAAATAAATGATTTTATGAATCAAATCAACATAACGTAGAGTAATCGAATATTCTAATATTTTCTCAAGGTTTCTAGAAAGTGACCTAGAATGATCTAGATAACGCAAAATCGTATATAAGACATAATTAAGACATAATTAGTTTTATTTTAAACCTGCGATAGTGAAGTTATAATTATAAAAGTGAATATTAAATTAGTTTTTGTGAATAAAGTTTAAAGTGGTATTAAGTAGAAATAATTTGTGTATTATTTGAACGTTGTGAGTTTCTACAATAAACCGTTGGAGTTTTTGAAGCTGTTGAAGAAATATTCTAGTTAGGAATATTGTTCGCTATATTGTTTCCTGTTGTTGTGGAACAAATAAAGGGTAGAATATTTAATAAAACCTGGTGTGTTTGCTTACTAATCAGTGATCGAACTCAGAAAGAGATTGGGAATTGCCTTTATCGAATTGTGAGTTAGGCCAATTCGAAGTAAGTTTGGAAAAACGTAACAATATTATTTTCAACACTAACAATAAGCACGTGCCAAGCGAATTAGATTGTACAAATTTGGCGACTGAATGTCAGATCTGGAAGCGTAATTTCATTGTGTACATGATTTCCTGTGGAAAATCGGCTCAACCAGAAACAACGAAAATTCCCTCACACAAGGTGCTAACATTTACAATTCGCTATTCCAAAATGATGGAATGACAGACGCACTGCTTGGTACACAAAACATCGTTCGACATATACCGGCTGTAGCAGCCATACCAGCAGCTGATGGCAATCCGGCGGTAGCAGCAGTACCGGAACCGCATTCCACAAAAAAAAAAGTAGCGTCTGCGTCGGACCAGACGGTGGAAGTTATACTTCTTTGGCCATTCGCTCGCACACACGCACACAGAAAGGCAGATAGGATACATTAAAAAAAAAATAACTAAAAAAAAACAAAAATATTATTCAAAAAAACAAAATAAAAAAAAAAATATTATTCAAAAAAATATTATTCAAAAAGTATAAGAACGTATAATCGTCGATTTTTCATATTTTTGTTAGTCAAAAAAATAAAAAAAAATATTCAAAAAAAAAAATATTATCAAATATAAATATTAATGGGTTTAATCGCTTTATGGTCATCGTCTTATTTTGACATTCCTTCTCACAACTTAAAACAAAAATTGGAAAAAATAATAATAAGACTAATTTCATTTGTAAATTCAGACATATATTATTATTAAAACAGTCAAATCACAACATTTGTTAACATATTTGCATATACATATTTTATAGATCCCTTGCAATAACAATATTAGTTTTGAAAGTAATGGAGAAGCATATTTCACTCAATAAGTAAAACACTTTAAACCTGTAGCTTTGATATTGTTCATAATCTTTTTCTTCGGTACTAAGGTTCCAATGCAAATTCTTGGTTCATCAAAGTTTCTAAGAAGAGGAAAAGAAATGTCAATTTCCAATTTTTGGAACATGTGATGGCAGCTCTGCTAATGCAAACAGGTTTGTTTAATGATATATAAGCAATGCTTATATGTATCGTATTGGTGATAATGCATAGAAATATGTACATATTTTATATAATTGCAAACCATAAGAACATATTTGTTGTAAATTAGAAATATGTATTTGTTAAAAAATAATTTAACATAATTTTCATATAAATGTACATATTTGTTTGTCACATTATACATTAACTATTCATTTTAATGATAATTCCGAAAAGTGAAAAAAAAAAATTGATCAAAGCTAACTAAGCGAATAATGTTTTATTATTATAAAATATGATTGATTTAGTAATTTCGTCTTTATTACCATACAGCATAAGGTTGATTTACTAATTTCGTCTTTATTACCATACAGCATAAAGGTTAAAATATAACTTCAAACAGCGTGATGCGGTTTCTCGATTAACACCCCATCAAAATATTTACAACGAGCGCAAAGAAGTATAACTTCAAAAACGCGGCTATGGAATCGTACCAGTTTAATGGTATTGTACAAAAGGAAAAGCAATCATTTGCTGAATTCGAAACAGAACTGCGTACACAGTTACGACGTTGCGATTTTTCATGTACATGCGGTGTTTCGTACGGAGATAGAATGCTGCGGGACCGAATTATAACCGGTGTGTTTGACAAAAATTTGCAACTGAAGCTACTTGATGGTCGTAACGAAACATTGGCAAGGGTGATCGAAATATGCAAAACATTCGAAGCTGCAAACGCGAACAAAGGCATTTTGAACAGAAAACCGATTGTCTCCAGTATCGTTACGTCATCTGAATCGACTGTATATCAGGCTGTGCATGTCATCAATCGTTATTGCTTTAATTGTGGTGATGCGTGGACACTAAAACATCCAGATGCTTGCTAGACAAAGGTTCATACATGCAAATGCATGTTTGTCGAAGAAAAGCGGCAACAAAAACACCAACAGCAGCAGCGGCCGCAGTAGCAGCAGCAACAACAACAATAGTGGACAACAACAACATGCAACAACAAAACAAATTTCATCGATGAACTGGAATGAAGGTGAGTCGCTTGAGGATGACAAAACGTTGACACGCACTCATAGTAATAAGATTCATAAATTTATTTTTAGAATAAACTCAGTGAATGCGAAGTGGACAAAGGAATACATTGTTGGTGATCGATCGTCGGAGGTTGTGAGATTCAAACTTGACTCCGGATCTGATGCAAATTGTATTCCATTAATAGTTGCTAAGAAATTAAAAGTTCTCATTTCAAATCGGGATAACAATTACACTGTATTTGATTACAATAATAATTTAATTAAAATTTATGGTATAGTTGAATTAAAATGTATCGATAATGGAACAACGTCTATACAATTCGCTGAGTTTATTGTAGTTAGTAATGATAATGAACCAATGCTGGGTTTAGACACTTGCATTGAATGGAAGTTGATTAAACGGATGGATATTGACAAGGTCGATACAATTGCTTGTACATCGGGTGAGAAACAGAAATTCGTAAAAACAAATTGGGACTTCATATTGTAAGTTTGTTTCGCCGGGAGTATATTTATTAATTTTTTCTTTTGTATTTCCTCAATTAAAACCCCGTTTTCAATATATATTAATACTTGTTATTTAATTGATCAATATATTTCAGGCTAGGCCCATCTTCAGGATCATTATAAAAATAACAGTTATATCAAAATTGAAATAAAATAGTTAAATGACATTTATATAAAACAAAGTTTGATATATAAACTATGAGTAAGATAACTATGTTAAAATTAACTTAAAAAATGGTTGTCAAGTGGAATTTTTTGAAAATTAACGTTACTTTAAAATTTTAAGAAAATCGAATTAAATTATAATAGTTATTCGAAAAATCTTTTTTGTCACTTTTAATTTTCAAAAAATTCCACTTGACAACCATTTTTTAAGTTAATTTTAACATAGTTATCTTACTCATAGTTTATATATCAAACTTTGTTTTATATAAATGTCATTTAACTATTTTATTTCAATTTTGATATAACTGTTATTTTTATAATGATCCTGAAGATGGGCCTAGCCTGAAATATATTGATCAATTAAATAACAAGTATTAATATATATTGAAAACGGGGTTTTAATTGAGGAAATACAAAAGAAAAAATTAAATTGGGACTTGTTTCATGGACCTGGCAAATTCCCGGGAAAGTTTTCAATTCACTTGCATGAAAATTCGAAGCCGGTTTTAGATTACAAGAAACGAATTTCGTTGGCATTGCAGGAGAATTATTGAAGGGTGAATTAGATCGAATGGTGGGGGAGAGAATTATCTCATCTGTCGACTACCCAACGGATTGGGTGAATAATTTACAAGTGGTCGAGAGACAAAATGGTGGACGTTTACTTACATGTTTAGACCCAAAACCACTAAATGCATGTATCAAGTAACATGTTTTAATACCAACTATTGACGACTTCACGTCGAAATTGGCCGATAAAATTATATTTTCTGTACTGGATCTCAGTAGTGCGTTTTGGCATATGGAGTTGGATGAAAAAAGTTTACAACTAACCACATTTATGACGCCTTTCGGTCGTTACAAATTTAATCGTGTACCATACGGGTTGAATTGTGCACCAAAAATGTTCCAACGGAAAATCATTCAAATTTTTGGGGATTTTGCAAGGGGTTTTGATTTATTTTGATGACATGATTATTTTTGCGGAAAGTGATGTGGAACATGACGCAATTTTAAACAAAATCATTGATCGGGCACGTCAAAATAATGTTAAATTCAACCCTGAAAAAATTCAATTCAAGGAAAAGCAAGTCAAATTCATGGGAAATACCATCTCTTCGGGGGAATTTAGACCGCTCGCTAAATACACGGAAGCAATTCTCGGAATGAAAAAACCAACGGACAAGAGTTCCGTCGGCCTGCCTCTACTGATCCATTGGTGTTTCCAATGGGCCCAGTTATCCATTACAAATATGGCGCCCAGCGTGGGGCTTCTCTAAGGGCTATCGCAACTCGTGGTACCCTGGAGGAGTCCCTCCATAAATCAAAAAAACTTTTTTTGTTAAAATTTTCCACCACCTTTGTCCTTCCCTCTATCCAGCCTTATAATTCTATAATCACAGATATTATCACTAATTTTAGAACTAGCATTTAGTTTGGTTTCTCGTAAAACCGCGACTAGAATATCATTATTGCACATATAGTTTATTATGTCATCAATTTTGTTGATGATACCATTGCAATTTAGTTGCATTATTTTCACATCGCTTTGGGTTTCTGGATGTGTGTTCATTCGCATTGTGTTCTGGTGCGAGATCGTGCTTGATTGTTGACCTGATGCCTGGCAACATGGCGCTATAGTTTTTGGTCCATTGCTTATGTGTGGCAAAGCCTGAGCAGTTCTTGAGATGACATGACACCATTCCTTACAGCTGTTGCACTGTAAGGATGTAGTGTTTGCCCTTAAAATGTTTTTACATATTGTACAGTGCCATGTTTTAGTTGGTCCAGGATTTCTTTCAATACCAGCAATGACTAGGAGAGTTTGAAGCAGTGAGGCCAGTGAGGCCAGTGATAGCTGCTTCTTTATCCAAAAAATGGAGCGACGAGTTGCACCTTTCGTCGAAATTGTTGTGATGGTCCTTGGTCGGAACTGCGTTCCGAGTACTTCTGGGCTGTAGACCCGTCCCGATATCGAGGTAATTGTGTCCTACCATGCGCGCTTGGGTTGATTAAGGAAAATATTTGCTCAGGAAAATATTGATTCTGAGCCACCTTGGTGCCACTGGTGGTGTGATTGAATCTCTCTTTAGGTACTTACTTTTTATAGGTTATTTGCCTGTTACAAGCAAACAAACTTTAAATTGCCATATCTCTTAAAACACTAAATTGATTGAGCTCATACTTAATGTGTGTACTAGGGTTTCTCAAACGGGATCCCGGGATACCGTTTTCTCCGGGATCCGAGGGTAAATTTTCATCCCGCGTTCCCGGGATTTCATCCCGGGATCCCGGGTATCCCGCTAATTTTTATTAACATTTTTTTGTTCTTTTTTCAAAGATATTAAAAGTTTTCTTACTCGAAAATCGAGTAGTTTTTAATTCTTTTCTCTCTGTAGTAACTAATTTCGTTCAAAATGAGGAAAATGTTTTTTTTGACACATATGGTATCATGGTTTTTTTGTATGGTTTTTTTGACACATATAAACACAACAAATTAAAACCAATAAAACTTAAAATAGGTAGATTTTTCTGACAAATCTACCTAAAACTTGCGCTTCATTTCTCTTAATTTATGTTTAATGGTTCTCTTGGACGGATGGTGTTCAATGGACGTTTGGTCACGAAAATTCGGACAAAATTGAGTGATGGCGCCATTGACAACCTAGTTTTTTGAAAAATTGTTTAAAAATTAGTATTATGAATTTATTTTTGTTTTGTTTTTATGTATTCTTTTTTATTTAATTTTTGAAGTTTTTTTAAGTCAAAATAATTTAAATTTAAAAATCAATAGCGCATTTTTTGTGCTGTTTTAATTTTACACATTTTTCTACCACCTAATTAGAAACATCTAGCTTTTTAGCGTTTTCCGGGATTTCCCGGGAATTTAATATTTTTTGTCCCGGCTTCCCGGGATTTGAATTTCTACGGGAAATGAGAAACCCTAGTGTGTACTCATACTAAATTGTTTACATCTGTAAGATGTAAAAAAGATGTAAGATGTAAAAAATGTAGATCTTGGACAGAAAAGAAATCAAGCTTCTCCCTTCAATGACTGAATTAAAAACGAAGTAATAGACACGGTCTAGAACTCAAACAAAACGGCCTTGAAAGTATTAACATGATGTGGACCATTTGCGGCACCGGCAAACAGTGTAAACTATATCTCATTGTTGTTGCACACCACACATTTTATTAAAAAAAAAATCACTCGGCTGCAATTGGAAGTTAGGTACCCAAAGCTGTTAGAAATTAAAACTAAACAATTAAATTTTTTGACACTTTATTTATAAATTCAATAGAGTGATTGATATAGAGCAGCCATATATATATAATATAATTATCTAGAAATAAAATATTTACATTCTTTTTCTTTTGTTTTATTTTTGTTGTTTCTTATTAAAGTTTTCTTTTTATTCTTACAATTTAAATTTTTTTTTTTGATTTAATATTACAAATTATAAATAATTATTTATATTTATTTAATGTTTTTTACTTAATCTGCAATTTTTTTTTATACATCGACACAATATCTTTTGTTTATTTTTTTTTTCTTGCAATTAGTTTTACATATTTTTTCTTAATAAAATTTCCACAAATTTGATTAAAAAAAACTACATTTTTTTTCAATGTTTGTTTTTGGCTTCACAGAAGACAAATACAAAATAATATTTCAAAATTCTGATGTTTGTGTCGATTTTATTTTTGTTTTGCAATTTTACATCGGCAGAACCACCATAAAGGACAACAAAGTTCGTTACAAAAAAAGCTGCTACCGATTTTCAACTTACATTTTGTTTTTTAAAATCTATCTTTCTAATTAATTTAAATTGTCGAAGAATAAAAGTATAAAAATTTCAGTGTACGGGTCCATCTTTTGAAGATTAAATGTTAACAAAATTAAATATCAAGAATCACGTAATGGTAACACTAATTTTTTTGTTTCCAAATTTAAAATATTTTTTTAATTGTTTTTTGTATTTTAAAAAATATTAAAATCAACTTATTCATTAAATATTACAATTTACAATATTAATTACTAAATAAAAAATATTACGAAAAAAATATTAAAAACAAAATGAAAGGCTTGTGTAAGATAAAAACGTTTTTTTTTTAAAATAACATAGTTTTAATCTCTATTGTCTATTTATTATTTGTTTCATACCTTTCGCAAAAATAAAATAAAAAATCTCAAAATATTACTTATAATTTAATTTTTTTTTACTTAACGTACAAAAAAAATATGTTTATGCTATCATTTATTAGTTAAAAATAAAAATATTATTATTGTTAATGAATTATAAAGGTACTTTCCAATTGGTTAAGAATTAATACAAACAATTTGTTTAAAAATAACATATTAATAATTATACAAAATACAAAATTGACTAAAAAAATGGAGATCAAAAAAAAGAAAACTTAAATTAAATAGTTCAATAATTTTTTTAATTTGGACAGTTTCTTTATGTCAACAAAACTAAAAATCAATAACTATAAATTGAAATTATAATTAAATCAAATATTTTAATAAAAAAAGGACGAAGATTTAAATTAAACTATTATAAAAAAATTCCTATAAAATTACAACATTTTGTTTCTTTTAAGTTTTTTTACTATTTTCTTTCATTTTCCTACTTGGTGGTTTCAATTAAAACTAATAATTATATTTTTTTGATTTAATATTTATATAAATTATATTGTTTCAAACTTAGTTTCATGTTTTTTTTTTAAAATCAGTTTAATAAATTTTAGTTTTTCATAAAAACAAAACCAAATAAATAAAATAAAACAAAAAACTCTACAAAGTACTAATTGAATTACAACTTATTGATTAATAATAATAATTTTTGTTTTTAAATATAAATTAATTTATGAACTATTTAAATTTTAAAAAATAATTACATATTTCAAATGGTATGAAAGCTACTTTAGAAAAATTAAACAAAAATGGCAATTTTTTCGATTATGTAGTTATGATTGTTATAGTTAATAATTAAATGCAAGAGAAGATAATCAATAAAAAGAAAATTAAAAAATTGTCTGATGCGGGGGTTGCGGGTTAAAGATTTATAAACTTGATAATTTAATTTCTTGGTGGGTTGTTTTTATTATATCAGCAAATGAAATCAGTTTTATCGCCATTCAGAAAACAACAATTATTTTTTTTTTTGTTTTAAATATTATAATTAAAACAAATGTACTAATTATGCCTATGCGATGCATTAATTAAATTTAAAATTAGAAAAGTATTATAATCATTAAACATTTTAAAACGGGTGCGTTCTACTAAGCGCTCACAACGCTCAAAATGACCCTTCATCCGTTCCACTTGACAACGACGCTCGTTGTGGTCGCGGTAAAAACGTCACTAATGACGTCATAATTTTCGCTCACAACGACCCATCTCAAAAGATGGGTAGAATTGAGTGTTGATAAGTTTAGCGCCACTTTTAAAATTTAAAGATGGCGAAAACAAAAGTAAATTTGTAGAAATCATTTTAACTCAAAATAATTTTCATACACATGCGTAAAAAAATTTTTTATTGTGCGTGTACCATAACTATTAAATTTTATTGTTAAGACTTAAAAATTGTAGCCTAACCTCTAACTTCTACTTTATTTGTTGAAACTCAGCATTTTTTTTTGTTAGGTCAACGCCTAAAACGATCACATAATCCATTCTACTTGAGATTACAATTGTAACGCTCAGAAGCAAGTGGAACGAAAAAAAACAGTGGTCGTGAGCGTGAGTGCTTAGTGGAACGCACCTCAAATATAATAATGAGTGAAAACAACGTCTTTTTTTCACTTCAATAAATTTTATTTATAACATTAAATATTTCTGTCTTTAAGATCCTTTGTTGTTAATTTCGCTAGGTGACTAGTTTTTAGGGTTCCGTACTTTGAAAAGGTAAAAACGGTACTCTATTGGTGAAACTTCGGTGTCCGCCCAAATTTCTAGATAATCGATTTTCTCACAAACTAAGTGCTATCAACTTGAAATTTTCTACAGTTATAAAATGTATTTGTCCACGGCTACTCAAAACAAAAAAATTTCAAATATTTGTTTTTATCTGTATTTTATAGACATAGATAAGGCGATAGTAAAACAAACGTTTTTTTTAAGGAATCGAGTTTGATTTAGAAAAATCGAAGAAGATTGAAATATTTAAAAAAAAATCAATAAATTATCGACTGCTTAGTTTTTGAGTCATTACTAAAAACGTGAGTTGGTTTTTCTGTCTTCACCCTCTCCTCCCCCTCAACTTCGAACATTACGAAAGAAAAAATTTCGAAAAAAAATTATTTTTGATCATGTCCAAACAATGCTGATTTTCAAAAATGTGAAATTTTTTTGTCCCTTCCCCTTATCTACGAACATTACAAAAGAAAAAATTTAAAAAAATTTACGGGTGCAGGAATTTTGCTAAATAAAAACTAAAACTTTTATTCTACAACCGAACCAAAAATGACAATTTTTGTTAAGGCATGTTTTACAAAAAAAAGTTATTTGTGTATTGCATTGGATTTTTATGGTAACAGTTTCAAAACTAATAATTTTTGGTGCTGAGTACAAAAATAGCTATTTAAGTATTAAGCGCGTAATGTAGATCTTTTTTGCTTGAGAGAAATTGTTGCTCGAGCCGTTAGTCGAAGGCAACATAAACTCGAAAGCAAAAAAGATACTTTATGCCCGAATTACATAAAAGATTTTTTGTACGAGTAAGATTCTGTATTATTTGCATAAATGAAAATACATATATTTATTATTTACACAAAATAGTAAAATATTTGTTGAGAAAATTGTTTTGCTTTTCATCTGTTTTCTGAAATATTTTCGCTTTAGGGCGTAAAATAGTAATAGTTTGCGCGATCCGGCAATATTTTGAAGTGAAACTTCTTTATTGGCGTATGAGAGAAATTTTAAAGCAGTGTAAAAAAATCGTTACGATTTTCGGTTACGCGCTATGTTTTTTTTTATAGATTTTAATTTTGTTTTGGTGATTTTATTTTTATTTTTTTGTTATAAATAAGAAAATTAAAAATAAGAGTTTTTTCGTTTTCAAGATAAGGCAATGAATATTATGAAAGATAAAAGCTTTATTTTCTATTGATTATTGTGGTTTGTTGTACGGTTATGTAAAAAGCAAAAAGAATTTATATTTGTTTTAAGATTTTTTGTTGACGATTTAGATTATGGTTGGTTGGTAAGAAATATCTTATCAAAATTGATTTGTAAAATAAAATAAAAGGAAAAGATTTAAAAGTTTTTTTATTGGTAAGTCCCTTCCAGCGGCTTTAAACATAAACAATAAGAAGCGGCTTTAAACATAAACAATAAAAATTATGTTGGTGGTTAAATTAGTAGTAGGTTTTGTAGTATGAGTTGAATTTAAATATAAATACTTTACAATGTAATCTTTTACCGTGGGCAAAATTTAAAGAAGCAGAAACATTCATAAAGTTTAATCTGAAAATGTTAATTGTGAAAATATTTTCCAAATTAATTTCAGATTATTGAGAGATATAACGTATAAAAGTATTTCGAAATATTGCTGAAAACCCTTTGGCGACTAGTAAACAAATTTATAATTTAAATAACAAAAGAGTTGAAGGTTCTTCAATTTTTCCAAGTAGTAAAATTTCCAAATCAATTCGAAAAGGAAGTAATAGCAACAAAATATGATATGTCATAAAGAAGTTTCACTTCTTACCTGTGTACTCTGTTACACACACACATTTTTTTTTCACTGCGAATACGAAAATTGGTCGTATCTATTCAGTGTCTTAGATAAAAATATTAAAAAAACTGTTGGGGTTGCATTGAAATTGACAAAAAAACGCATAAAATTAATAAATTACTATTGAAATTCAACCAATTATGATCGAAAACCAAAAACTATTAAAATAGTAAAACAAAAACATTAAACTAGTTTAACAAAATTTTGATAGTTAAACAAAATTATAACTATAGTCGGCCTATGTAAACAAATGGTACGAATTAGGAATAGAAATTTAACTAATGTAATTGTTTTCAAAACAGATTTATCCCAAAAATAAATAATACATCTCTGTTTTACTTTTTGTCTCATTTTTCATCTCTTGCTGCGTGATATCTGTCCAAAATTCATTGGTAAAAAAAATTCTACATACTTGAATTTAATGATTTTCTCAAAAAATATTCTACAAAACATATGTATCCTAAACAAGCCCATACACAATCCAACATGTTAAACAAACATTAGTTGCGCCTACTTAAAATCAAAACGTTTTGATTTTACTCCAACCGATTAGACAGCCGTCAATTTGGTTGACAAACTTCACCATATACTATAAAACAATCTATAAACACAACCAAGTTGTAAAACATATTTTAAAGTGTATGGGTTGCATTAGCATGTATGGGTGGCATGGTTTGATCTATCGTATGATCAACTACAACTTAAAAACAATAGTAGGTTATACACCAAAGGAGAGAAGTGCATGTTTTTCTCCCGAGGTGTGTTTGGAGCCCAAGGGCGAACCTGGGGGCTACATATCACATATCACTGAAGGAGATGACATGCTCTCTCCCGAGGTGTATATACTATTTTTTGCACAACATTTATAACAAAAATTATAAATTTTAATATTCGTCATAGTCGGCGCAATTCAGGGTTACCAGACGTCCCGATTTCGTCGAGACTGTCCCGATTTCAAACAAAGATTCCCGCGTCCCGATTTTCTTCAAAAAGTCCCGCAATGCGAATTAAATTCAAACTACAATGAGCACACACGATACTGCATGCAGGAATCGTCTTATGTAATTTTTGATTACTTCTTTACTCGACATCTTGTAACTCTAGGACGTTAGAATTTTTTAATCTCTATGAGCATTAATACAAAAGCGTTTGCTAAAAAAATAAACTTATGGTTTTTCCGCAAACACAAATACTGCGTTCATATGATTCCTTATAAAATATACTTTATTGCTTTGGCAAACATTTTTGTGATTCGAATTATTATTATTCAAACTATTTTTGTCTAAATATTTAATTGTTTTATTTAAACGTAAATAATTTAATAAGAATGTTTTAATAAAAAAATAAAATAATTTTTTTTGAGGAGTTGTAAGTTAGGGAAGAGGAACCGAACCCGAGGGTCTGCAACCTACATAGCCTTACCATTTGTTTTAATTTTACGAAATAATGAATAAGTTGAGACATTGAGATCATAGGTTCAGATCAGAACTCAACATTTTATGGTCAGAAAAAAATTTCGAAAATGCTTGAGTGTAAGCAGTGGACAGCTTAGGCTTTTACAAGAAGTGATATGTCTTCAATAACAAATGTTGGGCTTTTAACACTAATAAAATTAACAGACATGTATAAATTGTTGATACCCTAGGTGCTATTGTAGAAAGTTTTACAATTCGGGTAACAGACATGATTTGATGTTACTAAATATCAAATTAAAAAGTCTTATTTCTGACATGAAAAAAAACCTACCTAGAATTCTTAAGAAATTGGTTGAATTTTTATAAAACTTCTATTTAATTTCTTAAAAATTGTTTGTTTCATTTCCTCGATAACGAATGTTAACCCGTTTGTAGAAAGAGTATTAAGTTTAATGCCCAACGAACGGCAAAAATCGTACGTATATTAGAAAATATAAAAGTCCGTGCCGTGCTTATGGTGAAAAAAAATCCGGATAGGTTGCCGAAGATTTAAAAAGTCTTAAAATGTCTTCTGATAAAATATCCACATCCTATTTTATTTTGTGTATTATTTGCATACATAGAGTATTAAAATATTCACTAAAAACAAATTTCTTTTAACCTTAAGAGCGGTTTATCAGTTTGGACAACAAAAAAGCGAGCATTTTGTCTTAAATACGGAATCTCGCAAACGCTTTTTAGGTTCAACAAACCATTTTTATTTCAAAAAGAAAAACAAGTTTGATAGGTTTTTAACAACTAAACAGAGTATGTTTAGTTGTATGAGTTTTAGCTTGAAATTAATTTTATTTGCTAATTAAATTCCATTTTTTTAAATTTTAACTTTTTTGTCCCGACTTGGTTATTTCAAAATCTGGTGGCGCTTTTTCTACAAATTTGTTTGAATTTATCGTAAAAAATTTTTGTTTCTATGAAAACTTTCATCGTTGTCATGGTTTGTTATTTTTTACTCCCTAGGGAATAAAAGATGCAATCCGCTCCCGCAAATGAGGGAGCGGAATTGAACTTTATATACAACTCGTGTAAAAAATGTTTTAAATTCATTAATATATAGAAATAAAAAAAATGTTATAAAAACTTAGGAAAATAAATATCAAACGATAAACAAATTGGATTAAACAATTTTCTCAAAAAATATTTCACTATTTTGTGTAAATATATGTATGTATTTTTATTTATGCAAATAATACAGAATCTTACTCGTACAAAAAATCTTGTATGTAATTCGGGCATAAAGTATCTACTTTGCCCCCTTAATACATAAATACATAAAAAAAAACATTTCTACAATTCTATGCAAAACAAAACTCAAAGTTTTAATAGGGAATTTATAAATTTAAAAAAAAATTGAAATGGTTGCTTGGATTTAGTTTGAGATATAAATTAAATAAAATTTGAATGGTGAATATTTTAAAATTTTATTAAATAATAAGATTAAATAACGGTTGGAGAAAAAATTTAAGTTTTTCTCGGACTAAAAATGGTCCTGCTGAAACAAATAACTATTTAGTTATTATAATTTCAAATGTTCATTGGAGGGGGCTGAGAGTCGAATGCATCGTTTTGGCATCAACATTTTCGAAAGCACCGTTTTTGGCTTATTTATAAAATTGTGTTTTGGAGAAGTATTCTCGTAGAATAATATATACACGAAACCCTCGACGAGCGAGATATATTCCCACTTGCCCGCGTTTTTTAATTTATATTAAGATTTATTAAAGTGAATTAAGGCGTTTTTACTCATTATTATTATATTATTACATTAAAAATTTATTGAATAAAATTATCATAATGAAATCAATAAACTATAAAAATATTTTACATACATCGAATAGTTACAAAATTAATTTTATTGCACGAATTATAATTTTAATTAATTTATTAATTTAAATTAACTACTGATTTCTGGCTTTAGATCTAGTAATTTTTCAGAAACTGACACGGGTTTCAGGTATATGGAAAATATTAGTTTATGTTTAGTATATATGTAAGGTTTAAATCAGTACACATATCTGGTCAATCAAAAGTTAAGTAAGTCATAACTTTATATTTTCAAATGCGTAACCTAACATGTGATTTCACTTTACAATTTTGGAATAACCAAAATACATAGAAAACGTAGTAATAATTCTTTTTGGTGTTAAAACAGAGCGAACCTTTTCGAAACAGGCTGTTGTTGGGCAACACAGTTGTCTCATGCTGGGTATCAGGCCAGCATAAGACAACTGTGTTGCCCAATCATAGCTGTGCAGGTGCACCATAGCAAAATAAGCAACATATTTTATGTTTGAGTTTCAGAAAATTCTTTTTAATATCTATGAGTTTTTTGTATTGCCGATATATTAATATTCCTATCCAACCGTGCAATTCAGGATCAATTCCATTTCGATTGCTTGAAACAAAACCTTTTATTTCAAAATGTGTCAATAATACAAATATTCAAAAAAAAAAACCTTTTGAGCAACTCGACCAATAAACTTTCTTTCAAGACACTGCACCGGTCGCCAAATACATCTTATTCGGTTGCCAATCAAAAGCAGAAACACTTTTGAACTAAACTCAACGTTATTTTAACGTGTGCAATAGAATAAAAATTATTAAATATCTGATCATACCTTCGTAGTGGTCGATAAAGCAGTACTAAGCAAAAATACAGCATTATCGAGAGACAACCTGTATAAAATATTAATACAATCATTAACTACTTCTTCGATTCTTTTATATTAAGTGTATATAAAATTATATTTTAGGTATTTATTCCAAAAAATTGTTTTATAGTTCATAGTTAACAAACAAAAGTTTTGCTTTAACTTATATAATTTAAATAGTTTTTCCATTTATTCCTTTTCTTTTCGATTTATTTTTTTTCAATTCTTACATTAAAAACTAATAATACTACCCTAATATTGTGATTTAATTAATTAAATTTATCTCTTTTATTATTTTTTATTTTATTACGATTTAGTTTAAATTAACTTTTAATTTTAGTTATGATTTAGGCACTAGTTTTTTTAAAAACAATATTGAGAAAACAATTAATTTCTTCCACAACAGTTTTTTTTTCATCTGCTTATAAAGGAAACTCAGAACTATTTCATTATACTTTTTTTTTTAATTTTCAGTTTAGTACGTAAAGTCATTTAATTGAAATTTTAAAAATTATTGTTGCTGGTATTTGTGATGGTTGGTGATACATTTGAAATATTATTTCTAATTCCTTCTTATAGATGTATGCATTTTATGATAATTTAAAATTTCTTCATCATTTATATTATTTTTATCGTTATTATTAGTTAAATTATTATTATTATCTTCACTAAAATTATCATCATGTTCAATTTTGAACAAAGGCGGTTACTAATCTTTTATTAAACGATACATATGATGTTGTGCACCATGCTCTGATGATGATACTTCAAACACGTACGCTGTACAAAGGAGGGTTTCATTTGTTTCTTTATTGGATACAACCTGAAATATATAAAAAGGTTAATTAGTTGGTTTTTCGGGTAATCAAAACTAAGGACTTAAGGTTGCCGAGACGAAGGGTATTCGGAACCGAAACTAAAACATCATACCCGCCGGCAGTTTTTTCACTAAAGAGGCAGCGTAGAGAGTTCAGTAAGATTGCTCTGTATTCTTTTTCTAATAGATGGAACCCTATTTATCTCACCTAGTGAGATAACACTACAAAATAACCACCCAGGTATGGAATTCTGGAAAGTTATGGAAAGTCGGGGTATTTTTTTTTTTTGGTCAGGAAAGTCATGAAATTTTAATTTTTTCTCTTCATTATATTCTCATATATATTCTTCTGCATACTCACAATTATATTTCATACATATATTCCATATATACTTCAATTTACGTATTTCTCTATTATAAGTATAGTACAATTTATTAAATGTTTTTCTTTTGAATTTGGATACTTAAAAATTGTAGTAAAAATATAATTGTAGATAAAAAAATTATATTTTTTCGTACAAAGAATTCCTCTGCATTCTGTCGCTATGACAGTGTGTGATCAGTTACCAACTAGGCACTAACAAACCGGGTAACAAAATGGGTAAAACAATATTGTTGGGACTACCGTATAATGCGCCCGCTTCAGCCGGCTTCTCTTGGTGACAATATTTATAAAAAACGACGAGATTAGCAACAATGCGACGAAGATGATGGAAACAAAAATTTGATGTTAAATTTTGATCACGCACAATTCGTATAACATACTTTTGAACAAAGTCCAAGAGAGCCAGAATGGAAATAGATGCAGTGCCCAAACTTGACGACAATATTCCATACAGGGACGAATATGGGACCTATCGTCTATATGTTTCAAGTACTCGTTTAAATTTATTACTGCATCTCGACGGGCACGATTTAATGGTTTATGTAACTTACCCTTTGAAGATAGGGGACAAATGATTTGTGCAGTGTGCTATTATCTGCAAAACTATAAATCGCGTTACTAGTGATTTTCAACAGTTTGTTGATATAAGTTCACAAGAGTGGAGGCAAAATGAAGCCTAGAATACACCGTTAGTTAATTAAGACTCAAAAGACAAGCCATGTTAGTAAATGTTGCTTTTCATGCAACGTTTACTAATATGGCTTGAATCTAAATTAATGAGTCTACTTATATGATTTCATCATATTCTACAAATACTTTGTGCATGAGCATTCTTCCGAGGGAATCAAATCAATCTTACACGAGTCTGCTACATTTTTTCGTCCCATGAGAGTAACTGTCCACAGCCCACCTATCCACTGTTCACATAATTAAATGCAGAACAGCGACATTTTAGAGTGATTTTTTCAACAGAGTTTTACGTCTTTGGAATTCTTTTACCTGCTAATTTTAATTGTCTGCTTTTTAAGGTCCAACTCCTCAATTTCCTAATACCAAAAAATCCTACAAAAGCCTCAATACTTGAACCTGAGTTAGCATGTTACCTTCGTATATTCAGAGACGTTAATTTATTATAACTCACACCAAACACGACTGTATATAAAGAGTAGCAACAAGTTTGTTGATCCTGCTTTGTCGATGTCCGTCCGTACCCCTGGAACGTTTTTTGATAATCCTGGGTTTGTACTGAAGTTCTTTCATTTTAACTTCTAAAAGGCTAAATTTGAGGTATTTCTTCAAGAGCATCCAGAACATTCGGGTTTGAAGCAAAGCGTTTCACGAACAAAGTCTCAAAACGAACAAACCTCAAAACCTCTCTCAGGATTTAAAGAATAAATGACGTTGTTAAAACTTTTGTCAGTAATTGCCATAGTTGAATATTTTGCCTTTTTCGCTCTGTCAATTTCCTCTAATTCGTTTTCAATTTTTTGGTTCGATCTACCGTTAGGATACTTACCACTCTTAACTTAATGTGCTCGTCTCTCTGTTCCTAATTAAAAATCTTTTACAGAGGTTGCCATGTGCTCAACCATTTATTAGCCGAAGCAACTGTGTCTGGTTAATGCTGTGTATCTATTAGAAATAATATTATATTATCTCAGTCGAAGATTCATAAGTTGCTCGTTTCCATCCCTAACCTCGAGCTAACCTAACTAGTAAGCACGCTCTACTATCGCTTGAACTTCGTTTGTCTAACCTGAGGGGTTAGACCTGATTTCGTTGCCGCAGAAGTTCAATACCACCATGGCAGAAAATTTTAAAAACGTCAATATAGGTATTTGACAGTCGAAATCTGACTGTATCTACTGTTAGAGTCTCAATTCCATTTAGGTGCGATCTAAGATCGCACCGTAAGTTTTCGTAATCGGGCAAGTTCATAAGAACGTGCAGTGCGGTTTCATCCACGTTGCAGGTACTGTAATTTTCATCGTTTGTTACTCCAACACGCTTAAGGTACTTTTATTTGCCGTGTCCAGTGATGAACCGAACCATACGACTGGTTATAGCTACCTTTGGATTTTGGAGAAAGAAAGTTGCGTCGCCTTCTCGTATCTGAGACTTCCCAGCGTGGTTTCCAGCTACTGAGCGTCTTTAGACGCGCTCCTTGTTTTATTAATTTTCTATCATTTGCATAACTTACTGAGAAATTGGTTTTATATGCTGATCTTTTCCTTAAGGAGAAGGTCGATAGGGATTAAATCAGCAATGACCTGAGACGAAGCTGTAGATATGGTTCCATAGCCTCGGATCATGCGAAGCAACATATTTCTTTGAGCATTAAATAACTGTTGAACATGCTTTACGTTGGTCCGCCCGTACCAACCAGCCGAGCAGTAAGTTAGAATTGATTATACCACAGTTCTATATATTAGTTGTAGTGTGTGTTTGTCAAGACCCCAGCATTCATGTGATAACCTTGTGAAGCTGTGGAAGAGGGGCTTTGAGTTGTCGCATATTCGGGTAGTATGACTTGACTCCTCCAGCCTCTCATCCAAGTCGACACCAAGGTTTCTTACTGTGCTTACCATTTGGATTGATACTATGGTAGGTGGTCTTGCTCGATCGTACTTGTCCATCAGCTCAAGCATAACAGTTTTGTGCGTTGAAAGGTTAAGTTTGTTCAAATTGCACCACGAAGTCATATTATCTAGTGCTCGTAGACCTCTTTCTTGTAATTGCTTTCTTGAGTTTCCGGTTATTACAATTACTTTATCATCAGCGTACGCTCCCCTCCACAACACCGTCCATCATGCTAGTGTCGAAAACCATGTTCCATACAATTGGACCAAGAATAGACCCTTGCGGGACATCTCTCGTTATGCTTTCCTTTATTCCTTTATTATTGCCTTCCGTTCGTATAGATAACTGCCTAGCAGTCTGTAGAGACTACCAGGACAATTTATCGATCTAAGGAAGCTCGTAACACTAATCCACTGAAAGCGCCCAATATATCAATGAAAAAGCCCAGAGAGTACTTTTCAACGGTTGCTTGGACGATGCCAGCAAGTTTACTGCCATCTCAGGAGAGCGAACCCTCCGGATAGCCCACCATTTAAAGTTTTTCAAAAATGTTGCCCAGTACGGAGAGTAACAGGTATAATTTGGGATCTGAAAGATCCTTATCACCAGCTTCTGGAAAGATAATAACTCGACCAATTTTCCACTCCTTTGGAAATATGTAGACCAAATCTGAGGCAGCAATTAAAGGTTTAAGCAAGTGGAAGCTAAAACCTTCCAGGACTACTGTACAACTTTTACTTCTAATTGATCAGAACCAGGGCCTTGCCACATTTTAAACTTATCACAGCTTCCTTTAATTCATTGGCTGTGAAGTTCGAGTCATCACGAGAGTCATAAGGTAGGCAAAGCAACCATTCTGATTTCCGCGTGCTCGGGAGAGTCCTCCGTTTCATCTGGTAGCAATGTGTCAATTAACACTTTGTTTGAGGTACTAGATGAGTGCATGTTATTTCCTTTCGAAGATACGGTACCATGCACTTACGTTGAGCAAGCTTCTCTGTCTGATATTTGTATATAAAGCTCCATGGATCCTTGTTGTCTACTTCCGTTACAAGTTTCCTGAAGCTTTCCGCTTTAGTTGTTTTAACCTTCCGTGTGTATGTGTTATGAAGGTTACGGTATGCAGCCTGTTTTTGCAACCTCAGATCTGAATCCCCTCTTTGGTATTTCTTTTTTAACCGGTTTACCTCACTTTTGAGCTTAGTTACATCATTGGTCCACCAGTTTGCCATTTGACCGAAACATTGACACTTGTAACATCAAAGTGGCGTGACGTACTTCTGAACTCTGCACGAAGCTCACTCAACATAAAAACGGTTGTTGCTCACTAGCTTTGCTTTCGTTTCAGAGTTAAACTCCACAACCCAACAAACATCCGTACCAGTTTTCGCACCTGATTTTAAAAATCAGTTTGATTATGCACGTTTCCCCATCGAGACCATTTTGCTTGCAAATAGCAGATGCTACTTCTCCATTGGTTAAGCCAGCTCTGATCCCCTTTATTATGAGTTGGAAGTATATGATTCCTGTTAGGATACTATAGGAATCGGATCGATTTACGATTTTTTGTGATGCATCCAAATAAGAGCCAATTTCGACCCTTTCGATAATATTTGTTTTTGGATGGTTTTAGTAAAGTATTCAGCAGATATCGGAGAGCATTGGTAGACAAAAAAATTTTTGAAAAGTGAAACATTTCGGTTTTTGATACACTCGGTTTTTGATAAGTAATTATATTTTTAATTAGCTAAACATGTTAGGTACACTAAACATGAAATACTCATTATTTAGACTTTAAATATTCGTGGATACCATTTCCACTAGAAAAGGAGATGAGCAAAATGAAAGGTAATGGGGATAACAATACTAATAGTTTTAAATATGTACCAATCTTTAAATGTCTGAGGGAAAAAACGGCCAATGATTTCTAAAATTTGGCCACTATTAAAATAATCGTTTTGTAAAGGCATACTTCTACAACGAGGTATTTGGACCGCAAATTTCTTGTACAACAATTGTACATACTGCACTGATGTATTTAAATGATGGTCAGAATTTCCAATACTTTGTATACCTTTAAATCGTATACCTTTGAATACCTTGCTCTGGATATCCATGTTATCAAAATCAGTAAAAATAATAAAGTAACAAATACTTAACATAATATAGCACTACATTAATAATTATTTAATTAATTTATATTTATATTTCGGAAATTATAAATTTGTGAAATATAAACAAGTGTTTAATTCTTAGATTATAAAATACACAGGATAAGCAATATTGGTTTAAGTTGAAGTTTTTTTTTAACATAAAGTAGTGTGCGAATTTATTAACGATAGTATATGTATTAAAATGACACAGTAGCCTAGAAATTTAAATATCATTAAGGTTTTCCGTATCTTGACCAGACATGCCTACGAAATAACTTTTGTAGATGTTTTGTATTTTACACATTTACCGATCAGAAAATGGTCGAACTTATTTAAGCTGACTCTCAATTAGTCTTGTTCATCTTTTTTTCTAGCCAAAATAGAACGGGAAACCATGATTAATTTTCTAAAGAAAGAGTAAGACGAATATCACAATTTTTCATGGAAAGAATATTTTATAGGATCGGAATTGTGACATTTCACCATTATTTTTAATAAACATCTAATTTTATTATATATTTTTAATAATGTCGTATCCAACATAGACTGCTAGATAATTTTAAATATATTTTTTATTCGCCTATATATTAAAGTGTTACTTTATTACTGTGATTTGCGGCTTTAAAGTATCACTTTTCAACTATTTATTTTGTCGTCATAGCTACGTCCAAAAAAGTAAAACGCATTTGTATTTGTTTAAATTCTATGAAAAATAAATTTTTTTATCAAAGCAACCCGCAAATTCAAAATTTCATTATCCAATTAAAATAGTTGTTATCATTTGTTGTCATAGAATTTGGAAAAAATAATAAATATTTTTTCAAAGGTTACTTGTTCCACATTTTTTTATTTTAAAATTTATGAAAATTTATAATTTTAATTTAGAATAAACAACTTTTCTTAAAATATTTTGCTTGCGGCGAATAAAAAATAGTATATGATGCACGGACGTAGGCTATTTTGGACTTAATGTGGGTGCAAATCTCGGCTAGCGCCTCGATTTGCAAACTCCACATCCGTCCAAAATCTTTAGCTTTACGTCCTACCATCATAATGTACTATTTTCAGTGTAAAAGTCGTCTTTTTCCATAAAAAAGTCTTGCTCTATAGACTTTTTTTTTTATAGTAGAACACTTTTTTATAGTATATTACTTTTTAAAAAAAAAAAAAGTCATGAAAAGTAAAAAAAAAGACATGGAATAAATAAAAAGTCTTTATCTTTTTTCCTTTCGCACTTACATATATGATTTTCATATCTTCTATTTCACAAAATAAAAAAGACGAGGAAAAAAGACTAATGGAGAATGACCTTTACTTTTATTTTATTTTTCTCAAAACTATTTTGATTGAAATAAAACTGATAATATTAAAACTGAATATTTGATCCTAACTAAAACTTTATCATGTACGCTTTGGTTTTGTTTTCATTTAAACTAAATTTAGAGTGAAATGAATATTGTTTGGCGGTTTGCTGTCTTTGGTTTTGTTTAGAATTTAGAATGAAATTAAAATAAAATATACATTGTTTGGCATTTACTTCTTTCTGGCAATAGAAGAATAATAAGAATAATAACATAATTTCGCTTATGTTCGAAATTCTATTCCATATGTGAGGATTAAAAAATTTGAATTAAACACTAAACACCACAATATGGTGTCTTTAAAAGTTAGTTGCCCTAGTCAGGCTTTGTTTGTTTTTGGACTGTATCATTCTCCGAATTCACCTGAGAACATTAATTTATTTCTTGATCTATTTGAAAAGATAGATAGTTTGGCTCAGTATCCTAATGCCAAGTTTATTCTTCTAGGGGACTTCAATGTTCATAATAAAGGATGGCTCATACACAGCTCTACTACTGATGAGATATGTAAACAGGCTGAGCTGTTTGCTCTTTACCATAATTTCACTCAGATAATAGACCAGCCTACCAGAGTTTCTCACATTCCTGGACAAAATACCAACTTACTTGACTTATTTTTGACAAATGATCCATACTTAGTACACTTTAAAGTATCAGAGCCTTTATTTGGGTCAGATCATAATTTGATCTCCATTTAATTAAATATACAAATTCCTAAACAATTTAAAGCGAATCCCCGTCTTGTTTGGGACTACAAAGCGGCGGATTGTCAAGGACTTAAAATCTTGGAAACATAGTTGTCTTACTGGCCAAGATCCAAACATTGCTGCTATTAATTTTTCTGAAATTATAGTTGAGGGCATGCGTAGATTTATTGCTAATAAATTGATCATTCCGAAGGTTGATCTATGGTTTTCGAGTAAATGCAAAAAAGCAATTAAAGTTAAAAAAAAATCCCAGCGGCAGGTATATCCGCTAGAAATAGGTAGATTTCGGGGTCAGACGGTTTTGTGTCCAAATAAAATTAGATAAGTCAGATTAGTTTAAATAAAAAATATAAGTAGAAACAGAATAATTCAAAAAAATTATCGAACCAAATTAAATACATTATCCGAACAAACTCCATCAATACAATTTCGGAACAGTTTTATTTAAGTTGGTTTAAACTACTTTTAATAACGTATTAAATCCACCAAAGATCAAATGAACTACGTCACAACTACAATTATACCATCACACATAATTTATAATCAAACATTATCAAACAATTTTATTTCAAAATCATCTTTTGTTGTTGTGTTTTTTTGTTCTTATTTAATCTTTTTTCAAACGGTTACTTCGTAAAAAAAATAAAAACAAAAGAGATTTTGATAATTTTTCTATGGTATTAAATGGGTTGATATTTTTCTTGTAAGGGTTGCATTATAATGCTTATAAAAATGGAACCTTTTGGGTTAGAAAGCTGAAATTTTTTGAGGCTATAGTTGAAAAGTATGTTTAAAAGCTAAGATGAATTTAAATAACATAAACTGAAACATGATGAAAGCATTGCCTTTTGCGTTTGTTTTCATTTCAACAGCCGTAGGGTCTCAACCGTTAGACTTAAACTATTATTTTTGAAAATTTTGGAAAGATTTATATTTTAAGTACGTAAAAAAAAGGTTTCAAATATGAGCTTGGCCATTTCAGCTAGATTAGGGCAGCAAAGTTTAGTAAATTTTTAAAACAGCTGATTTTTGAGGAACCTGAAACGCCAAAGTGATCATCTGGATAAAAATGATAAAAAAAGGTTCAAATATTCAATATTTTTAAATTTTATTAAAATATTATTATTCAAACGGAAGTTATAGCGCTTTAAATTATTCGACTTTTTAGGCTCTAGCCGCTTAACCGGTACCCGGATATGGCCAGTTCACGAACTTGTCCAAGACATTATTTGCCGAAACATACACAAAAAATTATTTTGGTGTAGGTCGAAAAATGCGACCGTGAGAGTGCCGCTAAATTCCGTTATACCTCATATCGTTATATATATATATATATATATATATATATATATATATATATATATATATATATATATATATATATATATATATATATATATATATATATATATATATATATATATATATATATATATATATATATATATATATATATATATATATATATATATATATATATATATATATATATATATATATATATATATATATATATATATATATATATATATATATATATAATTTTTTTTTTTTTTGTTTTTCCATCTCCGCTTATCACATATAGTCGTTTGGCATCAAAATTTTTCCGAAATTCCGAGATGAAGCCCATTGCAATAGGTAGATTTTTATATGAAATCTACCTAATAAAAAAAGGCTTTTCGAAAGTTTATCCAAAACAAAACTGATGAAAACCTTCGAGAGTATCGAAAAGAGAGGAATTTATGTAGGAAACTAATAGATGAAGAGAAAAATCTATTTAATTTGAAAAAAGCTTCTAAATTTGCTGAGCACCCAACTGGTTCGCGTAACTTCTTTAAAGCCGCTAAGGCTATCCAAGGCAATTTCTGTAAATCTTCTCTTCCTCATCTTGTTGATAGAGATATACCTATTATTGACCCAAAAGAAAAGGCTAATATGCTAGGACATTTTTTTTCTGTAAATTCTACATTAGTCGAACCCAATTTCCAACCTAGAACTATTCCTAAAGCATCGCTCAAAATGAAGCGAATAATTCTTCGTAAAAACATTATTCGAAAAATGCTTTTACAAATTAATACCAACAAGGCATCTGGGCCTGATCATATTCCTCCAATTATATATACTTAAAATGTTTGCTAGTGTACAGTTGGTGATTTGACGATTTTCTACAAATATATCATGGATGAACGGGTTTCTGAAGAGATCAAATCGATTTTACCTAAGTCTGCAAACATATCACGTCACACCAGAGCCTCGGTAACGGCAAATCCTTTTACGGTTCAAATAATTAGATGTAGAACTGTAGCCTTCCAGCGCGACTTTTTCAACAGAGTCTCTCATCTCTGAAATTCATTACCTTCGTAGGTTTCCCTGATAACTTTAACCATCAAAAGTTCAAAGTCGGCGTTCATAAATTTCTAAAAGAAACTTAATTCTCAATTGATTATAATCCCTAGTTGGCATGGTATCTTCGGATATTCAGAGACGTTAATATATAATTATATTAACACTAAACATGCCTAACTTTCAATAAAAAAAAATTACATATTTTTTTTCTATAAATGGAAAGAGATAAAAATGCTGCATCTTCGATTTTTGTGTTTATTTTTACAGGAGTCTTTTCTTTTATGAAAATTATTTTCAGTAGTAATTTCCCAAGGGCGGTGATAATTTGAAATACTATACTTGCTTGAGGAATTTTTCAAAAAATTATGAGAATTTATCAACGAACGAGGAGAATTCGTTCAGAAAATTTTTTGCCATTTTTTATTTCTTTATATATTTTTTATGAATTATACGTTGGCCTACTGGGATATCAGTTAATTATTTCAAAAATTTTTTGATAGTTTTTAATATCGCAGTAGGCCAGACGTATAACTATTTGTTATTAGTATAATTCAAATGTTATTGGTGAAATTGAATGATGTCATTACATTTTAGAGAATTTCATTGGGTTAAATTAAAATAAAACTAAGGCAAAAAATTTTCAATATAAAATTAGATTTAAAAGAAAGCTTCAATTTTTTTTATAGTTTTATAGTGTACATACACAAAGTATATATAATATTGCTTATCCTGTATATTTTATAATCTAAGGTTTAACTATTAAAATAAATTTATTACTTAACACAATGTCTACATCTTTTGTAACAAAATGTATTATTATTCTTACCTGTAATATTGTAAAATTTTCTAAAACGCTATTCATCATATATTTTTCCGGTAAATGTTTTAATTTATTTATAAAATTTATCATATATTCGCACATCGGTGATCTAGGTATACGATATAAAAATCGTCCATTTTCTAAGTGAGAATATTCTGTTTCAACCTTTTCCACAACTTGTTTACCAAATGAGCATACTTTCGTTGAACATGTTATCACAATATTTTCATTGCTTTCGTAACTATAAAAAAATTCAAAATTTATATATGAATGCAAAAACGAAACGTATAAAAATACTAACTGGCTAGATACGCCATAGAAAACTTCCGATTCATTTGTTAAATTTGTATTTAAATCAGCCCAAAATTTAACAAGGAAGAAAGCATTTTGTGGTCCTTTTTCATATAATTCTTTCAGCCCGCCTTTCTTTTCAGGAAATTTGTCATAAATTTGTTTTAGATCAACAGATTCCAATAGAGGGTCTGTATATGTAGGTGATCCTATATGCACAAATAAATGTTTTTGATACTAAAATAAAAAAAAATTAACAATCTTAAATCTATTAATGTCAATATGGTTCTTACGGTTTCTTCTCTTTGTAGTTCCAGATAAGCTGAAAACTCAACCAGTCTAAATCTGTGTGTTGCAATTGATCTACCTTCCCATGGAGGTGTTGGTGTTGCTTGGAGACTACTTTCAATTGCTGATGACACCGCTGTTGCTGGTTTACCGGTAGGATATGGAGGTTGGGCAAATGGTTTAATACTAGAACAAAACACACTATAAATTATTAATCTAGTATAATTAATCAAATTTCATCTAAAGACTTACTCTTGTGATGTGCTTGCTTGCAGACCAGGTTGCCAAAATTGCTAGAAGAAAAATCGGTTATTAAAAATTGATTACTTTTTTCAAAGCAAAGATAATTAAAATTAGATAAACGATAAGAAGTGTTTGCAGAGCCACCAATTTAAAAATTACACAGACAATCACGAGCATTTTTTTCTCCACACAAAATGTAAGTATAAGTAGTATAAGCATAAATATAAAATTATTTCATTTTTTTCTTGGAAATATTTAAATTTGGGATTAAGATCTCTTATAAAAGCTTTGCAAGATTAATGGTATATTAACGTTAGTAAGATAATTTAATTGTTTATATTTAAAATGTTTTTTTGTGTTGTTTAAATACATGTAAAACACGAAACGAAACAAAAAGTCTGATTAACCACATCAGAACATATTGAATAAGCTGATCGTAATAACAAAATATGGAGGGGCTGAAATCTCACAGCTCTGAGATATCAAGACTTCGGTCTGGGTTAAGGATTTTGATATAGTTTTCGGCAAAAAACTTTTATGAGGACATGGTTTTTAGTTTTGGGCAGCGATGTATATCAAACATAACTCTTTGTTAAAGCACAAATATTTTTTATCTGTTTAAAAATTTATTACAAAACTAACACGAAACATCAATGCGTTGCCGGAAAATTATAATCAAAATTCCGAAAATATTGTTAAATTAAATAAAATCAAACTTTTTCAAAATTCCAAAAATATTCCAAAAATTGAATAAAATCAAATATTTAAATTTTTTCTAAATTCCAATAATAATCCAAAAATTCTTAAAAATCCAAACTTTTTCCAAAATTCTAAAAATATTCCAAAAATTCTTACAAAATCAAAAATTAATACTTTTGCCGAAATTCTAAAAATATTGCAAAAATTATTACAAAATCAAAAATACAAACTTTTTCAAAATTCCAAAAATATTTCAAAAACTATAACAAATTCAAAAATTTCCATGTCCAATTTCATTTTAAATTACATTTACGTCATAAAAACAGTTACATTTTCTTTTCCAAAAAATTGGCTAAAAAAATAAATGAAATCATTTTTTGACACACTTGACAACATTTTTTGACAAACTTATAATGCCATAATTCTCAATAATAATAATAAAATTTCATTTCAAACAAACAATTTTATTTTTTTCCAAAAAATTGGGTAAAAAACTAAATAAAAATCTTTTGACACACTTGACAACATTTTTTTGACAAACTTATGATGCCATAATTTTCAATAATAATAATAAAACTTCATTTCAAACAAACAATTAATTTCATTTTTTTACCAAAAAATTAGGTAAAAAAATAAAAAAAAATCTTTCTTTTGACACACTTGACAAAATTTTTTTGACAAACTTATAATGCAATAATCTAGTTTTTGATCTCACATACTAATTCCTACCATCAAGATTTCTCCAAATTTAATGTTCCTACTCGTAATCACTTAAAATGAACGTTTTTTAAGCCAAAAATATGAAAATATGCTATTTTTGACACACACAATGATTTTTTTGACACACTTCCGGTACAGTTCTCGAACACAGCGTCCTTTCGGACCTGTCTCTTGTGAATACCTATTTTTAGAAGAAAAAAAATTTTGAAATCCCTCCAGTCGTTTTCCCTGCAGTGTAGGTAATGACGGCCGGCCGGACGGCCGGCCTACAGCAGACATACATTTTTTTTGATTTTTTAGAATCAGTAGGTTCTAAAACGTCGAGTAATGCCAAAAAAAGTGGGGTAAGAATTTCACTTTGAGCTCATGAATGTAATACTTAGGTCTTTCAGACCGAAGTAATTTTTATGCTTTGACATATAAAGCAGTTCTATTTTGATAACGTTGATCAAATTCACTCATATTGCTGCTCTTATTACACCTTGTTCGGTGTTGAAATTATTTGAACAATGATTTGTCATTTTTAAAACACCGACAGTGTTATCACCCTTGTTATTGTTTTATGGTTCAACTAACAAAATAAGTAATAACAAAATAACAAAATAATAAAAGAATTTGTTTCTACATTTAAAAATTTTTTTACATAAAAATGTAATCGCAAAAATTTGAAATCTTAAAATAATTTATGTATAATAACCTTCAATTATCTATTAGATTTTCTTCGAAATGTTTTGAGCGAGACGTGTACAGTAATGCCCTGCATAACCCTAGCAAAATTCTAAAAGTAACGTAATAGTATATTGCATACCTAGAGCTGTAAATAGCATTTTACATGCGAGTGAAAATATTGCGCACGAGTCGCGTAGCGGCGAGAGTGCAGTACCTTCACGAGCATGGAAAATGGTTTGCAGCTCAAGTTTTGTTATATACTTTTTCTACGACTTTGTTATAATGCACAAACATGTATAATTACTTGAAAAAATGAACTACTAATTTTAAATTACATGCAAACAGTTGACAAATTGTGGTAAGCTTTACATTATTCTGTGTCAAAATGAATTGAAATATTTAATTTTTAAAAATTATATTTTTCTTTAATTAAAAATTTTTCTTTTTATTAAAAGTGTTAGGTAATATATATATATATGAATATACATTACGTAACACTTTTTATTCTCATTACGTTACACTTATTGTAATAATCAATTTACATGTCATAGATAGTGTGATGTAATTGATAATTTACTGTGATAGGAGTAGAAAAAGGTATTTACATTATAAATTGGAATAGTAAAATTCAAAATGAAAATATTAAATTAAAACATAAATGTTTTTTTTGTGTAATAAGGATAACAAAATGTATTACAACAACGTATAAATAAATTTCCATTTGTTGAGTATTCGTTGTTTCGGTGGTGGATTGTGTTGTGCGGATATAACTTTTTATAAGATATAACGTTTTCTAATAGACGTTTCAGTATGTTTTAATCCAAGCCGTTCCACCTCATTGCCTTCTTTACTGGCCTATTGAACGTAGATAATAGAAAATAGAAACCTCATACCTTCGCATCAGTTTGGTTTCAGAGAAAACCACTCTACCATTGAACAAGTGCACAGGATCACGAATATTATTGAAGAAACGATTGAAGCGAAAAGGGTACTCCACAGTCTTTCTTGATTTTGCTCAAGCTTTTGATAAAGCTTGGCATCATGGCTTAAAGTATAAATTGCATAAAGATCTGCCCAAACAGTTTTATGAAATTTTAAACTCTTATCTGGATGACCGCCACTTTAGAGTCAAATATGATGATAGTTATTCAACATTGAAAAAGATTGATGCAGGAGATATATATACATACTTGCTACTACTTCTATACTGTCCTATAGCATGCCTTTTTCATCGATCTCGTGGTCTCATACGTATATAAGTATTATTGAAGGAACTACAACTGCGTTGTAACAGACATAAATATTAGTGTTTGTTAATTGTGTCATTGTGTTCTAAAAACACATGTTTTTATCTGTGGATATTGATGTATAAAACGTGAATGTTATATATAATTGTAGAAAGAAAATGTTTTTGATTTTTCGTATCGAGATACTACAGAGTCAATAAACTCAATAAACTTACATAATGTTGCGGTTTCGTTTAGAGAGAACTTTGAGAATATTGATAAATTTTCAGATGTTGCAATCCATTGCTTTTTAGAATTACACAACCTTAAAAATAATTAATCAGATGAGAATTTGACTGCTAAGGAAAAAATTGCGCTGCGCCAGATATATGTTTTGAAAAAAAAAAAAAAATACACAGAGCATCAAATCAACAAACAAAAAAATTCAGTTAACAAAGACACATTGCCTCCCGAGTTCCGCTGTTAAGAGAGTTTACTTATTACTATCAAGTGAACTGTTGGATAAGATTATTAGCAAATTCAGATCACGACAGAAGCGCAACATGAAATCGAATTAATTCGGGTTGGAAATTAATCGATGGTGTCTTGTATCCCATACGAATGACAGAACTGCTGGCAGTTGAAATGACATTTCAGCAAGATGAAAGTTACTATGAAGAAAGACACACAAATTAATGTCAATTATATTTATAAATTATAAGCTCACATCATTGGGCGATTGAAATTTTTTAATTAGACCTCAGATTCATGATCAGCGACCTCGAAAACCACCGAGAGACGATTTCCGATGCGAAATATTATTTTTTTGTATAACTGCCAGGGGTTCACTAACTTTTGGACCTCTGGGTTTATGTTAAGTAAACTTCTTGTTGACTCCCAAGTATGTTTAATCACGATTAAATAGAGCTAGAAACAACCATTCATAATTATTTTATTGAACAACAATAGCTACAAAAGAATTTCAAATATATTTTTATTTTATAGATACTACTAGCAATAATCACGATAAAGATATTAGGAATGACAAAATAACGAATTTCTTTTAATCTTATTATCTGATTAGTCATTACGGAAATATTATATTGATATATTATTTATATATTTTAATAAATACGTATTATTAAAGATAAGATAGATAGTAGATAATAGGTTTTAGGTACATATATAATTGAAAATAAAAAAAATTAGCTTCATTACGGCAGCACACAACTGCCAACGTTAAAAACTTTTGTAGAACACGAACTGCAATCGCATGGACTGCAATCGGTACAATCGCGCCATTTGTCAAACAGAAACAAAGACTCACAAGGGACTAAAAAAGTGCTAAACATCTTACATGACCCATGGAAAAGAATGTGTCTATACGAAGTCAGACAAAAGGAAAAAATCTTATCATTCTGGATAAATTATATACGGAAAGGCCAAAAACTAATAGATGAAGGAATATTCTTAGGCAAGAAATAATCCAATTAGAAAAATGAACGACTATCAATAATTTAAAAGAAAATACACAAAACCGTCAAAATATTTCTAACAAAAAATTCATATGGTAGGTGAACAAATAAGACCAATTGTTTCAAATCTCGGTGCTCCTTTGTACTATATAGCAAAGTGGGTGAGTAGTGAACTAAATAAATTACAAGAAAAATGTTTGGCGAAAAATGTTTCATTAAAAATAAGTCCAAGAACAGATAGATGGCCTAATTCTAAGCCTTTTTTGTTGTATAATGTTTTTTCTGAAAGTCAATACTTTTCGACTTATTCGCGAGTGAGCATGTCAATTTTTCTACCGAAAAGCATGTTTTCAGGCGGTTTTTCATGAATTACTCAAAAAGTTATGCTAATAAAAAATTTTGCTCAGAAAAAACCAAACAAATGATGGGTGAATGGTTCTGTCGACCCATTACAAACGGACTAAGAGCTTCTTGAAGTTTGGTTCTTATTCGTTAAACCCCAAAGTTGAAAGTTTCAACGTAAAATAAACAAAAAACAATGCAGTTTTTGGGGTAACATCCCAAGCAGGGTTTACCGGACTTTGAAATACGGCCAAGCACTGGCACATTAATGGTTAACAGTACTATTGTTATTGTTTACATATGAAAATATTATTTTATAGTTTTTTTAATGCCCGAGTACTGGCAGTCATGGTTGCCAGTACTCGACCATTGTTGCATTACTGTTCGCCAGTAATAGATCATTACTGAATGCGTAACATTTTTAAAAGTGCTTATTATTTTTGTTATTTATACCTACCTTTATTTTTGTTATTTATAAAAGCCCCTAGCACCAAAACTAAGCGAGTTATGACGAAATAAAGCTGGTACATAATCACCCCCATTTATAAATGAGAATAGTTTGTTATCAGAAACGACATGTGATTTCAGGAAGAACTACTTAGCAGTAGAGTGTGTTGAAAAGCTTGTACGGGAAGTGGGAAAGGACAATAAAATAATTGTTGCGGTATTTTTGGACGTGGGGAGAGCATATGATTATGTAGTTCCTAGGAAATTTCCTAGGAAAGTTCTTATGAACTGAACGAGATATTCAGATATTTCCGAACAAATGTTCTGGATGGGTACATAAGCTTATGTGTCTTTTCAATCTATATACAAGGGAAATAAATCAGACCAGCGATAGCGAGGCAATCATTCTGCAATTTTATTATTTTAAAGGAATAAATTTTATTAATATTGTCTGGTAACAAGCAATATAAAATTTCTTTGTTATTATTAGTAAGAACTTCTTCTTTTGGTCTTGCTTCTGTCTTACTCGAATTAACTCTTTTATTTAATCTTCAATTTGGTTAGAGTCTTTTGTGTCCATTTTCTTTGCTTTTCCCTTAACGTGCTACTGTTGGATGAAACCTGGATGAATGTTGGATGAATGTTTTTGTGACAAAGATACTCAGATTTGTTTGTATTGTGTAGTGTTGTAAATTTAGGCCTGGCCGAATTTCAGTAGCTGTACCTACAATGTCAATAAACCTGATATATTGTTTCTTACAGAAAAAATTGTCAGAGGCAAAGCATCGAAATTGGATTTAGATAAATACCGGATACCTAGTTACGAATTGTAACATTGCCTTTATAACAAACATGGTGTCAGCGTATTTGTTCGAAATTCACTTTCATAAATGAGAATTAAGTCTTACGAGTCGAACTATAAGCACCATAATTCTATGGCATTGAAGATCTCAGGTGTTGATGAAACCATGCTCATAATAGGATTATACAGATCCCCAAACTCCCCTGCAGGATGTCCTTTGTTCGATAAAATATTGTCTAATATAGAGAAAATTATCACAAACTACCCCAAAGCAAGACTGGTCATTCCTGGGGACTTCAATATACATAAAAAAACAATGGCTAAAGTATTTATCACGCACTGACGACGTAGGAAGACAGACAGAACTGTTACTCGCAGATTATCATGGTTTGACTCAAATGATAGTGCCCCACGAGAATGATAATACACAACATAACACAATGACTTGCTGGATCTGTTTTTGACAAACGAACCAGATACAACGAAGATATGAGTTGAACAACCCCTTGGATGGATCATCGGCCTATTTACTTATTTCAGCGATAGTACAATTTACACCACCTACACCAATTAAAGTCAATCCTCGTCACATTTGGAATTATAAACACAATGACTGGGAGGGACTGAGAATCTTTTATGAAGAAACACATTGGAAATCTGTTTGTTGTGCTGAGCAAGATCCTATCACATCAGCATAAAGAATTTCTTAAGTCATTAAAGGGAATGCGGCAGTTTATTCCAAATCGACTCATCACTCCTAAAACTGAGCCTTGGTTCACGCGGGACGTTGACGTGGCGGTGAGGAATAAACGCAAAGCATTTAAGGCCTATAACTCAAATAAAACTCCAGAAACCCTTTTTGTCTATAAAAAAGCAAGAAATATCAGTATATACAAAAAAAACAAAACATAAAAAAAACAAAGACTCTTTTGTCCAGAAGAAAGCAAAAAAATTCGCCAAGCACCCATCTGCCTCTCGTAGTTTCTTTCAGGCAGTTAAATCAGTCCAGAGAAATTTAACTCGATCCTCTATTCCAAACTTAGTTCTAAATGACATACCCGTGAGCGACTCGAAAGAGAAGGTGGATGTTTTGGGGCGTATTTTCGCAGAAAACTCAAACATAGTTGAACCTCCCCACTTTCCTACACCCATTCTCCCAGTTGAAACCAAAATGAAACCAATTATTTTTCGATATAACATTGTACGAAAAATGCTTCTATCAATCAATATCCTGACAGTATTCCATCCCTCATTCTGAAAAACTTTGGTATACAACTAGCTCCAATTCTATCGAAAATTTTCTATTTATCATACAAAACCGGAATATTTCCCGATTCTTGGAAGCTGGCTTGTGTACAACCCATATCGAAGAAAGGCAGTAAGATTGACCCTAAATTAAAATCTTATGGCATAGGTCATCTTACTGTTTCATTGATTCAAAGTTTTCTTACAAGTCGTCAATTTCATGTTAATTTAGATGTATTTCATCCAATATTTTCACAACCAATGCTGGTGTTCCTCAAGGTTCTGCACTCTCACCAACCTTGTTTCTAATATACATTAATGATTTACTTATTTCTACAGTGCACTCAATTCATAGTTTTGCTGATGACAGCACATTGCATATGTGATGCAACAACTGAATGTAGGTGAAGTATTTAGGTATTTGGATCGATCGGTTCTTGAACTTTAGGAAACATATGGAGTTCCTGGCCGATGAGTGTAAGAAAAGATTGAATGTGATCAAAAGAGCCGTAAATTGATGAAAGATGAGAATTGATCAAGGGTTTAAACCTGCAAACCTTGCAGTGTGTTTAGATTTTGGCAAACATAGCAAGGAAGAAATGAATGAAACTAAAATCAAAAGAATGTGGTTGAGTGTGAACCTGTTGTATCAGAGATATTTCGCGTGTATACAGATGCTAGTGTGAATAAATAAGGATGTGGAGTGGGAGTGTTTGTGTCTGTCACAACCTATAAGCACTCGGTTAAAATGAAGATTGGTGCCACGTGATACGTGGTAGCATAGGTAGCCACGGCATTGTATATGTGGATATGATATATAAGCTAGTGAAAAGACAACAGTGTGACGTATCCATACAATGGATACCAGCATACAGTCGGATCTCTGGAAATGAAAGAGCTGAGATGTTAGCGGAAAGGAGTAGTTTCAATGGGGAAGTATTGTGTATGAAAAGAAGGATGCAAGAGATGTACTGAGGATGTTTCAGGAAATGAGTTGGAAAAAATAGTAGATTGAATTTGAAAGTTAGATGAAAAGCAAACATTACAAAGAGCTAGTATGTGTACTTCATTAAGAAAATTTTACAAGGACCTGAATGGAAGTACAAGAATGATAAGAAAAATTGAGAGGATATGAATGAACTATGGCAATTGGAAGGATTGTTTGTACAAACGTCATATGATTGAAAGTAATTTGTGCGAAATATGGAGGTGGTGGAGGATATTGAGTATCTGATTCTAGTGTGTGCTGTGCACGACCAGATCATGTCGCAGTATATTTCCCTCCAGAGTGGAAGAGGTTTGACTGAAATCTTAAAATTAGATAGAATGAGGCAAATTAGCTGTATGGGTTTATTCGAATGAGTTGGATAGAAGTTTGAAGGTGGATGAACGCATTGAACTGAAAATGAAAGGAGCGTAAAAAGGCAAGATTTAAGATTTTGTTTAAGTATGGATAACTAAACAAGAAATTCTATCATAAAATAAATTTCATGAAATAAAAATAAAATACGAGGTAAAATAAAATTTTTTAAGAAATTTGATGACATAAAATTAAAATGTGGTTGTCAATAATCGGACTGGTGGCATATTCGTCAATATCCCCTATAATATATCCCCCATATCTATTTGCATGCGTATAGACGGATAATTACGTATTTGGATAGTTGGAACGATGGACTTATGAGCCTTAAAACACAGAGTTCTTGGCCGATAAGTGTAATAAACGACAGTCAAAAAGATGATATGTACCTTATCATATCCTTTAATACACCATGTTGACCGTTTTCTTTTACGTAGAGTTAAGGAAAGGTGCGAAATGCTTTCTACATAAGGTCACAGATAACCAAGTCAATGAAACCATTGACGAGTTTACATATAAAACTGGTCTAACAAGACTACGCCCCAAATCTGATTCTCAAGGCGCTGCCGAAGAAATTCAATTAACTTGCAGCCCCAAATGCATTCTAGCGCAATTATGATCCGGTCGGGCATCTTAAAGCGCATGATGTAAACCATCTTTACAAGTGTCCATAAAACTCAACCGATCTGACCTTAATCATTCTCATATTGAAATTTAGTACATATTTCATTTTATAGTTTACTATACTGAGGTTCTCATTCTATTTATTTCAAGTTTAATCTTCCCATACAACGTGAATTGGTGGGTGGGCTGAAATAGTTGTATGCTTCCAAGGAATCGATTTAATGTGTTAGTTAGTGGTCGGTCAAAAGGGTACAACATTGACTTTATTCTAAAGGCTTTTATTAGATATCCTGTCTAAAAAATATTTAATGTCATTGAAATTGACATTCCTGTAATCTCTATCTCATCAGAATTATAGAAATAAATCAACAACAAGCAAATATTAATTTCAAAAACATTTCTTATCAATTCATTTATATTTTTCCTTACATTTATAATTTTTATATAAACAAAAATATAAACAAACAAATTCTATGTTAATTGATATTTGATAATACATTTAAGGGATGGGTCTTATAATTACAATTGTCGATAACGAAAATAGAAAAAAAGGCAAAAACTAAGATACTTGAGAAGATCAACAAGTTTCAGATTCAGAGCACAATTTAATTTAGTCTCACGATTTCAGTAAAAATATATAATAAATATTTTAAACATTGAAAATATTTATAAAAAAAAAATTGATAAGAAAATGGTGAAGGTCAGGTAAATTGTTTTTTAATAAATTATGTTTTTTTAAATAATAATAACTGTAATTATTGAAAAAACAACGAAAATAAAATGATATCACGTAGTATTCACATATTTATTGAATTTCCGGTAAAAGTGTTTATTACTTTTAATCGCACGTATCTTAAAAGTTTTTAATTTTTGTTGTATTAAGTAATAATTACTATAACGTATATTTTATTGTTTATAGTTTTGTCATGTGTTAGATATGCTTAGTTTTATTGATAAAAATAATTAAACATTTCTTACTGTTTTTCCTCATTCTTACAAGTTTTTATAAAATTTTCGTATACGCATAATTTAATATATTTATTGTTATGAGTGTATTACATTCTTACAGCAGATTCTAGAAGATGAATCGATAATCTTATTACTTTAAACGATTTTTACTTTTTTCCTTGGAATTAATTTGTTTTCATAATTAATCTATTTTCACAACTTATTATAACATGGAAATGATTTTTAATTATAAACAGGAAATAAAATTTAAAAACAGTGTAAAAGTGATTTTTATAGAGCATTTCCGTAATTTATTTTATAGGCCAGCGGCCGGCCTATGGAAGTGAAAGCTGGAAACTATCATCGAAAGCAGAATCCTAATAACATTCGATAAGGTCATACGAACCATTTACGGTCAAAGTAAAGTTGCTGTAAATCATTAATTGAATTCATCAAATCTAACCGGATTTAATTAAGGAAATTGCAAAGAATAATACAAAGTGGTCCAACAACAGCTAGTTGGTTTCGTCGGAGAGAAAGACCCAGACCCTCACTAATAAAGAGGTTTGTGCTTAAGGATGACAGAACTGGCAGAAAAAACCCTACATGGACTGTGGTCATAGATAAATAATAATTTTTTCCTCTGAATTTTCGTTTAGTTTTAAAAAACATATAGTGAATTCTTTTCTACTTGTTCTGTACAAGTTCCGACTCCCAATTATCCAAATTTGTTTTTTTTGTATTACGTTTTTACAAAAGAATACAAATTTTGCTAATTCTGTGTCGGAACTTGTACCGAACAGGTAGAAAAGAATTCACTAATAGTGACGTCCAGAACAAAAGCACATAAAAACATTTAAACGCATTATTAAAAACTAATGGGTAATCTTAATAACGGACAAGAATCTAAATGAAATGATGACAACAGAAATATTATATTGGAATGAATAACAATCCTAGGGAACCCTAAGTACAACATTTACTACAAATATTGAGTTTCGGTGAACTAGTGGTTGAGATATTACTTTTGGAAATTAAAGTTAAGGGTTCAACTCCAACTAAAATCATGTTTTTTTAATAATTGAGTTAAGTTAACTGGCAAATATATTGAATTATATGTTCCAAGGTTCAAATCCGAGCGCGAGTATGCTTTAGTAAGTAATACTTTCAACCTTTCAACCTTGACATTGTCTGGCAGCAACTGAAATTCTTTAAGGATTCAATTTATGATGAATTTTAAACCACAAGGAATTAACGCTATATACTATATGGCATTCTCAGGTACAGAAGTAACCGTTCCGGAGGTGTTAATGTATATATTTTATCTAATATATGGAGAATTTGTTGTGTAGCAATATCACCAATCCATAATGCAACTAATTGTTGCATTGTCCGGCATTTTTCACTATCATCTTCAACTAGTTATCGAATCACTCAATTCATTATCTTTTTCTAAATTATTCATCTTAAAAACTGAGACTCTATCTAATGGAAATTGTGAAAATAAATCTGATGAAATGGTTGAAGTTAAAGATACTGAAGAACTTGAAATATTTGACATCGACACTTGTTCTGTTTTCTTATTATAATTAATTAACGAATTGTCTGGATTTGATTTCCATAAATTTATTTGATTAGATTTTGACTTTAATATTTACTGTTAACATTGATTATATTATTTAAAATTTAGAATTGTGAAAAATAAAATAAATCGGAAAAAAAAAATCTGACAAAGAATAAAAACTTTTTTATTTTTTTAAACGAAAAACCTCGCATATTCAAAATTTTTAAAAAGTTTTAATTTAAATGTTCGCCACAAGTCAAACTAATAGCCATATTTTAATGAAATTTCCTCAACATTTTTCCTAATTTTAACTTTCGCTATTTATATAAATAATCCAACGGCATCGTGAACGAAGAGAAAATATTGGTCGACGTACACGGCATGCACAAACAGTCCATAACAGTAGTGTTGGAAAATGTCTGTAGTATGCGCTTTGACGAAAATTCAATTTATGTTTCTTGTCTTTTTAATGCAGTACTCAAACCTATAATTCATTTTTCAATCAGATTTACAATCAATTAATTAGTTTGAAATAGTTATCTTACATTAGTTTTTCTTTCACAAATTTTGAAATGTGAGACTTTTCTCGATTGTTGAACCAACTTTCTTTTATCTTTTGTTTGTTGTGAAAATTACTGAATCTCAAATTTAATACAATTTTTCAATCTCTTTGAGATAATTTAAAACAAGTGCTGATCAAATTTTAATGACTCTAAGTTTCAGGAAAACGTCTTATCTGCTTGGTTGTCAAATTTCAAAAGGAAGAATAAACTATTCAATATTTTAAAGAAAATTTACAAAGCATACTATATTATTTAATTTTGAAAGTTTGTGGAGTTTGTAGAGTTTGTAGAGTTCGTAGCCTCGTATGATGGTTGAATTCTATAATTTTTAAAAGGAATTCGATTTTTTGCCAGGAGTGGAACTCCGCTTAGATCAAGTGGAATTCGGCTTCTACGTTGTGTTTAATTATTTGCAACAAGTAGGTTAAATATAACGGTAGATCCATTAGCAGACCATGTAAAATTCACAAATTCACTTCTTGTTTCCAAATGACTTCATTTGGAGCAACAAAAATCATTCATAATGAGGATGATCGTAATTTTGAATCAAAATTTAAGATTCACGGACAAGTATATCATCAAATTGGTTCTTTGTTCTCAGTGCCTGATGCTGATCCATAATTTTTGCAAATTTACTTTATGGGTAATGAGGAGCAACAAAATAACACACGCTGACAATATAACCACATCGCAAAAATTGAGGAACGAAAAATAGTGGTAACTTTGGTTCCAGTTGTTCAAGACTATTTCAAACAGATTGCAAAACGAAGGTTACGCAATTATTATTAAAGCAGACAATGTACCATATGGAGAGCACCCTGACAGATACATTGTATCAACTGTTAACGAAGTTGCAGTAGTCATGGCTGGTAACCCATTTGAGGATCGAGATATTCAGATACAACGTGGATATTATTAATTTCTTTTTACCTTATTTATAATTTGATTTTATAGGTGCAGAAACTAACAAGAAAGTTAGCGCCATGAACTTCTACGGATATCGGCTGATGATTCGTGCTAATAAAGATAACAAAATTATCCGATATGTATGTGAAAATTGAAAGTGAGCGATTGCAATACTTCAAATTTAATCTAGCAAAAATTCGTTCCGAGGAGTACATTCATTTGCGCGATGCTATCATCGGTAACGTAGATAAAACAACTAATATCAACAAATTCGGTGCCGCATATATTCTTCCATCATCATATCATATTGATGGTTGGTAGTACGCACCATATGCAAGAATATATTCATGAAAGCATGACTTTCGGGCGTGCATACGGCCGACCAGATATGTTCATCACATTTACGTGCGATCCAAACTGGAATGAAATAAAAATTTTGTTATTGCTAGATCAAACAGTTATGCATCGACATGAAATCACTGCACGTGTGTTTAAGCAAAAATTAAAATCGTCAGTGAACTTGATTACACAACACTTTTAGTACAGTAACTGAACATGAAAATAGACCAATACTTCTGAAATTTGATTTTCATGAAAATTAGGATTAAGCTCATCTTACTCTTAACTTCAAAGGTGACATAGTAAAAATGTAGGTTTACTCATTTTTTCGACTCCCTTCTTATTTAGGTATGTAGAATAAATCTTCTGTTATGTTCTCGAACATAGTTTAATATGTATTCCAACTTTTCACCTCTTAAAAACCACCCCTCGGGCCCTATGCCTTAGACAAATAAAAAAAGTGAACGATAATATTCTAAAAATATTATTATGAGAAAAGAACATTTGTTTTAAAGTTATACATCACTAGTAGAGTTTCACGGTTTGGTTAACCGAAACCTAAAACGGAAGGTTTTGAAACAAATAAACCGTAACCGAAAACAGACTTACCAAACCGCGGTTTTGAAAATTTCTTGGTAAAATAAAAAAATATTACTTTTATTTTAATATTTTAATTAATACTGCCAATGACGGCGAAGACTTTTCTTTTTTGGAAGATATCAGGGATGAAACAATTTTAGAAAGAAAAAATAATAGTAGAGATTTTAGATAACTTGCTATAGTAAAATATTTTAAATGATTTACAATCTGAAATTATATCTTTCAACAAAACGTGCGTACAGACAGAAGTTGGTAATAAAGGTAGTTTGAATTTGGATGTAAGACATCGATGCAGCTCAATGTACCCAATGCTACAAAAATTTGTTACGCTTACGTTAAAACCAATAGAGGCTTTTGAGACATTTGAATACATCTGCTCACTGGAATAAATTTCAAATTAATTGAGGATTTATGTGATTGGCGCTTTGAAAAGAATTGTTATTATTTAAAAAAACTAGTGAAAGAACTATAATTTTGCAGTAGCTGTATGAGGCAATACTAATGATTTGTCCACCATCATCTGAACCTTAGCGGGTATTACTTCGGTTTTGAAAAATCCTAGCAAAAAAAATGTATGTCTGTCTGCCGGCAGGCCGGCCGTAACAACCAACAAAATCTAGAAAACGGCTGGAGGGATTTCAAAAATGTTTGTTTCTCAAAATAGGTATACTCAATGATAAGAGCCGAAAGGACGATGTGTTCGATAACTGTCCCGGAAGTGTGTCAAAAAAATCGTCAAGTGTGTCAAAACAAGGAAATTTGCATAGTTTTTGCATAAAAAACGTTCATTTTAAGTGATTACGAGTACGAAAATTGAATTTGGAGAAATCTTGATAGTCGGGATAGGTATGTGAGACCAAAATCTAGATTATTGCATTATAAGTCTGTCAAAAAAATGTTGTCAAGTGTGTCAAAAGAATGATTTTCATTTATTTTTTTAGAAAAAAATAAAATTAGTTATTTGTATGGAATGAAATTATTATTATTGAGAATTTTATTGCATTAAAAGTTTGTCAAAAAAATATTTTCAAGTGTGTCAAATAAATGATTTTTAGATTTATGGAAAAAGTTTTAACTTTTGATTTTGTTATAATTTTAGGAATATTTTTAGAATTTTGAAAAATTTTAAATTTTTGATTTTATTATAATTTTTAGAATTTTGAAAAAAGTTTCAATTTTTGCTATTGTTATAATTTTTGCAATATTTTTAGAATTTTGAAAAAAGTTTGAATAGAATTTTGGAATATTATTAGAATTTAGAAAAAGTTTTAATATTTGATTTTATTCTAGTTTTTGAAATAGTTTTGGAATTTTGAAAAAAGTTTCAATTTTTGATTTTGTAATAATTTTTGCAATATTTTTAGAATTTTTGAACAAAGTTTTAATTATTGATTTTCTATAATTTTTGCAATATTTTTAGAATTTTGAAAAAAATCTGATTTTATTTTTTTTTTACAATATTTTTGGAATTTTGAAAGAAATACGAATTTGTGATTTTGTAGTATTTTCTCGAAACGCTAAATGGAGAGGTTTTTGAGTAGTGTGCTGAGTGTATCATCTTTTCACTAAATTATGTTAATATATGATCTGTTATAATTTTCCGGCAACGAATTGATGTTTCGTGTTAGTTTTGTAATAAATTTCTAACCAGAGATTTTACTTTTAATACTTGTACATACTTTAACAAAGAGTTATGTTTGATATACATCGCTGCCCAAAACTAAAAACAATGTCCTCATAAAAGTTTTATGCCGGAAACTATATCAAAATCCTTAACCAAAACCCAAGTCTTTATATCTCAGAGCTTGAGATTTCAGCACCTCCATATTTTTCCGTTGTATCCAATTTTAGTCGAAAAGTTAAAACTCGGTTAAGTTATTATTCGTTAAATAGTTTAGTATTTTAAAAGTTCCACCGAATTAATGATAATAACATTTACAAGTTATTATTATTAATTCGGTGGAATTTTAAAAATACTAAACGAATTTTAAAAATACTAAAATACGTTTTAAATTTTTCAAAGGTAGTTTACAATATATTTAATTCTATATTTCCTTATGACACCATGGCAATGAAGTAAAGCTGAACTTAAATTTTTATTTATTTTAAAACTGAAAGTTTTAATTTGAAATATTTAATGATTTTTTTTTCTTTTAATAATTTATTTTGAAATAAACTAATTTCTAAAACACGGTTTTTTTTAGAAAATTTAATCATCATAGCTACAATCGCTATAATTTTCTTCCGATCGGTCAATTCGAGGACAATTGTGACAGGTGTCACCGGAGCATGTCCCACATGTTGAGTTACAAAATAATCCAAATCTTCGGCAGCCACAAGAGGCACCCCTTTTTATAGTTACAAAATATTATTTTAAGTAACTCTTCTGGTGTACATCACGTACTTCCTGCTTTGATTTCGAAAATATGCTGACTATACAGTCACGCACTATTTCAAATAGATTTGTGTGTGTATACACACACACGCACACAAACATTGACACACACTCACACAAATGATGTCGAAAAAACCAGTGTTTTTGCACCAAAAAATGCAAGTGGTTTTTTGCAACATCCCACTCTCAATTTTAAAGTTACAACGTCCATTGAAAAACGTCCATTTGAAAAACCAATATATATATATATATAGGTACATACTTTCAAAATTCATAATATTGTATTCATTCTAACCTTTCATCTTTAAATGGATAAGGGTTGAGAGGTTCGGGTTGGGTGGTCGGAGCACTATAATGCAAACTTGAAACAGTTACATCTTCGGTATTTTTTATCCCACAGAAAACAAAATATAACCAAATTTTGTGTTAAAAAACTAATATTTTCGTGCTTTACAGTTATTTCGAAGAGAAATATACATTTTTCATTATGATCATACTTTTTTCAAAAACTACGTATTCTAATGCAGCTAAACTTCCGGACCTCATGATTAATACTAAAATAAAGCTATCTGTAAAAGGATAACGAAGAATATGGATTTTGTTGGGAATAGCTGAGATTTTAACGCTGATTTTTTTTTTAAATTTGGGTTGCTCACCGTTTTTGTATCGTAACTCGCTTAGTTTTAAAGGACACGAATTAAACTAGTACTTATTTTAAAGGTATTGCTAAGCATTATAAAAATATTTTAGAAGTTCTCTCCGAAAAATTCAACGCTTTCCATTTTTTAACGTTGAATACTTCGAACCAAGTTGTTAAAAAAATATAATTCTCTTCAATTGGCTATAACTTCCTTCGCTTTGGACTTACAAAACTCATACCAAAACCAATATCGTTTTCGTTTTAAACTTGATTTGTGTCCATTTTAACTTTTTGGATTGAACACTAAGTTTTTGAGTTATGTGTGAAAAACCGTCAAAAAACATGTTTACTTGATCGAAAAATGCAAGTTTTCAGTTGCGAATAACTCGAAAAAAATCGATCTATGGAAAAAAAACGTAATAGAATATTTTGACTTAAAATGTGTCTCTTTATCTATTTTCGGGGTTAATTGAGTGAAAAAAATTCCACCCCAAGAAGGGGTGGTATCTACTCCCAGGGAAAAAGCGCAAATCATCGCTATGTCGAACCTTTGATTTTTGAGTCATCCCTTAACTATTCAGCAAATTTCAAGTTAATCGGTCAAGGTTCAAAGAATTCAGACCCGAAAACGTTTGGTTACTGCACTATTTGTATTCGGCAAAACACGTTGTTTTGTTGGCTATAATCTGTTGAATGGCAAAAACGAGGTTTGCCACATGCACATTGGTTGGTCGATAAAGTGCGACCAAAAGAAATTTATAAAATTATTTCAGCGGAAATTCCGCAATTTATGTGACATTGTTACTACAAACATGATCCATGGTCCATGCGGTACTCTGAACATGACAGCGTCATGTATGGACAACAGAAAATGTACGAAAACTTTTCCAAAGACATGTACCAACGATACTATCTCCAATATCGATGGTTACCCCTCTTATCGTCGTAGAGACATAGACAATGGTGGTCTATCGTATCAATTGCGCATGTCAAATGGTATAATAGTTGATATTGATAATCGCTGGGTATTTCCGTATTCCCCATTGCTGTAAACCTACAAAGCACACATAAACGTTGAGTTATGCAGTTCGATGAAGTCCATCAAATACATTTGCAAATATTTACGTCCATAAAGGCAGTGATAAGGCTGTATTTCTGTTAAAAATGTAAACGATAACGATGAAATAACACGTTATCAAATGGGCCGATACGTTAGCAGCAATGAGACTATTTGACGCATTTTCAATTTTCCAATACAAGAAAGAGATCCCGCTGTTATACATTTGGCCGTGCATCTTGAAAATGGACAGCATGTTTATTTCAGAGCAAACTAGGTTCTACAACTACTATTAACTGACCCAAAAACAACACTTTTTATTGTTGATTAACGTTCCTGGACCGACATCGTTTCAAAATCTGCGAAAAGTCAATGGCATTTTGTCGACACGTATTTCGATGCGTGTCGCGAATTGAATTTACTGTAAGATGATAACCATTGGGATCTCACACTGGCAGATGTAGTACTGACTTCCTTACCTCATTAAATTCGTCAATTATTCGCTATTATATTGTCCACGTGTTTTCCGTCTGACGCTTCTGCGTCTCTGTGATAGATGTAAAGATTCGAGGACATTCTACACATAGCATTCGGATTGCTGATCAAGATCCACCCTCGATTTTTCGCAAGAAATATATAACGAGGCGTTAATAAAGATTGAGGATATTTGTATTCTCTTTTCGAATATGCCACTCATTCATTGTTATCGCTAACATTCATTGTTATCGCTCATTTTTATCGCTAAGCCGCCGCTTGTTATCGCTAAGCCGCCCAGCAGCAGAAATCAATACGATACAATATCTTTGGCTACTTTTGTTGCTAATAATGAGCAACTGCTCACTGCCGAGCAAAAAATTATATATTTATAAATTAATTTGTCAATTTCAGCACAGCAGGGTGGATTTTTCTTTTTGGATGTACCAGATGGGACTGGCAAAACATACCTCATCTCATTGATACTTGCGCGCATTCGATCACAAAATCATATTGCATTGGCAATTGCTTCATTAGGCATTGCAACAACCTTGCTTGAACGGCAAGTTTTAAGGTGAAATTGTTCTTTTACCACGGATTCCAATGATTCCTTCAGACTCGCCCATTCTATTTAAACGTTTGCAATTTTCAATTGGATTCATGATTATTAATAAGTCACAAGGAAAAACAATTTCAATTTGTGGATTGGATCTAGAAACCACGTACTTTTCGCATGGCCAATTATATATTGCGTGTTCGAGAGTTGGGAAACCTTCAAATTTGTTCGTGTAAGACACTCAGGGATTAGCCAAAAATATTATACATCATATCGCATTAAGATAAAATTGAAAAAAATTGTATTCCTGTATAATAATAAAAAAATAAATAACAATAAATAATAGTAATTATAATTTCTTTTGAATAATTATTATAAATAATAGCCAAATAACAGTTTAATAGCCAAATAAAATTCAAACGATACAGCCACTATTATTGATCTCAATGAATTTTGATTAGGATTGACATTCACTGATCAATAGTTAAATACAAATAAATTGTATGTGGCACGAATTGTTCACCGGGTCTTCTAGTAGTTTTATATTTCATAAATAAATTTCTTGCCAGTTATTCAATTTAGTTTCAATTAGGACAGTTGAATTTTAGATTGTTATACAAAAGTTATGAACTTCCAACTAAAAAAAATTAATGCTAAAATCCATATAATCCAATCAATTTTCTATTTAAAGTTTTTAACGGCGAACAAACGTTAAAAATAAACAAATTGACATGAGGATAAACCAATTAAAAAATATATTTGATACTACATATGTAAAAATGAATTAAAACGATCCACATAGATATCACAGATAAAATCTTGTATCGTCAATGATATATGAATTTAATTTTTATCTGATAAATTTATTGTTACAAGAAATCAAAATTTCCATCAAATGAATTAATTAATTGATTTAACAAAAAGGGTTTAGTGGGATTGGTTTTTGTGAAAACTGGAAACATTTCTCCTTGACATTTAATTTCGTTTCCGACTCGATTCATTTAAAGTATATTTCAAATCCAATACACTTCAGTAAATAATTTGTTGTTAAACAATTTCATATCAGATCAATTAAATTTAAAATTATTAAATTAATTTAATTAAAATATAATAAAATTAATAGAAAGTGTGAAGTTTGTTTAATACTTAAACATGATTTTACTATAAAAAAAATTAAATTATTTAATTTTGGGGTAATTTGATTTTGTTTAAATCAAGTGTATTAATAATTTATTCGTTACTTTCTCGAAACTTAAATAATTCATTGAGCTTATTGGATAATTGAAATAATCGGCATTAAACGAAATGATTTTCAATTTTTTTTTTTAGATTATACTGTATAATAGATAAAATAATGCGATTCCAATGGATTGACACACACATATTGTTAAAGAGGCTCAATTATATCGCAAAATCCTAACTTATTAAATCGGTGGTGAAAAGAACAAACGAAGCAACTTTCTGTCGCGCAAGCGTAAAATTCTAGCGAAGGAATAGCATATTATACTATTTTTTACTACGTCTGCAGAGATAATTTATTCTATCGTTAGCACTACTTTTTAATTCTAAACAAATTCTATAAGAATTCGAAAAGTTAAGAAGAATTTGAAGAAGTACAAAATATTAATATTATTAAACAAATACTTTTGGAATTTTTTGTTCTTTTACTTGCCATTTAATACCATGCCCGATATTAATGACAACGTTGATGAAAGTAACGCTCCTAAACGCAGTTTAAAAACTGAGACAAACATGCAAAAGAATCCGAAATCAAATTCATAATAATAAAATAAATAAAATCTAAAACAAGTATATCAGGCCTTCGAACTGTATTTAAATATATTGATAAGGCAATGTCTGTTACTCCATACAGAAGACACACTCAAAAAAAATATGTAAATCTATCCAAATTCAACTTCTATGTAAACAAAATAATGCGTGTGAAATATGCCCATGGACTTTCATCACAGTCAAGATTAGTTACAACTCACAATAAGACGAAACCAAAACCCATAGAGTTCTCTTATTTAGTTGATGCAAAGTAACCCAATTTGTCACCCAAAAATTATTATCATCTCAAATCTTTAACTAAAATTTTTATATATCAAAAGATATGGTTTTCCTAGATTTTTAGAATTATATGTAACCTAATTCTATTGAACATGCTATTTTAGAAAAAGATTTCACATTTGTTAAACCTTGAAGCCATCACATATTTTTAAAAAGAAATCAAAACTAAATTAAAATGTTATAAAAAAGTATCCATAATTGACTTAAATTATAATTAAGTTAAAACAACAATAAAAATAGAAAAAAGCGAACAAAAAATAAATTATAATTAGGAAAAATAAATTATAACTTTCTTACAGGATACGATAAACAAGGTGAACCTGGCATTGCAACCAAACCCTTAGTCGCAGCAGCCGTTACTAATTGAGAACTTGACATGCTCGTTATTGTCTGCAATGTTTTATCCTTTCCTGTGTGATCCTAAATTATTGAATTTAATATGTTTTAACTTTTATGTGTTTTTATTGTTGCTGACATTATTTTTTACGCGAGTTAATTAAATTTATTTTTTAATTTTTATTTTTAAATATTTATCATAAAAACGAATTAAAATTAATGTATACTTACAACTTTTAATTTTGCTTGTATTTCGCGTAATTTTCTTCTAGCAAGTACTTGTATATGTGAACTAACTTGTTTTCTTGTTCTTGTTTTGCCCGTTCTCATTTTAATATATCGGGCTATTAATTCATTACGTCCTGAAATAAAAAAAAAAAAAACAATTAGAATAAATAATTTAATAAAATTGCCACTGTTTGTTGTTGGCACTTGGCGTAAGTATTTAAAAGTTACGTCGCATACTTTTACATAAAATTTTTTTGAAAACTTGATTTTTTAAATTTTTTATTTTGTAAACGAAATTTTATTTAAGAATAATAATTCACTAAATTAAATTGTGAATAAATTTTTATATATATATGATTTTCGTTTAATTCTTACTTGACTCACCTAGGTTCTTCCAGGGGACATCGCTCTACTCGGTTGGCGTTTCTACCAACTGAGAGCAGCGATAGTATTTATTTACAGTTAGTTATTTTGTAAGTTTAAACTTTGTAAAAAGAACAAATATTTGTTTCTCATTTCAATGTTGCTGTAGTACATTACTTTATGAAGCCCCACTCTAATCCTGAATTCACGACAAAGTGAAATTAATTTAATTAAAAAAAAGTCGGGTCAATTGGGAATATAACTCGCTCACCGAGGGTTCCGTGTGAGTGGTTAAAAAAACACACGTTTTTGGTAATAACTCAAAAACTAAGCTTTTTGGATTTTTTCGATTTTTTAAACCAAACTCGATTCCTTCAAAAAAACTTTTGTTTTACTATCTCCCTATCTATGTCCATAAAATATAGATAAAAACAAATATTCATAATTTTGTTAGTTGTTAGTAGGGGTGGACAAATATATTGTATAACTGTAAAAAATTTCAAGTTGATAGCACTTATAGTTAGTGAGAAAATTGATTATGTAGAAATTCGGCCGGACACAGAAGTCTCACCAATATGGTACCGTTTTTACTTTTCCAAAGTACGGAACCCTAAAAAGGACTTAACTATATATAAACAAATAAGATTCTCTGCGTTTGATGGAACAATTGTTTTTTCAAATCATTGAAACAGCTTTACACAGTATCATCTGTCCACCAATAACAAAATAAAAAATAAAATCAGAAGTCGCGCGAATTTTCTAAGATATCAGTAAGAAACCTTAAATAAAATTAAAAGCAAAAATTCACACGGGACTAAAAATAAAAATGGTGCTAAACATCTTAAATGAACCATGAAAAAGACTGTGTGTGTCCTATACGAAATCAGACAAAGAAGAGAGTTAAATGCAAATTGGTTGTGTTATATCCCAAAGTATCGTCAATATATTTCTTACCAAAAATTAATAGGGTAGGTGAACAAAAAAGGTCAAATCAAGGTTTCTTCGTTAAATGTACAAATATTGTATACAATGTACTAAACTACAAAGGAGATATACGTAAATTGTTCAGCACACATGAAAAACAATTTTTAAAAAAAGGTTTTTGTTAAAATAACATTTTTTCAGGAGAATAATTAAAATTTCATAACTTTCTTTGACCGAAAAAATCCCCTTATTTTCCATGACGTTAGAATTCAATACCTGGTGGACACCAAGTAGAACAAAAAAGAAGTGTCAAATAATAGTTTATCCGTAGGTCACGACAAAATTAGCCTTTAGACAATCCCGGGTAGAAGCTGTCAATAATAAACAACGAACCAAACTAGAATCCGTATTGGCGCGCCAAGCTTTGGCTAGTTAACTTTGATTCAGTCTGGGCCAGTTGTAAATGCCTAGACTGAACCAAGATTCAGTTTATTATATTACGCGTTATTCAACAGTCTAATCTAATGCATTGTAAACATGTGCAAGTCATATTATGTTTATCTTTATTTTTATATATGTTACTCTTTCCACACATTTAAAGGAGGTCTGGGAAAATGTTAACCTTTCCAGAAAAAAGTTGGTTTGGTTGACATGGCCCAAGTCATATTTCAGACTCTGGCCAAGCCTGGTTTACCAGACTTGGCCCCAGGACATCTTGGTATGGTACAAGCTTGGGCCATTAGAAAATGTTAAGCCTGGCCCAAACACTAAAAGATGTGGCGCGGGCTTGGCCCAGATTTGGTCGCTTAGCTTTTCCTTACCCGGGATATAGAAAATAGATAATATTATAGCTTCAAGATTGTTAAGAGTTCCATATTTTTTATTCTAATCCCTGGTTATAATTTATTTATTTTTCGTGAAAACATTTTCACGCTTCGTCTTAAACAACCTTTTAAAATATACTTTTTATTCGCCTACATATTAAAGTGGTGCTTTATTTCTGTGATTTGCGGCCCGTAAAGTGTCACTTTTTAACCATATATTTTGTTGTCATAGTTACGTCCAAAAAAGTAGAAAACAATTGTGTTTGTTTAAATTCTATAAAATATAGAAATTTTTATCAAAGCTACCATTAAATTCAAAATTTCATAATCCAATTAAAATTATTGTTATTATTTGTTGTCATAGTTATACAATAATTTGGAAAAATAACAAATATTTTGTCAAAGGTTACTTGTTCAACATATTTTCATTTCAAAATTTATGCAAAATTATAACTTTGATTTAGAATAAACAATTTTTTTTAAATAATTTGCTAGCGGCGAATAAAAAATAGTATATGACGCACGAACGTAAGCTATTTTGGACTTAATGTTGGTGCAAACTCCACATACGTCCAAAATCTTTAGCTTTACGTTCTTGCATCCTAATGTACTATTATATTTACAAAATAATAAAAAAAATAATTGAATCACAAAGAAATCAACAACAGAAATGATTTAAAATTCTAGAACAATATAAAAAACTAAGCTCACTAAACGTTATAAAGTCTATGATAAAGCAATGAAAAAAAAACGAAAACAACATAAGGCTGAGTTCATCTCTTTGTTTCTAGAATGTCTGAACCTACATATGCATCATATATATACATACATATATACCAACATACATTAATTTAATTGTGTTAACCCAATATTCTTCGATCGTGTATATTCTGTTTCCTTACTAGAAATAAAAGCCCTACGGTATATAAGAACACTCTTTCATACGTTTACTAATTGCACATTCTTGGCATAGTTTCGTCTCCCATTCCAATCTCTGTCTTTATATATCTATATACATTTTTTCACTTACAAAAAAATAATTTTCCAAAACAATTTTCCACCCGTTTTCCTTTCGACATAGAAAAAATTTTACATATATTTTATGTACATATTTTCTCTCTTACGCTTATTGTTTTCATTTTCCATCATTCAAGAATATACTACAAACAACAAAAGTAAAAGAAAAGTTTTGTTTGTGTTATACATATCATCGTATTGTATTTATTATATTCATTTTCTAAACTCATCCTTAACTTTCTTATTTTATTTTCAATTTTCACAAAAAATTGTTTTGTTATTGCTTTTGTATTATTATTATTTTCATATAGAAAATTTATGTCTATTTTCATTTTTCTTCCAACAAGATCTACACACTAAAGATAGAAATTTTAATAGAATAGTATATGCAAAATTTATTTTCACGTCGCGGTCGGTTTAGTCTAGTAAAAAAAACATTGTCACATACATACATAGTTTATCAGAAATAAATTGACATCAGAGCAGACCATAGACTCTATGGTTCGAGACAGTCGTGGGCAGCTCGTTCGAGACAGTCGTGGGCCTATTTGAAATCAATGAAGAATAAGTAATCCATCCTTATCGAGAAAAGTGCGGTGGTACCTCGGCCTTGCCGAAAGCCACAGTGATATTCTACAAATAGTTGTTCAGCAAAAGGATTGATTTAAGCTAGGAAAATGTAGGAAAAGACCTCATATACTGTGCAGAGGAGAGCGATTCCGCTGAAGCTTGCACATTGTAGGTAGATTACCCTTGTTATGGATTGGTATCAGCATAGCTGAGTTCCACTCCTGTGGCATGGTTGCAGTCTTCTAAATCATTTGAATAAGTTCACACAATCTTGAAGACAGAGTTTCACCACTATGTACAATCATTTCGGATGTTACATCGTCGATACCAGGCACTTTATTGCGTTTTAATTCTGACAGCGTCGCTTCGAATTAGTCTTTGGTGGGTACGTCTACATTTCCCTTTGACTACCCATCTTCGTTTTGAATAGCAGTCGATCTAGTTTGAGGTCCCTTCTTTAAGGGTTTAACCTATTGAAAGAAGTTACGCGATTGATGTTCCTTACTGAAGCTTTCAATCGCCTCGAACTTTATCTTCCACCATTCTCTCTTCGTTCGTCTACATAGTTTTGTAACGGCTGGTCTTGACAGTTTATAGTTTCCCTTCGTGGACCTGGTGTTGCATTCTTGTAGACATTTCAGATAGCAAACTCTTTTGTATTGAATAGCGTCAAGACATGCTCGATCCATCCATGGCTTCTAGGAGTGGTTTTGTGGTCGGCCAAATATTCCCTCAGCAGCGCATAAAACAGCATCTTTGAGTAAACACCATGCGTTATCGACGTCTCCATTAATGGTTTCTGATTTCTCTAATGTTTTGGCAATATGGTTTTGATATCTCTCCTCAGTTTCAGCATTCTTTAGTGATAAGCAGTTAAAACGTTTCCGTTGATTGAATTTTGGAATGCCTGGATTTGGAAAGTGGAACCTTATCTTAGCACATACAAGGAAGTGGTCACCTTCAATGTACGCACCTCTAAAGAATGAATCGATCGATGCGGAAAGAAAGTACTGGAAATTTTCAAATTATTTGATAATGCAAACTCAGACATTCTCGCACCATTATCAATCGAATAAAAATGTAGGCTGTTGGGACCCACCACATTTCCATAAGATATATCTTTTCTAACCTGCCCATTAAAGTCACCATGAACTTAATGCAGTCGCCTGTGGTGTTTGTTTCATAACCTCTTCCAGTGCTATGTAGAAAGTATCCTTCTCGTCGACGGTCTTAGCTTCAGTGGATGCATGCACGGCAATAAGAGAAATATTGTTGTATGTACCGCGTACCCGTGGATAGCAGATCCTCTCATTGACCGGGATGAATTTCATCACGGCGTCTTGTAAGCGGGCACCAACATGAAAACCAGTACCAAATTCTCTTAGGAGGATGACCACTACAGTATACAGAGTGACTCTCCAAATCTTGTTTTCCGATTATTGGCTGTCTAATTTCTTGCAGAACTATGATATCCATCCTATGCCTCTCAGCCTGTTTCTAGAATTATAAGAGCATCAGGAGCGCTCAAGCTGCGCACGTACAACGTTCCAATTCGGTGGTAGTCTGGTCCTTGCCCAAGTTTAGTTAAAATTTTGTTTTTTGTCTGGGTCTGATATCCTCTTTCTGATTTCCAAATTTAACAAAGTTTTTTTTTCCGTGGTTAGGTGCCAACCTTAGGCCCAGCCCAAAATTTCGTGAATGGGTCCGTTCTGAGGGTAAGGTGATCAGAAAAACCTTTTTGCACGTTGATATAGCAAGCCGCTTGATCCAAGACAGACGCCCGCTCCAAACCGTCCCTAACATGGAAAACTGATGCTCGGGTCGCATCCAAATCTTTTGCTCCCGAGGTTATGGTCAAAAACCTCGCTGAAATTTCTTGATATAATTGACTTTTTTATAATTTTAGAAAATTTTGGTCTGCCTTGAGATTTTTGTTTTTAAGTGCCTGGCAGACCTAATTGAATGGATCAAAAATTGATGTCGTAGTTACCCCACATGTAACCTCGTTGACATTTCTTGACATGATTGAGACTTTTGTATAGTTACAGAAAACTTTGGTAGGCCTTGAGATTTTTGTTTTTAAGTACCTGGAGACCTACAGTTGAATGGATGAAAAATTGATGTCATAGTTACCCCACATGTAACCTCGCTGAAATTTCTTGACATAATTGAGACTTTTGTATAGTTACAGAAAACTTTGGTCGACCTTGAGATTTTTGTTTTTAAGTGCCTAGCAGACCAAATTAAATTGATAAAAAATTTTAGCTTTTTTACCTCACACGTAACCTTCACTAGATTTTTGAAAATGAAAGAGTACATTTTGTCGAATAAGAAAACATGTGTCGGATTCTAAAAAAACATTAATAAATATGGCCGATTTTATTTTTAATCCATTTTCATCTGTTTACTTAGGTCTGCCAGGTACTTAAAAACAAAAATCTAAAAGACAGACCAAAATTTTCTTAAATTATAAATAAGTCTCAATTATACTACATTCCAAATATAAATATCCATTCCTATATTACATTCCAAATAAGTAGGCTTTTGTAATTAGTGATTACAAAACATAATTAAAAATATTAAATAACGTAAATGAGAAAGTCGGCCGCTGGATGGATATTTTCTGATATATGTAGGTTCTATAAGCTAAACCCAATTTCACAGAGGTTACATGGGAGGTAGACTAAAGTGTCTTGGGAGCTTGGTCTATTATAGGTCATTCGTATGTATATTTTGAAATTTTAATAAATGATTATCTAAATGAATATGGTGATATTTAAGCATATCTATTAAACATAAATAAAATAAATAAATACCGACATCAAAGCTGATCCTCAGAGAAAAAAAGGAAAATCAATTTTCATCACTATCCTAATTCACACTTTATGCTTTGGCATAATTGCTGAAAAACATATTTAAACACAGTAACGCAAATTTATAAAATCTCAAAAACGATGAAGAAGAAAAAAATTTAATCTCATAGCACTGATACAAATTTCAGAAAAAACACATATTCTTGAGTATTGTAATAAAACCCCGAGTCGAACTTTAACTACGATTAAAGTTAAGTACTCGACATTCTCAAAGGAATGTAGTTTAGTAATCTTCATTTTTAAAAGCTTGTAAACCATAACTTTATATTCTCGATCAACTCACTAATTCTATAAAAATACTAATTAACATCTAAATAGAATCTCAAAAAGCTATTTTAAGCTATTGTTTCTTAAAATACTATTTCACACCTAAATAATCCCGCATGTATACATTTTTCAACATCTTTTCTTATAGGATAAACAAAAATTTCCTATTACGTGTTATTCTGTTTTCATTATATTTTTGTTTATTCAGGTGTATTATATTCTTATAGTGAAACTATTTTCTTTAAAGAGTATTTTCCAGAACGATGTTCTTTTGGACATCGCACTTCATAATCGTCACAAATCACAATATATATGTATAATTTATATTTTGGTTACTTTTAAAAGACGAAAAGAATGCAATATAAAATATAGCCAACCAACCACTTCATTATCATACATTGTCTATCTATATTCGTACGAATAATTGATACTTTTGTGTAAGGATATATCGTCGCTTTAATAATGAAACAACGTATGCTATTTATACGTTGTTTTTATATAATAGGTGCGCTGCATTCCCCATAAGGGTATCTTTGAATTGGCATTTTTACATTTTCGAATTATTTTATGACTGGGGGTAAGAATTAATAAATTATAAATTAACGTCCATGCAAATGCATGCGCACATCAAACTTTAAACTCAAATATCTCGAAACTATACTTTTGCGTATACGTCATTTCATTATTAAAGCGACGATGTATATATAGGATGAAATGAAACACAAATGAATTATTGTTGTTTGAAATTTTTATATCACTGTGTATATCTACTTTCTTGAATGAGTTGATGTATTAACCTCAATTTGTTTTTGTATTTCCTTTTTCAATTAGTCAGCACAATTTTTTTATAGAAACTTTTATGTTACGTTGTTTTTGTAATAATTAAAGATCCAAGAAAACAGCAGGACGAAACTGTTAAAAAAATTGATACTGATTGTTTTTAGTATCTCATATACATTTGATTTGGTGTAACTATTTTCATTTTACAAACTTGGTGCCCTAAAAGGGAGGCCAAGTGCTATTTTCTTTCAAGTGTTTGTTTCGCCGGGTCTCACATATCTCAGAAAACAGTACCGGTGTAAGTTAAAAAATTTTTCAGAAGAGGTCTGAATGTAGGGTCTAAATTTTCGTCGCCAGGTATTTACGATAAAGCTATGAAACCATTTGTAAGGTCATTAACTCTTTGCTCTATGAACGACACTGCTGTTTTGTTGTTAATAATTTTCATTTCACATTCCGAGTAGGAGCTGCCAATATTAAACAAAGGACCAATCTCGGACCAGTATTGGTGAGTCAAGCCTTGGCTAGCTTTGGTTTCAGTCTGGGCAAGTTGTAATGCCTAGACTGAACTTACTAACCAGTCTAATGCATTGTAAACATGTGCAGGCCATATTATGTTTATCTTTATTTTCATATATGTTACTCTTTCTGGGGAAAAAAATTAATTTAGTAGACCTGACCCAAGTCTTATTTGCCAGACTTTGCCCAAGCTTGGTGTACCAGACTTGGCCACAGGACATCAGTCCAAGCTTGGTCTAAGCTTTTGCCATTTGAAAATATTAAGCCTGGCCCAACCCCCAGATGTGGTGGCGCGGGCTTGGTCCAGGTTGGGCCCCTTAGCTTTTTCTTACCCAGGGTCCTGTGACTTGATGATACTCAATGTTTGCGTCGGTTATATTCGTCAGTGTAGTCTAAACTCTAAAGCACAAAAGTGTATTAAAAAATCCAAAATAAATTCCTAATTTAAAATTGATCCTATAAATAAAATTAAACTCAAAAGTACAAAAATCAGCTTCAGTTTGATTTGAAATTTAAAACCAGAAAGAAAAGTCGTGAAAATTATTCATAAAAAATGAAAATTCAATAAAAAATAAAATGATAACAGTTATTACACCATGCATTCCCCACGTATTAAAGAAAGCAAAACCACATAAAAGATTCAAATGTATATTTTTGTTGTTTTTTTACGCTCAGATTTTTCGATCTACCCTTGGATATGAATTTTTGTATCCACTTTGTCATAATTTTTATAAATTACTAAGTTTTTAGTAGTTTTTACATTTATTTCCATTTCTTGTTTCAGTTTTTTCCTTTTAACAATAACCTTAACTTTATGTGGAAGAATTTGTGTATGTTGAGAGAGGTAGGATACAACTTACAAATGTGCTGACGATTTCAATTAATATGATATCTCACTTGTTGAGTTTTTTCTTTATTTTTTCATATAGATTATCATCACTTCAATTATTATTTTTTGTTTGGTTTAGCTTACAAAGTGGGGAATCATATTGTGTGAACGTATTGTTATAAACCTATCAATACATATTTTAAGCATGCTATGTGTATAAATTTTATCAATAGAACACAAACGCTCACTTTGTATGTTCCATTTTCTCGTAATATTGATTTTATTACTGTGGTAGGAGAAAAGAAAATTGCTTGGAAAATTTGTTTTTTTATTTTCAATTTTTCCTTCCTTTTTTGTGTCTGTGTGTTGATATAATAATATTCATGGAAACAATTGAAAAATAAATGGATGAATTTAATTTTCAGAGTGATTTATTTATTGTTGTCTAGAATATTAATTTTTTAAAAAGGATTATTGTCAGTTAAAAGGAGATTTCATGTTGGTGTTGTGCTTTTCGATTTTGAATATGTAGTGTCAAGATTGGTTTAAGTTAAGTAAAATGATTAATAACATTGTCTTCGTTTGTATTATTTTTATGTTGTAGAGCGTTTCTTTTGACACTAAAGAGGTTAATCAAATTATTCGAACGTGCCATATATTAATCTGAAAATCCTAAGCAGTTTTAAAGTCAACTATTAACAAGATATGTATAGAAAATTTTCAACAAATTACATTCTACCTTTTCACATTTTAAGTCATAAAATCGAGTTAATGTGAAAGGATTTGTTGGAAACCACTCTTACAGCTCATAAAGCTTAGATCAACAATATACATTTTCTCGTTCAGATACAACTCCATAGCTATAACCTGGTTTACAAATATCGAAAAATTAAATTTAATAAATTTTATTCTCAAATGTTGATTTTCCTATTCAAAAACTTTTATTCTTCTAAAAGCTAAACTTTTTTTAGAACTATATAGAAATTCAAAACCATGATCATCATAATTGTAATAGTGGTTGGGTTTCTTTTGCCTTTAGTTTAAATTTATTTGTTCTTGTTGTTACTATTGTTTATATTATGACTTTGTGTATATATGGATCTATTTGGAATTTTATTACGAAAAGAAAATTATTTTTTTGATTTTTATCTTTCCCAAATTTTCAACATGTATAACATATAATCACAAAATAAAAGTATTTTGTTGGATACATATTAAAACTCAGTATGTCTCACTCAACATTTTCGTCTATAACTCAACATTTTCTCTTATATGCCAAAACAAAAGGAGGACAAATAAATAACAAGACATAAAATATGTCATCCGAGTCGTCTAAATATGTCGAAAAATAGAAAGACAAACAAAATAAAAACCAAAATAAAATAGGCAAAATCTTGTGTATTTGTAGATTTTTAGATTGTTGACTGGCGTTTTTAAATGATATATAACAATACGTTTGGTTGGAAATTGGAATAAAACCAAAATGTTACTATTATTTTTTGTGGTAGAAGAAACCATTACATTTTTGTGGTAGGTTTTTTTTAATTGTACAATAATTGTACAGCTTTGAATCAATTGAATAAGTTACGCACGTCTATGGGAAGAAAAAACAGTTTCTTAGAGAAAAAAGAGAATAAACAACGCTCTTTAAATATTAGTGGTGGTGATCGGTTGACTACAACAATCATGTTGTGTTTTATCATGGTTATTTTAATGGTTAATTTTAAAACATTTTAAAAATCCATATAATGGAACCACAATTTGTTATTAATCAAAAAACTCAGAAAATTCTACATTTGACATTTTCATTTGCATCCCTGGAGGCTGAGGTGCTACTTTCATAGGGTGAGCCCGCGATGAAAACTTAACTTTCATACAAATGATAAAAAAAACCATTTATCAATAAACATATAATAATGAAAGGCGTCCAAAGTTTGTAGTTCCAATAGAAAAACTGATCCAACTAAACTACTATACTTTAATGTTCTAATTTCTTCAATTCATATATCGTCACAATCAATTTACAGCTATAATCATCTCCAACTTATACGAGTAATTTATTTTGTAAAAAATTATTTGAACATTTAAAACGTATAACCATGATAAATAAAATCATTACTCATAACTGTGCTCATAAAAACACAGCCCAATCCCACATCCTCTAAATTATATATCAGAGGTGGCCAAGCTTCACTACACGTTGAGCCGCAGTACAATAATCTCTCGTTTCGAGAGCCACAAAAAAAAAAAAAATTTTTCAAAAGTATCAGTTGTTTGGAAATATTTATTCTATTGAAAAAACAATTATGTACTTATGGTTATAAATATATACAAATACATATTTAAAGTTTGTTACATGACATGCCTGCTGGTAGATGGCATGTTTGTTTGTAACTTGGCCGTGAATTTTCTGAAATCCGGTGGTTTGATTTTATAAACTTCATTGTTGAAAAAAGTGATTCACAACAATATGTTGTACCGAATATGGACAGTAATCTGGCTTTTTTCAAATTGGGGTACTTTGATTGCGACACTAGTTTCCAAAACTCATTTGGAGATTGTGTGGCTTTGTGATGCATTTTAAGAATGGGATCTCCCTGTAGCTCTAGTAATTCCATTTCTCCTGAGGCACTGTCATGCAAAATATAACAAGGAATCGATAAGCCCTCGTTAATAATGTTAATTTCGAATGGATTTACAAGTAAATTAAGAGAAATATTTAAATTATTCAGATCATTAAATCACAAGTGAAAGTCTTTTAATAATTCTGCTGATTTACTGTCGTATTCACTCAGTTTGTTATCATTAATTTTAGAGAGTCTGTTCTTCAGAAGAGGAAAGTGGTTGAACACTTTTGTTGTTAAATCTCGTTGAAAAAGTTGAATTTTTTTAATAAAACTCAGAATCGTTTGAATAAGATCAGTAATAACTTTATCTTTTCCTTCTAAATCTTTTCCTTTCCATTATATCAGTCAAAAACATACAATCATTAATCAATTCATCATCCTTTAATTCCAGATAGTGTTTTTCTTTTTCTTTGAGGAAATTTCTAGTAGGTTCCATTAAATCAACAAATCGGCTTAGAACATTATAGGTGGATAACCATCGCACAAGGCAGTAAAATGTTATATCTTGAGGATGATCTTCAAAGTCCAGTGCTTCGATAAAGTTCTTGAATTGGCGATGGGTTTTTGAATTCGTCCGAATATAGTTCACAATTTGTAGCATAGTTTTCATTACGTTTTCGTATTTAAAATATTTTGCATCTAAATGTTCACGATGAACAATGCAATGAAGTGCCAAAATTCGGGTATTCTTGGATCATTTTTTAATAGACCAATAAGGCCTACATTTTTTCCTAACATTGCAGGTGCTCCGTCAGTTGCTACACTTACCAAATTATTCAGTGGAATATCTGTATCTGACAATATATTATCAAGGGCACTCTTAGTATCAATACCACGAGTAGTATTTTTAAGTGCTACCTAATCCAATAGTTCTTCCTTTACGATGAAAGATTCGGAAACGTATCGGATAAATACAGCTAACTGGGGGGGTGTCTTGTATATCGATTGATTCGTCAAGGGCTAAGCTGAAAGCTACACTATTTTTTACATCTACTTGTAGTCGCTGTTTAATATCTTTACTTATTTCCGTAATACGTCGCTCAGTGGTATGACGTGATACTGGAACATTGCTAAATAATCTGTACAATTTGATATTTAAAGGATCCAGCATTTTAACCACCTGTTCCATATTCTTATTGATAAATTTTCCCTCAGTGTAAGGTCGTGTAGCACGGGCGATGTTCCAATCGATCATAAAACTAGCTTCGGTAGTATTATCAGCTTCTGAGCTAAAAGATGATAATAATGTTTGCTGATTACTTAATGCAGATTTTAAAGAGTTTATTTTATTTGTTCGGATGTTGGTATTCAACGGATAATTATCCAAACATTTACTATGGTTTTTTTCGTGATGCCGTTTTAAATTACTGGTTTTATAATGAGCAAGTGATTCATTGCAAATAAGACACAAAGGTTTTCCCCCTTTATCGATGAATGCGTATGCTTCAACCCATTCTTGCACTCTAAAAAAATAGTGTAAATTTACCCTTATAATAGGAGGTAACTGAATGCCTCCTATTATAAACGTAAATCTACAACAGTGCGTAAAATAAAAAAATTTACACATTTTGTCGTAATTCAACAGTTCGTCTAAGTATGCATTATTACACAAAAAGTATTAGTTATAAGCCATATTCGATGTATGTTTGCCTATATTTTGATGTAAATTTACTACAAATTAAGTAAATATACAAACAAAACCACAAAATATTGTGTAAATTTACATCGGGTTATGTAAATTTAAAACCTTTTTGACAGATTCTTACACTAAAAAAAGGAGCATATTTCAACGAAACTATATACTTGATTTTATTTCACTATTTAACCCAAAATCTCTTAAAAATTCCTCACAACAAAAAGTATTGATATCCTATAAAGGGCCGATGAAAATGGTCTACGGACTTACATATAAGGAATTAATTTTAATGATAGTGGGCAATATTGCATTAATATTTTTAGTCCACATGTAATCGTAGAGGGTGATTTAAACAAAGCATTGTTCATCCTAATAATACACTATTTTCCTAGTAAAATAAATAAAGTTTAGTTATTTAATAAAGTTATTTAATAAAAGTAATAATTAAATATTTTACACTATTAACTAAAATTAATTAATGAAATTTTGTTAATTTAATTTTTAATTTTTAGTTTGGATCCAATATCTTGCAACACGCTTAATGAAACAAAGAAAAGTATATATGTATCTATAAAATATTACATTGAGCAAATACTGTACAGCTTAGTTTTACAACGAGTGTTGCGATTTTACAATACAAAATGTTTAAATTTACGTAGTTGGACGGGAACAGAACACAAATGAAATGAGTAATACAACTGTGGGTGTACTGGATGCACAAGTTGACGTAAAAAAACATAGGTTATCGCAATATTACACATTTGTTCGAATTTTTAAAGTTATGATTTTTAGATACGAACTATTGGTTTAAGATTAAACCTTGGTTAGAAAAGTACACAAAAAACGATGTTAATTTACAGTTATTATCGCCGTGATTTTACACCTCATTATTTCTATTTTTTAGAGTGTGCCTGAAGCTACGATTTTATCCGTCATATCTCCTTTTTTGTGGTCTGACATATTTAGCAGTTAAATTAAAAAACGGAGTATTCATAAAAAACACGCAAAATATTATATTTCGCTACAAGAGATGAAATCACCGTTTTTTTCTTGCAATTTCCTTAAGTTTTTAATTTCGTTTTTCGTTTAGGGTAATATCTTACTGTCGTAGATGTAGAAGCGGTTGAGGTAGCATATGTCGGATTTGCACGTGTTTTTAATTCTATTTAATTATGAACTTATTCATTTTTTAATTGGAATATTAAAGGATACATTAAATTTAACGTCGGCAAATTGCCTAAAGATAAAATATTAAAAATATTGTTTATAAAAAAATTGCAGAAAAAGATAATCATAGAAAAACAAACGAATCCAAAAGGAAAACCTTGATTTTGAGAAAGATTTTTGTGCATTAATTTGAAACGAATACAGGTGATTTTATTTTTAGTCCACTAGAATATGTTAAACGTATAACCTTAAATAATAAAATTAGTTAAATTTATTTATAACAGCGGATTATACTTAAACTTGATTCGCGAAGTAAAGTAGTATCAAACTAAAATAAAGTCGCAAAAAACTCCAATAGTAGTAACTTCGACAGGACGGACCTAAATATAATAAAATGATTGCATTAAATCATATTATATTATTATTTTAAATATTTTATTTTACTTGTTATATTTTCATATTATATTAAACAGCATTATAAATTATATGTATTATTCCTAATTTTGTTACAATTTTTATGAATTATTAAATATTATTTAATTTTTTCATTTCTTTTCGAGAGCCGCATTTATTCTTTTAAAGAGCCGCATGCGGCTCGCGAGCCGCGGTTTGGCCATGTGTGTTATATATCAACAATAATAATAATTACAAAAGCAATGATCATCTCCTTTTTTTATATCCTGCATCTTTTCGAAAGGAAAGTTGTTAGTCAATACACAGCAAATTTGCTTTTCATTTTCTTAAAATATAGTGAAAACTTAAAACTGTAAAATATAAATTTAACGTTATAGTGATTGGTACTACAAATGTGGCTAAGTTGTGGGTGTACAAGGAAAGGGAAAAAGTAATAATAAAATAATATAATGATTTTTATTTGTGTAGCAATAAATCTTAGGATGGAAAAAGGACCTTTTTGACATTATTAAATTCTTTTCATGTTGTTTTACTTATGTCTTTGGGGTTTTATTAGAAAATATATGATATGATACGAGTATGGTTTTTAAAGCGGGAAATTAATTAGACATATTTCTTTTTCTTTATGGCCCTGTAAGATTGCTTCTTTTTTTAATTGTTTATGTTAAATTCTAATATGCAAATCAGTTAGACAGAGATAGATATGTTTTTTGGATTATATATGAATAAAGAAACAGATGTAGATTTTCGTTTTATTTACAAAATAATTTATTAGAGATAATGTTCCTTAAAGCATAAATATACAAACCATACATATACAATTTTATTTATGTAACATAAAAAACAGCTAAATTATTATTATTATAGTTAATTGTTAATTACCAGGGGGGGTCAAATGACCATTTTCACATGTTTTTAAGAATTTCGTATAAATGATATTTTTAAACATACCAAATTCTACAAACAACCGAAATGTAGATATTCCATGCTCTGGTAGTGTCAAAATGCAGAGAGCCTTCTTTATCACAACTGCGTATAAATGGTATGATTGGTTTTAATTAATTAATAGTCTACCATAGCTTCAATCCCTTATAAAGGTTTAAAAAAAGCGTGCATCAACATCTCAGACAGAACGCATGTTTTTAAGAAACCCAGGTCTAAAGAGGTTTATATGTGTTGTTGTGACACATATTGTAATTCCTATTGCACAACACTTTTTATTAAAAAAAATATTGCGACGCTGATGCATAGGCTAACTTCACCGCAGCTCTGGAATCAAATTTTTTTGGATATATAGTCAGCTAATATCCATCATAAACTTTCATTAATGGCTAACCAATGTTATAAATTTCGCGTAGTTCTAATTATATAAATATTAAAGAAAGCTGTATTATCCCAACAAACATAAATTCTGTTGTACGAGAAAAAGTAAAAAAAATTATCGGAAGTGACAAACCGGAAGTTGTGACGCAGAATTGTTGTGATTTGTGAATCGTACTAAATGATTATGTACCAAGTTTCGTCTAACTCGATTATTAGGTACAGATGCTATTGAGCTTTAAAAAAAACAGGAGCTCGGGGGTCCCCCACCACTTTGTTCAGTATCGCTCAAAAACTAATCAGCTCCTTGCATCTTTTTCCAAAGTGTCATCAAAATTCATTCATGAACGAATATTGTATGCTCCCAACAAACATTGTGAAAAAACATCTGTTGTATGGTGGACCCCCCAACCTTCTATCCAATGTACGAAGCTAATTAAATCATTTTCATATTTTTGAAAGCTTTTACCAACGTTTCATTAAAAACGATTAATTATTGTAGGCTACAGTAGGAATAACAATAAACACATGATAAAAAAAATTTTTAACTGGAAGTGACAAACTGGAAGTTGGTATGCAGAAGTATTGGAAACAGTACTAAAACCTTATATACCAAGTTTCGAAAAGATCATAAGCCGGGATTAAAAGTTATTGCAGATTTAAACTTAGAGATGTTCGGGAGACCCCCGTCATTTTGTCCAATTTTGAAATGAATCCAGATTTTCCATTTTCAAGTAAACCTGGATCATTTGCCAAAGTTTCATCAAGATCCTATGCAGAACTGTCACGAACCCACCTACCCACAGACATTCCCTAAAATTTTTATTGGCTATTTAGATAGAGGATGGTTCAAAACAAAAGAAAAAACAAAATTTCGGTTATATAAGTTTTTTTTTGCGATAGATTGAATTACTTCACACATTTTAAAATTTAACAGATAAAAGTTTTACTATAAGATTGGAACATAGTTTCGTACAAGATGAAGGGAAAATACAGATTATTCAGAGATTGCTCCAGATAATTAAGAACACTTTGACTGTCCACATTGTTTTTTGATAGAAGAATTATTGTGTTGAAACTGGTGCACCAGCATTTTGTTTTCTCTCACTTCAACAAAAATCATCTGAAAAATTATCAAAATGGCCGAAAAATAATAAAAATAGGGTTTACTTTTTTTTTAAAAATCCTCTTTTCAAGTTTTCCTAAGAACGAAACACAAAGTCAATCAACAATGCTTTTGTTAAACCTTTTTCTGTTTGGAAACTTTTCGTTTAACTTAAGAAAAAAAAACAAGTTTTATGGGATAGGAAGCCCTTTTTTGTTCTATTTTCCATCAACATCATAGACTACTGTTATCAACTTTGTCAAACCCATATTCTTTTGATAAGTTGAGTTGAGAAAATTAAAACCAAAAATTTGTTTTTGGAATATGAAATGAGGTGAAATTATTTTGTTTTACTGTTAAAACCTTCGTTTTTCTACGATACCACATAAAAAGTCTATTTTTATGCAGACCTAATCGCTTGTGAATATGGGTTTTCCCACTAGTGTAAAATCATTTTCGCTAAATAACAAATTGTGGTTGCTATGGTAATTTCATGTAATTTTATAATGTTTTTAAGACAAAGCAACCATGAAAAAATAGAAAATAAATTTTGAATGTTTTCGATTTCTAATTTAATAATTTTTAATAAATATAGTTTATATATTTACTATCGTTAGAAAATTGCATTTCCTGTGCGAGATGAAAACGTTTTACGTTCGTAGAATTGCCCCAAATTTTCACTCACGAAAAAGCAGTGTTTTCATCTCTTGTATCAAAATTCAAATTGTACTATTTTTCGCTTTGTTTACATTAAATAGTACAGATGCATTTTTACGGTTCTCAGTAATTACTTTATAGTTATATTAAATAATATAGCTATAAGATAAGCTAGGTCATAATCTCTAACTATTCATGCAAAAATTTGTTTTCTTAATTAATAATTTATTTATAAATTTTGTACGTTATGTAATATGTAGTATGTACAATAAATTATTTAAAAACTTTAAAAGAATTCATTTCCAATAAATGTTTGTTTCTCAATTAAAAAAATATTAAACATACGGTATGCTTCTGAGATGTTGTTGTTTGCTAAATGCTTAAGTATTTCAAATTCTGTATTAGAGATGTTTTACAAGACGTTGGACACCGTTAGAGTTTTTGCAGAGGATAAGAATCGAATCGAAAAGTTTGTTTTAAAAATCTAAAGTATATACTTCTTTTTAAGTCAAACTCTTAGACAATGGAAAGACGTTGTTTAAAAAAGACTATTGCTGCAGATGAGAGCATCTATTCGAAGGAAACCAGCATCAGTTAAAATCAAAAATACGTCCTTACTCCCACATCACGTATGAACGAATATCGCTTACGTCATGTGGGAACAAGAACGTATCTTTGATTTTAACTGATACTGGTTTGTTTCGTATAGATGCTCTAATCCGCATTAATGCCATTAATAGTCTTTTTTAAACATTCGTCTTTTTTCTAAAATCCAAAAATAATTTTTTCATTTTTGTATTATGTATGAAACCTAGGGTGGTTATTTTGTAGCGTTATCTCACTAGGTGAGATAAAAAGTGAGATAAAATATTTGTCTTTGATCGATTATATTAGATAAAAGAAATCATTTAAACATAATTTTTTTATCTCACTATTTATCTCACCTAGTGAGATAACGCTACAAAATAACCACCCTGGTGTCTTAAAACGTGCTTACTAAAACCTGGTGTGTTTACTTACTAATCAATGATCGAACTAAGAAGCGGATAGGGAATTGCGTTTATCGAATTGAGAGTAAGGCCAATTCGAAGTAGGGATAGAAAAACGTAACAAAATAATTTTTGATATTTTATCAGCGAAAAATAAATTTTTCCCTAATGAAAAAAGTTTGAGAGCAAATTTTCATAATATACTTAGGTCCAGTTTCACCATCCTCAGTTAAAGTTAAAGTTAGTTAACCGCCACTTAACTTTAACCGAGAGATAACTGAATGATACAAAATGAACTTAACATTATAGCTAACCGAGACTGGTGAAAGCCATTTCCTTCAGTTAAGTGGCAGTTATGTTAAATTTAACTTAACTCAAACTTAACTGAGGATGGTGAAACTGGCCCTTAGAGAATATTTACATAACTTAAATATTTCTTCGTGTCATTAGAAAATATTGTTTTTCCTTTATAAAATATTTGACTTAAATTCTCACTGGAAATAACTCAATATATTTAAATTACTCTCGTAATTATTGTCATTCATTTTATAAAAATTAGCACAACTATGAAGAAAACATTTATATTTTTTGGCATTTTACATTTAGAATTGTTTTTAATTTATAATTTAATAAAAAACAAGAGAAATTGAATATGACAGATGTTGTATCACTACTTTTTATGTCTTTCATACAATTTTAAAGTTATGTTCTTTCCATATTTATATGTACTCTAAGGTTGTTTTCCAATGTAATAATTTATAATCGCTGTTCGTATAATTAATAACAATAAATATGCCAGATTAAAACGTTTGTGATTCCTGAACTTGCTCCACTAGAGTTACTTCGGTTTTGAAAAAACCAAAGCATTGAATAAGCCAAAAGTGAAATTCTTACCCCCTCTTTTTTTGACATTTATCGACGTTTTAGGTCCTACTGATTCTAAAAAAGCAAAAAAAAATGTTTGTGTCTGCCGACCGGCCGTCCGCCCGTCATTTAATTACCTACGAAATCTAGAGAACCGCTGGAGGGATTTCAAAAATTTCTAAAAATAGGTATATACTTAATGGGCAGGTCCGAAAGGACGATATGTTTGATAACTGTACCGGAAGTGTGTCAAAAAAATCATTAAGTGTGTCAAAAATAGCAAATTTTCATATTTTTGGCTTAAAAAACGTTTATTTTCACTGACAATGAGTAGTAAATTTGAATCCGGAGAAATCTGGATGATTGACATCCGTATGTAAGACCAGGACGTTGATTATTGTTTTAGAAGTATCTCAAAAAAATCGTTAAGTGTGTCAAAAGATTGATTTTCATGTATTTTGTTTCCCAATTTTTTTGAGAAACATTATGGGAAACATTACTTCGGTTTTCGACGAGAAATATATAAAACATAAAAGTGATTATTTGGATGACATGAAATGTAATTGAACAGTAAATATGACAAATAAAGTGTATCAAAAAATCGTTGTGTCAAAACAAGAAAATTTACATTGTTTTTGTGTAAAAAATGTTCATTTTAATGTGGAGAAATCTTGATGTTAGATTATTGCATTATAAGTTTGTCAAAAAATTATTGTAAAGTGTGTCAAAAGAAAGATTTTTATTTATTATTTTACCCTATTTATTGGAAAAAATAAAATTAATTATTTGTATGACATGAAATTTTATTATTATTGTAAAGAATTATGGCATTATAAGTTTGTCAAAAACTAATGTCAAGTGTGTCAAAAGAATGATTTTCATTTATTTTTTTAGAAAAAAATAAAATTAGTTATTCGTATGAAATGAAATGTAATGAACATAAATTATTATTATTGAGAATTTTATTGCATTATAGGTTTGTCAAAAAAATATTGTCAAGTTTGTCAAAAAAAATGATTTCATTTATTTTTTAAGCCAATTTTTTGGAAAAAAAATTTAGCTGTTTGTGTTATGACGTAAATGTAATTGAACATGAAATTGGACATGAAAATTTTTGAATTTGTTATAGTTTTTGAAATATTTTTAGAATTTTGAAAAAGTTTCAATTTTTGATTTTGTAAGAATGTTTGAAATATATTTAGAATTTTGAAAAATTTAAAATTTTTGTTTTTATTATAATTTTTGGAATTTTAAAAAAAAGTTTGAATTTTTGTGATAATTTTTGCAATATTTTTAGACTTTTAGAAAAAAATTTGAATTTTTAAGAATTTTTGGAATATTATTAGAATTTAGAAAATGTTTAAATATTTGATTTTATTCTAATTTTTGGAATATTTTTGGAATTTCGAAAAAAGTTTCAATTTTCGATTTTGTTTTCATTTTTGCAATATTTTTAGAATTTTTGAAAAAAGTTTTATTTTATTTAATTTTTACAATATTTTTGGAATTTTGAAAGAAATATGAATTTGTGATTTTGAAATAATTTCTCGAAACGCTAAATGGAGAGGTTTTGAGTAGTTTGCTGATTGTATAATCTTTTCACTAAATTATGTTAATTTATGATGTTATGATTTTCCGGCAGCGTATTGATGTTTCGTGTTAGTTTTGTAATAAATTTCTAAACAGAGATAAAAACATACATGTACTTTAACAAAGAGTTATGTTTGATATACATCGCTGCCTAAAACTAAAAACAATGTCCTCATAAAAGTTTTTTGCTGAAAACTATATCAAAATCCCCCAGACCGAAGTCTTGATATGTCAGAGTTGTGAGATTTCAGCCCGTTCATATTTTTTCTTTTTATGTTTTCCAAACATTGAACTTTTTAGTTCTTATTTCAGAACATTAAGAAACCCAATTCTCTTTTAAAAATAGTGTTACGATTACAGAAAAATCCAGACGATTACGACTTCCAGAAAAATTAAATCACAACAAAACAAAACAACCAATTAATGAAATGAATAGTGTAGGTGTATTTCATGGAATTTGGGTCAACAATAAATAAATTTGAATGATTTTATGAATCAAATCAGCATAACGTAAAGTAATCGAATATTCTACTATTTTCTCAAGGTTTCTAAAAAGTGACCTCGAATTATCTAGAAATTATGCAGAATGGTATATAAGCGATTGCCTCTTGTAGATTAGTAATTACAGTCAAACTTTCATAAATCGAACTTCTATTATTCGAATTTCTCTATAATTCGTATTTATGTTTCGAATTTAAACTTTGAATTTTATATTATAAATCGTTTCTGTATTTCGAAATTTCCCTAAATCGAACAAAAATTGATGGCATTTGGTGGTTCGAATTATGGAAGTTTCACTGTAGTTTTATTTTAAACTTGCGATAGTGAAGTTAAAATTATAAAAGTGATTTTTAAATTAGTTATTGTGAATAAAGTTTTAAGTGTTATTATTAAATAAAAATATTTTGTGTATTATTTTGAACGTTGTGTTACTGGAAACTTCTGCAATAAACTGTTGGAGTTTCGAAGCTGTTGAAAGAATATTCTAGTTAGGAATATTGTTTGCTGTATTGTTTTCCTGTTGTTGTGTAACAATTAAGGTGTTGAATACTTTATAAAGCCTGGTGTTTGTGCTTACTAATCAGTGATCGAACTCTGAAGAGATTTGGGAATTACGTTTATCGAATTGAGAGTAAGGCCAATTCGAAGGAAGGTTGGAAAAACGTAACAATAGCATCAATTATAGACAAGCTTTATTTTTTAAGCAACATTACAATTGTGGATATAGTCCCTTTCATTTGATGATTACTTTTATACTTCGTGAGGCGCCTGTACTTGACGAGCCCGAAAACTTTTGTTCCGCCATTTTTATCGATTCGGCAGCTTTTTCGATCGGCAGGCTCCGAAAAATGCCGATTGCCCACGATCTTGTAAATTTGCTACCAAAATTTTTTTTTAACTATGGGTGGTGGAAATTTGTTTTAGAACACGAGCGTAAACTTAGCCGACAAAAATTTGTCTGCTATTGTCGAGTCCGACAACTGACATTTTGGAATGTTTGGGTTGTCGGACTAGACAATAGCAGATAAATATTTGTCGGACAAGGTTACCCTCGTGTTCTAAAACAAATTTCCAACCCCCATAGTAAAAGGAAACAAAAATTTCCCTGGCAATCGGCATTTTTCGGAGCTTACCGAACGAAAAAGCGGCCGAATCGAAGAATATGTTAGAACAAAAGTTATCGGACTCATCAAGGACAGGCGCCTCACGAAGTATAAAATATGTGGTAATCATCACATGAAATTGGCGTCCCTGGACCCACTAATATATTTGAGTAAATCTTAATAATAACACAATTTTTCATGAAAAGATAACATTGAACCCTAATTTTTATAAGATTCATGTTTTATAAAACCTTTTTTGTAGATATTCCTTTAAGTTAAAATAGAAAAACAAAAGTTTTTTTTCAAGTTTATCTGTTCTAAAAATTGGTATCTAAATATCAACAACATTATATTTTGTCAGTTTCAGTCCCTATTTGACATATGAGCAGTGGCGTCATTTCACCAAAATCTTGGGGGGGGCGAGAATTTAAATGACATAAAAAAAATTTTTTCGTAAAACATAACATACGCATTTTTATACACACATATATTTAAAAGCATTTAAATGCATGGACTAAGAAATAAAAATAAAATGATTTTGAGCTACCTCGGTTACTCTGCTAGATCTTTGTCTTCTGTTGTTGTTTCATTGAAGCGAATGTCGCAAAGTTCTGCAAAATCCCTTCATTTGTTAAAAATAATTTTAAATTTAGTATCATCTCTGCATTGTTTAAGCATCAAGAAAGTAGTTTTAATTAAAGCGCTTGTTTTAGAAATTATTATATCTTTGCTTTGTAACTGTTCAGAGAGTGAATTTGTAAACGACAGCAGATCGTGCAGCATAAAAAAAAGGATGGTTTTTCTATACGATCCCAGGCATCCCGGGATTTAAAATTTATGAGTCACGTAGTCCCAGGATCCATAAAACACCACGGGATTGCAATCCCTACGTGACTCCTCTTATGTCGAATCGTTTTTTTGTTTGTTTGTTTTCCTTTATTTGTCTCAGAGAGAAAGAGTTATGTCTACCCTAAACTGACCAGAGCCAAATCGTTAAAATGTGGGACAAAATGAAAACATTCTTCCAAATACTAGCTAATTAGAATTTCTATTGCGAGAAAGTGGGACGGTGAAAACGTGCTAACTAGATTGTGCATAAATCTACTATTTAATGCTTTCCTTTACTATTTGTTTACTATTTAATTCTACAAAAAATTATTTTATTTTAATTGGACATTTTTCAACCGTTAGGAAATGTGCTTTCAGTGGTTCGTACATTTTCAAAATTCTTTCTAGTGCTGGCATTACCGCCAGCCAGCGAGTTTCACTGTATCCAATAAGTTGGTTATGTTTGACATTACTTTTGCCGCAGAACTCCTTCAACTTAAATCAGTAAAGACAGTAAAATATCCAAATTTTTTTAACCCGGCCATTTAAATCAGCAGCACTTCTTATTGCATTATTTAGAATACGGGCTGCGAATTTAATACCCAATACATTCTGGTTCAAATTCGCGTTTAGATTGTTTTTAAATTTTCACCCCTTGACGTGACACCACTAAAATTGGTGTTCGTGTTATCAGCGCAAATTGCAACTAACTTTTTGTCAATGTTAAATAACAACAAGAAAACAAAATAACAACAAAACTTGTTTAAGCTACTGGAGCTGGCGGCTTATAGCAACGCTTTTTTATGTTTATCTGTATCTATATGTCTTTTAATATCGTAATGTCCACTGTTAATTTGCAAATTCACTCCGACTGGTAATACATTAAACTTTTGCGTCGTTATATTTTGATTTTTTTATAAAAGGATAGTCCAATTCAATATCGTATAAGAATTTACGTAAACGTTTTCTATCCGTCTTGATTTGCAGGAGAACTTTTTAAATATAATTTTAAAAATAAGTATAAATTTACCTTTTATAGTAGCTTAAAACTTTTGTTAAACAAGTAAAGACTGCAAAACAATTGAAACAATTTATTTTAATTTTACTAAATAATTAATATCTTTTGTGTATTCTGTAAGTATAAGAGGTATACAGTATACCTCTCGTTCTATCTTTTGCAAATCTATACCATTTAGCAAGTTTTTATGGTGTTTGCTTTGCTTGTTCTTTATTGAGAAAAATAGTTATTTATTATACAAGGGAAAAAAGTAGTAGATTTTAGCTCGAGGTTGTGTTGTCAGACAAAAAACCGAGAGCTAAAATCTACAATTTTTCCCGTGTATAATACACTATTTTTTTCTGTGACTGGATAAATATTAATATAATTATTGAAAAAATAATATTAAACAAATATTACAATATGTATATTCACCACACCATACGAATTTTTCTTGAATAAAAACTTAAAATTAAGTTTCATTTTATTTGTCAAAACCAGTTATTAACATCAAGAAGAAAACGGTATAACTTTTCATTAACATTAAAATAGTCATAAATGTTCATAAATATTCATAATATTTATCATTTATGTGTATATATGTATTTATATATATATTTTTATCTATCCGGGAAAAAAGTACATACTTTTTTCCCGGGGAAAAAAGTATTTTATGAAAAGTAGCATTTTTGCACCTGTCAGCAGAAGTAAAATGTTAAACTTTTTTCCCGTCACAGAAAAAAAATTATATATTAGAAAATAATAATTTTGCTTTTGAGCTACCTAGTTAAAGTGTGTTTTAAACAAAGTTTGAAACGCTACTTATATCACTCTTTTACTTTGTCCTTTCAGTGCGTAGCTTAAAAAAAATATAATACTCCCACATACAGGAGTGAAAATAATAAAATATCATTCTTGCTACTAAATTGAAATAAATATTTTCTTTCAAACACTCAAAACTTTTATTTTTGCGTCAAATTTGATGCTTTCCAACGTAAAATGCTTCAAATGATTCGTTCAATTATTCATGTATTGTTAGAAAAATCAATATAAAGGATGACGTAGAGTAATTAATTTTCTTCTTCTGCAAATCGAATGAAAGAACAGGAAAATGTAATCTGCTCCAAAGGAGTAAAATCGAAAAAACAAAAATTTTACTCTTACGTTCTTCAGTAAGAACGATATTCAAATTAAGAACATTTTAATTTTTGAATATTATTTCAAAGGATTGAAATGAGGAAAATTGTAAACTCTGGTTTAAAAATTTAAATTTTTATGAATTTATACGCAAAACTGCGTCTTTTTAAGTAAAATATTTTGTATTTTATTTTTCATAATATACTTTCGATCTCTCGTATATACACCGGGGAGATGTTTCTATAAACAAAGAAACCTTTTCGCTGAGGTAGATCTGTTAGACATTAAAAGATATGTAAATTATTGAAGTGAAATAACTGAGTTTAGTATTTCTAAGAAAATTATAGTTAAAACACTATTTTAGTAAAAAAAATATTGCACTGGTTTGTTCTCTGAATATGGTTAAATCAACATATACATAACATTATACAAACTGCAAGAAAAAACTGTGAAGCCATTGCTTTGACTAAGATATTGCGCAAACTGTACGTAGATAGATATAAGGTTTTTTGATTATTTCGATAATGCGGGCAAATGTGGTGGTAATATTTGTTTCGTGGGAAGCTTCGTGGGACAAATTTCTCCGTGGGACAACGCAACGAAATGTGGGACATTTCCACGCAGCGTGGGACGTCTGGGCAGTTTTCTACCCATAAACGTGCGTAAATTTTACATTTGATTCAAAATTGTACAACCAAATTGTAGAAAAACCTACCACAAAAAAAAATAGTTTCTCCCTCCCTGTATAAAAAAATGAACAAAGATTGACGTTTAGGATACATTTTAGATTTTATTATAACCAACCAAACATACAATTTTTGCTATTTTATGAATAATTATAAGTATTTTATAAAAATTATAGTCCATATAGCGAAAAGAATTTGTCAGCAAGTTTTCATAACATATTTTGAAAATATTTACATAACTTAATTTGTTCGTGTCGTTAGAAAATATTGCTTGTCCATTATAAAACATTCACTATTATAAAATCACTGGAAATAATCCGCAATAAATTTAAATTACTCCTGTAATTATTTTCATTCATTTTATAAAAATTAGCACAACTATCAAGAAAACTTTTGATATGTTATAGGATTTTTACACGTAAAATCCTATACATTTAGAATTGTTTTTAATTTATTGTTTTTAAAAAAGCTGTAAAGTTTGTACAATATGATATAGATAAAAAACAGGGCCAAACAGTCAGGGTTCTCAAAATATGTAGGGCATGGAGGGATCAGTTTTTATTGTTTAAAATTTTTTTTTTATTTTTGATCTACGGGTGTGACAAACCCGCGTAATCCAGTCCCTGCTATTGACATACGAGTTAACGTGAGATATCACATACCACTGGCAATAGCAGTGAGATATCACTAGCCAAGGTGACATCTTAGGGGTGGTGGCGGATGAACTGTATTCAGTCAACGTTAGCAACCCTCAATCTTAGCTGTGAAATAATCCTTGATGATGAGACGCTATTGCTTCCTTGAAGAAACGAGCCTTCATATAACTATGTGTGGGCTTTAATCATTAAGAAAGATGGTGCGTCAAAGGATCAAAGAATAGGCAACCGGCTGGATTATTGGCAACTACATTTTTGTTTTGATTCAGCAAATTTTTGCCAAAATTTGCTATTTACTTTTTAATCTACTTTTATTTTCTTTATTCTATCATAAAATATTGGCCTATGTCATATTTTGTCAGTGATAGGATTTTTTGTTTAGTTATCCATTCTTTAACAAAAAATATAAAAAAATAAAACAAAGGAAGATTTACGTCCATCAACACCTTCGAACGTATGTTGTTGTGGGACCTTGGTCTTAAAAGGTTTTTAAGTGTTATTGTGACACATATTGTAATTCCTACTACACAACACATTTTATTAAAAAAAAAATAATTAGGTTGTGTTCTCTTGCATGTACTTACTTTTAAGTTTATATAAATTACCAATGGCCAATAACAATTGAAATTTGAATGTTGAATACTGCACTATGAACTCTCGTGGAGCCCTATACTAATGAAATATTTTGTTTCCTCTGGCTCAGACACGAATATCTTATAAACAAAACACAATCGTTCTTCTAAAGGCGGGAATGCCTAGCACCTTAGAGTACGATAGAATTTTGTCAAAATACGCACCCACGGCGTTTTTGGAAGAACGATCGTGTTTTGTTTATAAAACTGATTTCATTGGTATATTAGTGATAAAATTGGTATATTAGTTAAGAAAATCTTCTAAAAATTAGACGAATTTACAAAATAACCGTGCATTGAAATTTTTATAGTGTATAATTCTACCACGATTGGATGGTTTTATTGAATCGATGTATTGAATTATTGATAGTATCAGATCCTTGGGGGGGGCCAATGCCCCCCCCCAGCCCTACCCAATTGACGCCCCTGCATATGAGAGTACATTAAGTAAAGTTTTAGTTTAGGACATAAAGTTCTCTATTAATATTCTATTAAAATATGTACAATCATTTTTCACATCCATTAATGCGGTTAAGCTTTTCGTTTCTAAAACAACTACAAAATGGGGTGATTGATAAGTTTTTTGGCTGTAAACTGCCTCATTACACATTTTTTGAAACGTGACTCTCGCATAACAAATTTTTATGACAAAACAATTATACGAAGTTTTTCTATAGAATATTAATTTCTCTAATTAAATTTTATACTCGCTGTGTTTTTTTGTAATGTATGATCTTTTTGTATGGTAGCAGTAATGAATCATCTGAAGGTTTTGTACTTTTTGTAAATTCTAATATTAAAAAAATTAATGCATATTATATATTATATATATAAATATTTATCCATAAATGGGTTTATGTTGTTCTATAACACTTAATATTTAACAAGTGTCATTACAAAGTTTTTGTTCAATATAACGATGGATAAGTAAACGAGTAGACATTAGTTTTTTGGTGTTTCGGCCATATTTGTTACAGTGTAAATAATAAAAACAGTATAAATAAATATTCAATTAAACTGAGCACAAAACGCCTTAATTAGGTTAATTTAATTTATATCAAACTAATACATAAAAAGTTTTACTGGTAGTGTTGGTCAGCTTTGCTGCTGAAAAGTTAAAACCCCAAGTCAGTTTTGAAGTCAGAATTAATTTTACAATTCAATCAATTGTCAGATTGAGTTTCACTTCAAGATTTAATTTAATCGGGTATTATTTATTGGATGACTATATGTTAATTGGAAAACATATTTAAAGTTAATGTTTCGCCTAAAACGATTTAACTGAATGGGAATCGAATCCAGGTCCTACGAGTTTAAATCTAGCTTTTTAACCACTAGACCACTCACACACGTATCGTTCGTACCTATTTCATATTAATAACGCTCACATGTTGTACAATTTAAACAAAATTTTCCATCTCTTAAATTCATATTACTTAAAAGAATGTAGCAAGAGCTTTTTAATACGTTCTAATATTTTAAATATTATGTGTATAGAATAGAGTGAGTATAGACCATAGAATATACCTATGTCCTATACATTATATCCTCTTTTGTTTTTCAACTGGCTAAAAGTTTTTGATAAAGTTTTGTGTCATAAATAATATGGTTACTCTTCTAATATGAATTTTATTAATTAATGTGTGTTGTGGTTGATAGTACAATCTGTTGTAGTTTGCTTTTGTTTCCAGTTTTATTTTGTATACGTTGGATAATGATTTTTTTCTATGATAGCAGTAGAAATAGTAGATTTTTATACAAGTGGTGAAAACGTCTCTTTTTGCGTGACTGAACGGTTTGTCCACGAGACACGATAGCGTCGAGTGGAATAAGTTCAGGAACGCAAAAACGCTATTTATCTAATATTTACAAATTCATCTACTAAAAACTTACAAAACGACATAGCTAAATTTGACAGTGTAAAAAATAAACAAGATTGTATTTATAAATAGCATTTTTACCAGTGTAAAATAATGTTATTATTGTGTTCGCCTACAAATGGAATAATAACAGGCGAAAACAATAATAACATTATTTTACACTGGTAAAAATGCTATGTCTAAATACAATCTTGTTTATTTTTTACACTGTCAAATTTAGCTATGTCGTTTTGTAAGTTTTTAGTAGATGAATTTGGCAATATCAATAATGAAAATAGTTCGGAAATATAAATTTATTTCGAGTAGTTCGAAAATATAAATTTAATTTTACATTTAAACGTCAAAAAATTATCTGTTTTTTTGCATTTTCAGATATATCTGTTCCGTGTTTTTTTTCATTCTCGGATATATCTCAGATCATATGTTTTCTTTAAAAATTTTTACAGATATTACAATTATTTTTTTAACCGACTGGAAGTCATCGTTTAAAGTATAAATTTAAAAAATTGTAGGTAAAGATTCGATTACAAACAAATATAAATAAATTTTTTAATAAAATTTAAATTTATTTATTTAATAAATTTTTTTTTTTGGCGGAAAGAACTCAGAGAATATATTTTATATCTGACAGTTAATTATCGGAGGAAAAAATTATACGATATATCTGATACAAATTGTATTTTATCGCTCCGATTTCTCCGATATAGAAAAAACACTCATTATTAGTTTAATCAATTAATTACACACAATTGATATAATGATTAGTTTCAATGCGATTCGATCAAAATATTCAATCCCTTCAAAATACTGCGATATTGACAGAATAAACACAGCAACCGAAACAACAACAGAAACAGTAAATCAAATTCAATCTCAAATATTCAATCCTTTAAATAACCACCACCTGTAGGCGACCACCGAAACTTATTTACTTTGAGTCACTAGTTAGAAAAACATTTTCAGTCACTACTTAGAAAAAGTTTCCCTTTCACATAGGTTTTACTATATATTAAAATGACATTTTCGTAGCTTGAAGTAGAAAAAGTCTATTTCATGCAGACTTATTCCTCTGTGAAAACGTTTTTTTTCTACTAGTGTAAAATCATTTACCTATATAACAAATTGTATTTGCTTTGGTATTTTCATATAATTTTACAAAGTTTTAAAAACAACCATGAAAAAATAGAATATGAATGTTGTCGATTTCTAATTTTATAATTTATAATAAATAGCGAGATGAAAACCTTTTACGTTCGTGAAATTGTCCTAATCGACGCTAATGCGCATCGTGAACAACTTTTCACTCACGAAAAAGCCGTGTTTTAATCTCTTGCAGCAAAATATACTATTTTTTGGGCTGAATAAGAAAGAACAATAGTACATTTTGCTACAAAAGATGAAAACGCTGCTTTTTCGTGAGTGAAAATTTCACGAGGCAAGGCAATTTCACGAACGTAAAATGTTTCTATCTTGCGTAGGATATACACATTTTTCTATGATAGTAGAAGAAAAGTATATTTTTAAGCAGGCTTAATCCCCTGTGAAAATGGGTTTTTTTCCTCTAGTGTAAAACTATTTTCGCTAAATAACAAATTGTAGTTGCTATGGTATTTTGATGTAATTTTGCAAAGTTTTTGAAACAAAGCAACCATGAAAAATAGAATATGAATTTTGAATGCTATGTTGCCGATTTTTAATTTAATAATAATATAATATACAATAGTCGTGAGTCGTTTATCCCTTTATACGCTTGTAAGTCGTAACGTTTCAAATTGCAATATGGATAACGAGGTCGGCTGAGGATCTATTAAATCGGTCGAGAGTTCAAATCCTGGGGTAGTACATTTTTTTGTTTTTTTTAATTTTTTTTTTTTCAATAACTTAAAATTATTGCTTTTTATTCATAAATACATAAAAAACATATAAATTTCGTTTTACGATCGATATTGTAGTTTTTTAAAGTTATTGCTATTCTCTTTTAGCAGTGTGACGTCAATACGAAGTAAAATTTAGAATGTATTCAGGGGATTTTTACGACATCTCAATATTTTCTTCAGTTTTTGAAAGAAACGTTTTGTGGCTATTCTGTTTTTATACTTTTTGTTATTGTTTTCTTTTTTCATTTTTTCCAATTTTCTGGTGATTGTTTGTTGTACCATTTTTGAAGTGAAAACTTCTTTAGGCGCGTTGTGTGATTTTGTATGGGGAAAAATTTATATATTCGAGTCAACACGTTAAATAAATATGTATTAAATATAAAATAAATATTAAAAGAGAGTGAGATAAATTGTAATCATTTGTTATTTTCTTATTTCATTATTCTCATTTTCTTGATTTAAAATTTGTGTTTTTTCTTTGTTATTGAATTTGATTTGTTTTTCGGTTTAATTAAAGCGTGGTATAGTAAGTAAAGATTTTGTTGTATTTTTAAGCAAAATAAAAAAAATGCGTTTATTATTTGACCTGTGTGTTTTTCTTTATACTTTTTAATAAAGAAAACGCAATTGATAGTACGAATAACCTAAGTATTGTTGAAATTAATGATAATATATTTGAAATAATTTTACTCTCCTTCTCTTGATTCATATTTTGGTTTTTTCTTTTTTATTGAATTTGATGTATTTCTCAGTTAATAACAGTGTGGAAGTGAGGTTAAGTAAGCAAAGATTTTGTTGTATGTATACGATAAAAACACAGGTTTCACACAGTTTTCACTTTTGCTGGTAGTCCTCAAGACGTCCTTCTTCTTTTGTATGTGTTTGCAACCTATGTTGCTGTTACATAATTTGTAATTTGTAAATAAATTTATCTAAAATTTCTGTTTAATACAAGAAATAAAGTAAAAAAAGTAAAGCATACATATATTTCGTCTTAGAGATATTGAGTATTTTTACATACTATCGTGGACAAAGTTGCATTGTCTACGCGAAATGAAAACATTTTACGTTAGTGAAATTGTTCCACAAATTTTTACTCACGAAAAAACAGTGTTTGCATCTCTTGTAGCAAAATGTACTATTTTCAACGATAGCAGATGAAAAGTCTATTTTCATGCCGGCTATAACCTCTGTGCAAAATCGGTTTTTTTTCCACAAGTGTAAAATCTTTTTCGCTAAATAACAAATTGTAGTTGCTATGGTATTTTCATGTAATTTTGTAAGTTTTTAAAACAAAGCAACCGTGAAAATAGAATATGAATTTTGAATGTTATGTTGGCTACTATCGTAGAAAAAATTGCATTTCCTACTCGAGATGAAAACCTTTTACATTCGTGAAATTGTCTGAAGAATTTGATTTAGATTTGGAAAGAGAATTAATTACCAAAGCTTTATTGCCAAATACATTTACCAATTATTTGTTTGTCAAGGTATAAAAATCAGTTTACGAATCGAAATTCATTCCTGTCAAAAAAAACCATACTATTAACATACATATCTGTAAAATTATGGTTGGTTTTTGATGCTAAATATTATGGTGATGATGTGTAGCTTCCTTTTGTATTTGAATTCAATAAATTATTGGAAAAATTGGTCTTTTGTAATTGGAGCGGCCCAAGACTGGGCAGTGGACTGTATGATGATCGATGAAGTTCACGTTTCAATAATAATGGTGAAATTTGACGTGTTGCTTAATTGATTTGTACTTGATGATAAATTATGTTGCCATGCTAAATTATTTTTAGTGCCGAATTAGGTTTCGATGACAACTGATGCATAAACTCATTTCGATGACAACTGATGCATAAACTCATTTCGATGACAACTGATGCATAAACACACGGTGCTTGTAATAGGCTTAGATGCAGCAGCAATAACTACAATATATCCAGTACACTATTCCATGCTTAATTTCGGCTTAACTAAGACGACAATGACGACTAAGACTTGATATTCGCCTACCAATATCCAGTGCAATATATTCGATGCCTATTGTAGGCTGACAATGGCTACTAAAATTTGAGATTCGCCTAACAATATCCAGTGCAATATATACGATGCCTATTGTAGGCTTACATGTGACGACAATGGCGACTAAGACTTGATATTCGCCTACCAATATCCAGTGCAATATATTCGATGCCTATTGTAGGCTGACAATGGCTACTAAAATTTGAGATTCGCCTAACAATATCCAGTGCAATATATACGATGCCTATTGTAGGCTTACATGTGACGACAATGGCGACTAAGACTTGATATTCGCCTACCAATATCCAGTGCAATATATTCGATGCCTATTGTAGGCTGACAATGGCTACTAAAATTTGAGATTCGCCTAACAATATCCAGTGCAATATATTCGATGCCTATTGTAGGCTTACATGTGACGACAATGGCGACTAAGACTTGATATTCGCCTACCAATATCCAGTGCAATATATTCGATGCCTATTGTAGGCTGAAAACAATAACGTGATGTGATGACCATGCATCTGAAAATATATTATATTAAAAATTGATTCACAGAAAAATGTAGTCGTTTATCAATCCAGGTAATTATGACCACCGAACACTACACCGGCACTCGAAGACGATGAATTTCCCTTAGAGTAACTTGGCAATGATTTCAACACACAAGATGGCCGATGCATGCCAGCATGTGGCTGGTTTCTTAAAATTGTACACGTTGAACACTACTCGCACCTTTATAAACGTCTCAGCAATCAGGAAGTAAACGAACAAGATAATATTTTTGATTTCACAAACAATACAACTTTATTTCTTTTAGCAAAACAATTTTAAATAAATAAAAACTAAGATAGTCTAGAGAAGACCTTTGAGACCAAAGTCTAAAAATAAGAATGACATTCTCGAACAAAAATTACTATAAGAACATATGTTCAATAAATCTTTTTTACTGACAGCAGAGCCACCCATTTTCAACACTGCAGTTATTAGTACTTTATTAGTACTAAATGAGACTGCATTATCGAGTCAGAACGACGACAACTATTGGTGTGTTAAAAATGTGAACTGAACTGACTTCGATAAATAAAAAATGTCAGAATGACATTTTCCAAAACAACAATAATTTTAAAGGTAAACAATGGTTACTATTTTAACGCAATAACATTTCATATTAACACTCTTTAGTCATTTCTTACAGCTAAAATTAAATATTCCCAAAAGAAGCAAAGATGTCAACGCTAGATTGAACAAAATAAGGTTAGTAAGATTTGTTTTTCACTAATTTTTTTCTCCTATTTGTAGGGAACAAGATCCAGCGTTAACATTTCTGCCCCCCTTTAAAGGAACTTTAAACAATAATATTCCTGACAGCGAAGTTACTTATATAATATTTAATAGCACTTACAATTTAAGTGTTATTAAATTAAACCTATAATTATGAATGATATTCATTCATGTATATTAACATAGTTAAATTAAACATAAGATCAAAAATGCTATGTAAAAACATCTAATCTCTAACCTAAGTTACTATTATTCAAAATAACTAATCCAATTTTTCTTAAAAATATTAGAGACGATATTTAACCAATTGTAATTTTGAAATTTAATTAACTGTATACTTAAATAATATTAATTGTTATATAAACTTTAATTACTTCAATTTTTAGACAATTGTAATTGATAGTACAACTAAATGACTATGTCTTCTAGACCATAGAAATTGTTATATATACTTTAATTCAGACAATTTCAGATAATGATAATTTGTAATAAAATCAATGACCAATTTAAATTTATTGCTGCAATAAAGCCTAAATAATTTTTTGGAAATAATTTCTTCTGCATTGTTTCAAAATGGAAAAAAAAACAGCATAATTTTTTCCGGGTAAGTAAATTACTTTACTCATAAATGAGGTGAAAAATCATTGTTCCTGGTGTCTATGAATGCATCAATGCAAATTCGCCAGAAACCTGATGAGGTAAATTGCAACAATAGTGGCAAGTATGAAGCGATTGAAGTAATTGGAACCAAATAAACAAACTGATAAAGTACGACGATGGAGATGTCAGGTATAGTTACTGAAAATACTCCACACTAATGTCGCACTAGTTAAAGAGACTGACTGAGTCATTAAGTCGATCATAAGGGTACGGCCAAATGTAAGGTGGGACCTATGAATCGAAAACGTTCCAAAATTAATGGCGATGATTTTTATCATATATGGCGATACAAAACCAAAAATTCCAATAGCTCGATTATTATTATGGAAAACGAAGATACAAATTAAATGTTCCTATAATGATGAATTAACCATTAAAGGAACCGAAGAAACAATACTCAAGGTAGTATACGCTTTAAAATGCTAATGATCAACATGGCAGGTGAAGCACTAATTATGAGTCGGTTATCAGCAAAGAACCATGTTCATTAGTATAGTAGTATACATATGAATGCGGATCTATATCGAGATGTTTATAGAAAATAAAACGATAACAACTGGGTGCAACAGGAATTTGACCTTAAAAAATGACAACGACAGTACGACGAAGATGGGCTGTCAGACACATTCTGTGAACGAAGAAAAATGAATAAACACACAAATGTTGTCTGTTGGAACTGTGATAAGGATTTAGGTTCGACGATAAAATTATCCTTCCATAGTCCAAATACCAGCAGGTGTTGATCAATCAAGGACATATACTCCTTCAATCAGCCACGATATGATGCGAATAAATTATTTTGGAACTTGCGAGTTCCAATAGGGAGACCTATAACCATTACGGTGACCGAAAATACAATATAAAATGTACCAAATAATACCTATAATGATTACGGAAATCGAAGATACACGATTAAATATTCCTATAATGATAAACTGATCATTAAGGAGAACGCAGACATAATGTTAAGGCAATATACGAATTAATGCTGATGACCAACATGGGATACAAAAAACATTAGTTAAATGGAGCAGTTATAATAACGATGACCCTTCAGTCATAGCATTAATACGCGATGCTATTTATGATCCGGTCAACAGTGAAAAAACAGTGTTCTTCACTAGACTACTTTACATATATATATATGGATCTATATCTGAATATTTATAAAAGGCCGATAACATAACGTTGGATCAAGAGTTTGATTTTAAATTGAGACAAACGACTGTACGACGAAGATGGGCTGTCAGACACACTCTGTGACGAAGAAAAGTTAATAAACACATAACTGTTGTCTGTTGGAAATATGAGAAGGATTTAGGTTCGACGATAAAATTATCCTTCCATAGTCCAAATACCAGCGGGTGTTAATCAATCAATGAAACCTTAACTAGTTCAAATGATCCAAGGTCTGAATATACCGTATCGGCTTAAGACGATAAAGATACTACAATGTGGCGATCCACACTAGTAATATGTAGAGATTATACGCTGCTGTCAAATATGCAGTATGGACGTTGAATCCGTCTTAGCTGGTGTGCAGGTACAATTAAGTTGTAAGAGATAAGTACAATTAAGAGATAAGTAAAGATGGTAATATCTCTTCCGTAATGCTACTATCAAAGAGCGGCAAATCATAGCTTTACGAAGAGATTAGCAAAACTTAGGTTAAGAGGAATTTAATAAAAAAAAAACCACCTGGTAGTAAACACAGCTCGAAAGCCTTTATGCTGTGTGGACATAGCTTGATGAAGAATTCTCTCAAGAGATAAGTTTGAGTATGCTTCGAATGACAATATTCGAAGCAACATTTTTGTTAATACACTCCAATGAGAGGTATGTGCATAGCTTGAGGAATCTATACATTTGTGTGGACTACATCTGACAGTAAAGACTGGTATCAAACGGTTGAGAGATGACCCTTGGTTGAATTGACACAACGTCTGTACGACGAAATGGGACTGTCAGACTCACTCTGTCAAAATAACGAAGACAAACTGCAGAAGTGAAGTCTGTTGGAAATATGAAATATGACCTTTCATAGTCCAATATGCCAGCGGGTGTTGATCTCATCAATTACAAAATTCATTCTCTCAGACGAAGATATCACGGCACTGTATCGAATTAAGACTAATGCAGTATAGGTCCACAGTAATGATAGATAAAAATTATACGCTGCTTCCAAAAATGATAGGTTGGACATAGGCCACAATGTTAACTGATATGCAGGTATAGTTAAGTTGTAGAGACGTGTATTGATATTGATGTCTCTTCCGTAATGCTGCTTTAAATAGGCGGCAAATCATAGCTTGAGGAAGAGATTAGCAAAACTTAGGTTAAGGGGAATTTAATAAAAAAAAACCACCTGGTAGTAAACACAGCTCGAAAGCCTTTATGCTGTGTGGACATAGCTTGATGAAGAATTCTCTCAAGAGATAAGTTTGAGTATGCTTCGAATGACAATATTCGAAGCAACATTTTTGTTAATACACTCCAATGAGAGGTATGTGCATAGCTTGAGGAATCTATACAAATACGAAGGTTTAGTTATGACGTATAGGAATGATATGACAATAAATTATGGATTTGAACACTGAACATGTGTCACCGAACAGTAATTCATGTCTACTGGGTGCACTTGAAAATTAATGATTTAAAACGATTACAACCTAAAAACGATACAACCAGAAAGTAGGAAGTTCTACTGGGTGACGCTGAAGATTGGACAGAAAAAAAAAATTGAATAGATTTGCATAATTGCAACGATATGTGTATTCTAGTGGTGTTGACAGCGTAAAATGATAAAAAAATGACATCATCCATTCAAGTTTGACAGAAGACCATCCTGTGGTTCAATCTCAATCGGAAGCACACTTACGCGATTCACGGCACGCTTAAGTTCCGAATGCATAGTCTTTACAGTAACCACCCTAATTATACCGTCTTTCCCGGCGTGAACAGCCGTGACACGTCCCAACATCCAGTTCAATGGCGGCAAGTTGTCATCATGAAGTACTACCATTGACCCAACTTGGATAGAAACTGTTCCTCTTTGCCATTTATACCGGTGTTGTAGCTCAGACAGATATTCGCGGTGCCACCGACTCCAGAAGTGTTGTACCATTTGTTGAAGTTTCTGGAATCGCGACAGTCTATTAACGTTCACATCAAGCAACGATGGTTCAGGTAACGTTGTCAACGGTGTTCCGATGAGGAAGTGGCCTGGGGAAAGGGCAGTGAAGTCATTAGGATCGCTTGACAAGGGAGTCAAGGGCCGTGAGTTGAGACAAGCCTCAATTTGGATTGTTAGCGTCAGCAGTTCTTCTAAAGTGAAACTGGAGGTTCCAACAACTCGTCTAAGATGATGCTTAGCATTCTTTATTGCAGATTCCCAAAGGCCTCCGAAATGAGGAGACTTTGGTGGGATTGTAATCCACTCGATATTGTGAGATTCGGCGAATTGACACAGCGATTCTTGGCAAGATTGCGAGGTGAACAAGGTCTTGATTTCTCGTAATTCATTTCGAGCCCCGATAAAGTTCGTGGCGTTGTCGGAGTAGATTTTAGAGCAGACTCCTCGACGAGCCACAAATCGCTTTAAGCAAGCAAGGAATGCGTCAGTTGATAGGTTCATCACGACTTCCAGATGAACTGCCTTGGTAGTAAAACACACAAACAAGCATATGTAACACTTGTGCTTAATTTTGGACCTAATAGACTGAATACAATAGAATGGGCCGCAAAAGTCAATACCGATGACTGTGAATGCTCGACTAGTCTTTGTTACTCGATCGAGAGGTAAATCACCCATGACCTGACTGCGTATCAATGGCTTAACTCGGAAACAACGAACGCAGTCATGAACCACTCGTCTGCACACATTTCGTCCACCCACAATCCAATAGGTTTGTCGGAGGCTGTACAGCAAAGCTTGAGGGCCAGCATGAAGAAGTCTCATATGTTCGCTTCGAACAAGTAATGTGGTAAATGAATGACGTGCTGGTCGCAAGATTGGGTGCTTGTGATCTTCTGTTATTGATGCTTGTGAGATTCGACCACCCACTCGCAGTATTCCACTATCATCGAAAAACGGAGTCAGGGCGGCAAGATTGCTTTTAAATGAAACTTGATTAGATTTTCTGAGACAGTTTATGTCTTCAGCGAACACTTGGTGTTGGACAAGTCGAACCAATAGTAAGGTTGCCATCTGAATTTCAAAAGGTTGGAGCTGCAGTGAAGGCGTAGTGGTAGGGTCATGTTTTCGTCTGGCATGATTAGCAAGGCGACAAATATAGGCAACCACCCGAATCAAGCGATTAAGACAGCTGAAGCGTTGAAAGATAAAATGTTCTTCGACGGGAAGTTGAATCAGAACTGGGACTGGCAATTTACGGCATTCCAAGTTCATTGAATCCTGAGAAAGGTCTTGGTTAGCTGTTATCGGCCACGTTGACGAAGAGACTTTCAAGAACCCTGGGCCGTTCCACCAGAGAGAGGCAGAAAGAAATTGCGATGGCATGAGCCCTCTAGATACAATATCAGCCGGATTTTGCAAAGTTGGTACATAAAACCAGTCACTCGTCGCCGTTAGTTCTTGAATTTTGGCCAAGCGGTTCGCCACAAATGTCGTGTACTTGTACGGTTCAGAATTGATCCGAAACAGAGTAATTTTTGAGTCCGTCCATAAATAGATAGCATTAAACTTCATCCCGATTATATTGATTGTCTTGTGTACCACTTCTGCCAACAAGACTGCTGAACACAGTTCCAGGCGAGGAATTGTCTCTTTTTTCAATGGTGCGACCCGGGACTTAGAACATAATAACGTTACATGAAACTGATTTGTTTGTGTTATAGATCGAGCATAGAGTACACAACCATACGCTCGCTCGGACGCGTCGCAGAAACCATGAAGTTCAATACTCATTTCGTGACTAGATGTTATTGGTCGAGGTAAGGTAATTTTTTCCAATGCAGACAACTCGTCCTTAAATTTGTGCCAATGAAGGGTAACGGTGTTAGGAAGACGATCGTCCCAAGACAAATTCTGGTGCATCCATATTGTCTGCATGGTCAATTTAGCAGTCACAATGACCGGAGCACAGAAACCCAAAGGGTCAAACAGCTGACAAATTTCGGACAGTATGGTCCGTTTTGTGCTAGCCAATGTCACTGGTAGTTTATTGAAGTGTACCTCAAACGCATCGGAGGAGATATTCCAATTCAAGCCCAGCACAAGCGTAATTGATGATCTTGTCGGATCGTCTGATGTCAATTGGTTGGCATTAGACACGAACTTCCTCAACTCGAAACCCCCAAGATGGAGTAATTCAACTAAGTCATTCTTCAGCTTTATAGCATCGTTGACATTTGCCGCGCCAGTCAATACGTCATCGATGTAAAAATCGGTTGTTAAAACGTCAGCGGCCGCAGGAAATCTAGTTTTCTCATCACACGCGAGTTGTTTTAGTGTACGGGTCGCTAAAAAGGGAGCACACGCAGTGCCGTAGGTTACAGTGCTGAGGTTGAATGTCTGAATATTTTCAGAAGGGTGATTACGCCACAAGATCCGCTGAAGTTTTTGCTGATCTTCCTGTACACGAATCTGGCGGTACATTTTGGCGATGTCACCAGAAAAGGCGATGATGTGTTTGCGGAACCGAAGCAATACTGACACCAAATCTGATTGGATGGTTGGACCAATCATTAGACAATCGTTTAATGATATGTGAGTCGACGTTCGAGCGGATGCATTAAATACCACCCGAAGCTTGGTGGTGGAACTTTGTTCCTTCATGACACAATGATGCGGCAAATAATAAGCAGGGTAATCCTGCATGTCACGTGTTGGTGTCATATGACCCAACCGTTCATATTCATTCAAGAACTCCTGATACTCTTTATAGATTTCAGGTTTACCCAAGAGACGAGCCTCAAGTGAAAGAAATTGACGTGTGCGGATGAATACGATGATCCTAACAGCGTCAAGTTTGGTTTCGTGGGTAGACCGACAATATAGCGTCCCTCTGGTGTTCGAGTGACGTGGGACTTATAATGTTCTTCAATGGCAATCTGTTCTTGGGACAACACGGGCTTCGGTGCGAAGGTTTCAAGCTCCCAAAATTGTTTTACACGCGTTTCTAAGGTCTGAATACTGCATAGGGCAACGTGCGATTGAGGATATTTACTGATACTAGTTTTAGTTTTAGTTTTGCCACAGATAACAAAACCAAGCTCGGAGTCATACAATGGCGGCCAATCGGGTAAGCAGACTGATGAGCCCTTAAATAGTTGGTGATAAATTTCCACCCCCAGCAGTAGATCAATTCGATCTGGAATGTTGAACAATGGGTCGGCGAGCACGACATCATCAGGAAGTGGTCGTGACGACACAGAGATTCGTGACGATGGAAGATCATTAGTGATTCTTGGAAGTACGTAGAATTTGAGATCAGCGGAAAACTTTGTGACTCTAGACGAAATCGTAAGATAGATTTTATGCGTAAGGGTAGTGTCAACCGCTCCAATTCCAGACACAACCTTGGATGTTGGGTAACGACGAGCTTGTAGCAGTTTGCAAGTGGCTTCAGTCACGAAATTCAGCGTAGAGCCGCTATCCAACAAAGCTCTGCAAAGCAATGAAAACCCTTTATTTGCTGATGCATGTACGAGAGCGGTGCCAATAAGAAGTACCTCCTTATACTCTTCCGACGATGTTAGAGAACTTGAGTTCGATGTAACGTTTGAAACACAAAGGGCCTCAGCAACGGTTTCAGAGCCACTTGGCTCGAAAGTATCGCAGCTCTGGAGTGAAGACAGATTAGTTGAACGACTAATTCGCGAATTCATGGTGGGCGGGTTCTCCTGAGGAAAATGGAGCAACGTATGATGTTTTAGTGAACATTTACTGCAGGCAGGACGGTTGCATTGGCTGGATAGATGTCGTTCCACCAAGCAATTTCCACATAGTCGACGTTCTTTGATGAAATAGAACCTTGACCTGGGACTCATGCGTTCACTAGCAAACGGAGGACACTGAGTTAAAGTATGATCTCCTGAACAATACGGACATTTGGTGTTATATGGAGTGGAATCAGCAGCATTGGTTATGTTAAAAGACATTGACCTTTGAGACCTTAACGGGCGAGATGAGCTTTGAGGAACATTGGAAATTACTGCGGCCAGAACTCTGATGCGCGAACGGAGCAATTCAACCAACTCAGTGAATGACAGAATTGTATTTGGTTTCATACTCTTGATGATAAATAATCTAGATAAATTATCCAAACGTTGAGTCAGGTGGTGAACCAATAATAGATCCCATTCGTTAACGCGTACCTTTAGTGATTTAAGTGCACTGACATGTTTAACTGCTTTGTCAACAAAGTATTGTAGTGCCTTTGGTGAATTTTCTTGGGGTGTCCTGATGTCGTAGAGTTCACGGGTATGTAGGCGTTGAATGGATGCTTCATTATCATAATGATCCCGCAACGTTGCCCAGGCAATTTCATAATTTGCCGCTGTAACAGGAAGGCTCTCAACATAAGAATAAGCTGTACCAGTCCGAATACTTGAAATGAGATAAAGAAATTTCACGATAGGATCGAGAACCTTTGAATGAATCAACTCCACGAAGACATCACGGAACGCAAGCCACTCGGTTTCCATTCCGTTAAACGATGGCAATGTAATTTCTGGTAATCTCATTCCAACAGTAGGGGACGGATTCGATGATAGATCGTGAAGGGATGTGTTGTGGAATGATGCTGAGGTTGCAGCATCGTCCACCTTTTTGAAGTCATGAATTTTGTCGCGTAAGATCGTTTCAAACGCCAGATAATCGTCATCAAAAAGAATCCGATCTGCAATGAAGCTATCATCAATTAATTCTAATTTAGATTGCACCCCATCATATTTGCCATTTATCGATTGGATTCGATTCAACACTGACTCAACTCCACCAATTGATGAGAGTGTCGACAATTGTGCCTTTAAATTGGTTAACTGCCCTTTAAACGCTGCTCGTTGCTTTTTCAGCAACTCGATCTTTGATGCATCGGCCATGTTGGACAATTCCAATAAATACACAAAACGTCCACCCTTAACGACACCCTGTTGTACGTGTACCTACACGTAGACTATGGACAATGGGCCTTCAATCAGAATTAAAAAACAGACAGACACTAGATACAGTCACGACACCAGGAACCGCAGATTCGACACCATTAACAGTGGTGCAATTGACCAGACAGAAAAATTAAAAATAGAAGACAAGTTTTTAAAAAAACCAAAAGCAGAAGTACTATTTCCAAAAGGTTTATATATAGGATAAAATGTCAGCAATATAACAATTAAATGAATCAATAAAATGTTAATAAATTATTATATCTAGTTACAATTATAATTTGTACCTGATGATCCAGTTGAGTGATGATGCTGGTGGCTCAGGGCTCCAAATCCGGCTCGAAGGACCAAATGGAGCGGCCCAAGACTGGGCAGTGGACTGTATGATGATCGATGAAGTTCACGTTTCAATAATAATGGTGAAATTTGACGTGTTGCTTAATTGATTTGTACTTGATGATAAATTATGTTGCCATGCTAAATTATTTTTAGTGCCGAATTAGGTTTCGATGACAACTGATGCATAAACTCATTTCGATGACAACTGATGCATAAACTCATTTCGATGACAACTGATGCATAAACACACGGTGCTTGTAATAGGCTTAGATGCAGCAGCAATAACTACAATATATCCAGTACACTATTCCATGCTTAATTTCGGCTTAACTAAGACGACAATGACGACTAAGACTTGATATTCGCCTACCAATATCCAGTGCAATATATTCGATGCCTATTGTAGGCTGACAATGGCTACTAAAATTTGAGATTCGCCTAACAATATCCAGTGCAATATATACGATGCCTATTGTAGGCTTACATGTGACGACAATGGCGACTAAGACTTGATATTCGCCTACCAATATCCAGTGCAATATATTCGATGCCTATTGTAGGCTGACAATGGCTACTAAAATTTGAGATTCGCCTAACAATATCCAGTGCAATATATACGATGCCTATTGTAGGCTTACATGTGACGACAATGGCGGCTAAGACTTGATATTCGCCTACCAATATCCAGTGCAATATATTCGATGCCTATTGTAGGCTGACAATGGCTACTAAAATTTGAGATTCGCCTAACAATATCCAGTGCAATATATTCGATGCCTATTGTAGGCTTACATGTGACGACAATGGCGACTAAGACTTGATATTCGCCTACCAATATCCAGTGCAATATATTCGATGCCTATTGTAGGCTGAAAACAATAACGTGATGTGATGACCATGCATCTGAAAATATATTATATTAAAAATTGATTCACAGAAAAATGTAGTCGTTTATCAATCCAGGTAATTATGACCACCGAACACTACACCGGCACTCGAAGACGATGAATTTCCCTTAGAGTAACTTGGCAATGATTTCAACACACAAGATGGCCGATGCATGCCAGCATGTGGCTGGTTTCTTAAAATTGTACACGTTGAACACTACTCGCACCTTTATAAACGTCTCAGCAATCAGGAAGTAAACGAACAAGATAATATTTTTGATTTCACAAACAATACAACTTTATTTCTTTTAGCAAAACAATTTTAAATAAATAAAAACTAAGATAGTCTAGAGAAGACCTTTGAGACCAAAGTCTAAAAATAAGAATGACATTCTCGAACAAAAATTACTATAAGAACATATGTTCAATAAATCTTTTTTACTGACAGCAGAGCCACCCATTTTCAACACTGCAGTTATTAGTACTTTATTAGTACTAAATGAGACTGCATTATCGAGTCAGAACGACGACAACTATTGGTGTGTTAAAAATGTGAACTGAACTGACTTCGATAAATAAAAAATGTCAGAATGACATTTTCCAAAACAACAATAATTTTAAAGGTAAACAATGGTTACTATTTTAACGCAATAACATTTCATATTAACACTCTTTAGTCATTTCTTACAGCTAAAATTAAATATTCCCAAAAGAAGCAAAGATGTCAACGCTAGATTGAACAAAATAAGGTTAGTAAGATTTGTTTTTCACTAATTTTTTTCTCCTATTTGTAGGGAACAAGATCCAGCGTTAACAGTAATATCTGCATGAACATAATGAAAATTTTAACATGAACATCACAGTTATGGAGTTAGTTATGCAAAGAATTATTACAGTGATATAAAGGATTGGTAATTATTGCGTGTAGAAGTTTTTAAAAATTTCAACATATTTTGTTAATTTATTGTTTTTAGAAAATATTTTTTCTAATATTTAAGTTTTATGTGAAGGGTGGTCGTTCACTCTGTAACGATATCATTAATTTTCTATTTTGAAGAATTTCTGTTTTTTCGGTTTTTGATTTATGGTGTTTTTACGTTATTATTATTATTTTATGTTTTGGCTTTTATTGATTTTAATGGATTTTTGGTATGTTTGTTTTGTTGAAAAATTATTTTGAGGAAGAATTCAATGTATATTTAGTGGTTTTTAAATATGACAAATTATAAATATATGATAGTGTAGAATTTATTGATTAATTATTTTTAGTTGCTTCTCATACAGTTGTAATGGGCAAGATTTTAAATGTGGGGTGTACTTCCATTTTCCGTCCTATAGTAATATACTATATATCTAAATTATTTTCAACTTACTTTTCAACCTGTTTGTGTAACAACACAAGTGGTTAAACATTCCAATGTACATCCAACACTTCCGGTATTAAATTAATCCGGTATTTCATCCGGTATTTCCTAAAATCCGGTATTTCATCCAACACTTCCGGTATTGTTTTTTTTGTTGTTAATTTTATATATTTTTTTCACCTAATTATGAAAAAATTGTAGAAAATTAATAAATTAAAATAAAATTTATGCTGACAAATTTTCTTTTAGCTCGTGTTAGGAGAATTTTTTCTTCCAAAGTTTTTTTTTAAGTTAATCGTTGGTTGGTAGTTGAGCTGAGAGTTCGTTTTGGGAATTCTGGTGGAGTTGGGCAGTTGGTATTTTGGTCATGAATTGTGGAGTGAAAAGAAATTTTTTTTAAAATAAGAAAAGAAAAATTTGAAAATACAACTAAGTGGTTTTTTTTTTATTTATGTTAAGTAGAAGGTTAATCTTGGTGAAAAGATTTTTGGTGATTAAATAATTTGATTATATTAAAAATTTTATTTTGTGATTAAATAAAGATAAATGGTTATAATATAAATATTTGATTGTGTTCTGTTTTTTCCCACTCAATCCGACTCCTAAAAATAAAAGAAAAGGAAAAAGAAAAAAAAGAAAAGAAAAAGAAGGGGGACTAATAAAATAAAATGGTCAAAAACTAAGTGGGTTGATACAACCAACGGCGGTTTCGAATACCGAATTAAATTTAGTATGTGTACAGTGTAGAAACAATGTAAAAGAAGTGAAAATAGATTTGGGATAATGTTCCGTGATTATTTGGGACTGCAAGGACCGAAAGGGAATAATTGGAGTAACAGAGGCAATTTAAGTTCCAAAGTGGATCCAAAGGGACCTAAACATAAAAAACAACGGGGAAGTAGAATTTTTAATTTACTTTATTTTCTTTATTATTAAATTATTTTTTTATTATTAATTGTGATACGTTTGTGTGATTGAACTCATGAGGTGCTCATTCAACTCATGATGATCATGATGTGCTAAGTTAAAGAATCTTGAGAAAGGCTGTGGCACGGCGGTTGAATTTCCATGAAACCTCGGTGGTGTTTTAGGGACGCAATGTTTGTTTTAGTTTATTCAAAATTTCTTGTGTGTAGAGGTTGGTCAAGAAGATTCACGAAAGCTCGAGCTAGCAGCGGGTGAATGTGGTTTGCGTGCACGACTAACTGGTAGACCTTCACGTTCTAACAGACCTTATACTACACAGTGGTGTTGAAGGCGATTTTAAAGTTATGTTTTCAGTCGGCAGCTTTCTTCGATGGTATAAAAGTGCTAAAGATGCAAAAGAAATCTGAAGATAGCATCACTCTACTTTTTGTGTTGTTATGTACTACATTGATATTAGGATTTGCTATCGATGCAGTCCTCAAATTATTTCGCTGAGAGAGTCGTATGTCTGCTTCTTTTTAAATAAAAAGTGTTGTGTAATAGGCATTACAATATGTGTCATAATACATTTTAAGGTAGAAAACTAAACTGTGGTTGTCAACAATTCAGCTGGTGTAATCCTTAATCATATTATGCATTCCGCATGTTGTCACACGAATAGATAAAAAATTAACAAAAAATTTGTAAATCAACAAAATCTAATCTCTCCATGCGTACTGCGTAAATTAGATTCTACTCTAATAAAACTTTAAAAAAAAACAATTATTTATTTTAATTTTAATTAAAAAATTTATTTAATTTTAAAAGAAAGAAGTTAACACTTCAAAAGCCACAATAAATCTAAAATCTTATTTCTAAAATATATCTTTCAATAATTATTTGGGTGATGCAATAATATGCATCACGATAAAAAATAATTTTGTTTGTTTGATTCTCAAAACAATTTTTCTTTAGTAACTTAAAGAATAATATGAGAAATGCAAAATTGCATTTCGATAAGATAAATTTTGTTTTATTTTATTATATTTTGATCTTAATAAATTTATAAGAATTTACTGTTTACATTTTGTGAAAAATATTATCTTTTGTTATTTAATCATTTTCTGGAATTCAAATATTTAAATGTTTTGGAAATAAAATATGTCTGAGAATCTTGTTGTTTAATAATTGGAAAACTTATTAATAAAATTACTGATAAAGAAACATGCATTATGGTATAACTAATATAACTAACATAACTATCTAGGGTTGTGTCATATGACATTGACAGATGCATATGACAGAAATACAAATGACATAATTATTGATGTTATGTTGGAGTCTGCGGATGTAACTCCTCCCTCTTAAGAGTTGTCCAAAAACGACGTTTTTTGACAGCTGGTGGTTGCTGATTTTCATAGTTAGATTGTGAATGGTTCATCTCTATCTGTATGGGTTGATTTTTAATTTTCTTGCAATGTAATATTTTTTTAACTGAAATATAAAAAAGAACTAGTGCGGTTAATGTGACGAAGGTGCCGACAATGGCATTTTTATGATGACCATGTTGTTTTATTGTTTTGTGGAGTATTTGAATTTCTTCGCTATTTTTTACGTGTCCATCTACTTAGTGCTGGTAGTTTGATGATGGTGTTTATTGCTAATACGTTTATGTCGTTGTATGGTTGGAGTATTATGTTGTATTCTAGAGTAGTCATTATACTTGCATCCGTATATTTTTCGTTGTTTTGTTGTATGTGACAATTTGTATGTGGCAAATTAATTTACTACCGTTTACTGATTTCTGTTGTGAGCATGTTGATGTCATAGTGATTTCGTTTTCTGTTGCTGTATATAAATATTCTGGTAAAATTTGTTCGATTTCTTCGTAGAATGTAGTTTTTGTTAAGTTACAGAAAGCTGGTTGATTATTGATAATTAGAGGTATACATGAAGTTTTACTTTTGCTGGTTGAATGTTTGTCACAATAATAAATTTTTGTCCGTACAAATATGGTCGGAAGTACTTTGTAGACCAGACGATAGCTAGAAGTTCTTTTTCTATTGTAGAATAATTTTGTTCTGTTTGTGTAAGTGTACGACTAGCATAACATATAGGTTTATCTGATCCAATAGGACCTTGAGATAGAACAGCGCCTAATGCTACATTACTAGCATCTGTTGTGAGTACAAAAGGTTTTGTGAAATCGGGATATTGTAGTATGGGATTGTTGCAAAGTAATTGTTTACAATTTTCGAAGCATTTGATGTACTCTGGGCTCAATACAATCTTTTTATCCTTTCTGAGACACTCTGTAATTGGTTTAGTGAGGTTAGCAAAATTATTTATAAACTTTCTATAATAACCTAGTAATCCGAGAAAAGATTTAATTTGTTTCTCTGTCTTTGGTATAGGGAAACTTTTTACAGCTTCAATTTTGTCAGGATTGGGTTTAACACCTTCGGACGTGACAATGTGTCCAAGAAATGCAACTTCTTTATGTAAAAACTCAGATTTATCGAGTTGTACTTTGAGATTAGCTTTCCTTAGCTGTAAAAATACTTGATTTAAACTTTCGAGGTGTTCTTGTAGGGATGCAGAGAACACAATGATATCGTCCATGTAGCAAAGACATATTTTACCTTGAAGGTCTCTCAAAACGTTATCCATTACGCGTTGGAAGGTAGACGGAGCATTTTTTAGTCCAAATGGCATGCGAACATATTCGTAGTGGCCGTTGTCGACTGTGAATGCTGTTTTGGGTATATCTCGAGGGTTTACTTCGATTTGGTGAAAGCCCGATGCAAGATCTAGAGTAGTGAAGTACATACATTTACCTAGTTTGTCTAATATTTCATTAATGTTTGGCAGTGGGTAACGATCGTCTATCGTTTGCTCATTTAACTTACGGTAGTCTACCACAAGTCGCCATTTTTCTTTTCCACTAGCATCTGCTTTCTTTTTTACTATCCAAATTGGTGCTGACCAAGGAGAGTAACTAGGACGAATTATCCCATTTTCTAGCATTTTGTCAATTTGCGTTCTCACTTCTTCCTTGTGGATATGCGGGTAGCGATAACTTTTCGTAAATACTGGTTTTTCGTTATTAAGATTGATCTCGTGTTTTACTTGATTTGTAAACGACAGTCGATGTGATTCTTTAAAGAAGACATCTTCATGTTTTTTACACAGTTTAAAAATTGCTTTTCTTTCTTCAATGTTCAAGTGATTTGTTCTAATAAGTTGGGTGATATCCGTAGATTCAGCGGAATCTTTTGATATTACGGATGAATGATTTACTTCAATGTGATAGTTATCTCTTAACATTTGTACTTTAACAGGTTGTTCAATTAAACACATCTTTTCTTGGTTAGAGAAATTTACTATTTCGACAAATGAATACCAGTTTTTGGCATGGTATATACCCTCAGGTATCACTAATTGTTCTTGTACGTGTACAGGTTTAATGTATATGTCACCATTTTGAATATCAACAGGGATGCTGATAGTCATTTTCGTTCTTGGTGGAACGGTATAGTTTTTCGAGATAAAATTAGGTTTAAATATTAATGGAATTGAAATGTTCTCAGTTTCTAATAACGATTTTTGAAAATCTAATTTTATATTAAGCTTTTGCTTAATTTCTAATCCTATGAGTCCATCAAAGTAGTTATGGAATTTAAAGACTAAGAAATCTAAAGGTTCTTTAGTTTTGAGTTCCATTAAACCGTTAATGGTTACTTGACTTGTTATTTCGTGAGTTTGAAAAAGAGTTTTTACTAGAACAGGCTCAATGGTTTTGATCCGTGTAGGATGTACATGTTTTGGGTCTATAAATGACTTATTGGCTCCTGTATCTATGAGCATTTTTAATGTAGTATGTGGGTTTAATTTAATATGAATATATGGTAAATAAAACGATTGATGAGAATTTAGTGTTATATATCCAATGGGGTTTCCGAGGCTTGTTCCTGAAAATTTTGATCATCTATTTCTTGATTTTCTAAAAAGACTGTTTCGTCTAAAGTGTCATCTAAGTTTGGAAAATAATTATAGTTCTCTGGAGAAACGTCTACATCGTTTTCGTCAATAATATTCGAAGTGGGATTTTCCAAGTTGAACAGCTCTTGACTGTGGAATCTAGGTGGTCCTGTAGCTTGAAAATAATTTGGTCTATTATACCCAAAATTAATAGGTTGAAAATTGGTTGGTTGTTTAAATTTGTTTTGATTAGAATTTGTATCCATAGGCTCAATTTTCCTGTTTGTTTGTTGAGGTTTAGGTTGTAATGGAGGATTCCATTTCGAATTAGGATTTTGTAGAAATGTTTGTCTAAAATTTTGATTAGAAAACGGGTTCTGATTGTAATATTGATTTTGTGATTTACCAAAATGATTTACTTGTAATCTTGGCTGGAATGAATTTGGAATGTGTCTATGCGGTGCAGTGAATTGTTGATACGGTTGAATTATCCGTTTAGGAGGTAATGATGGAATGTGGTGTGTATTATTACGTTGTTTAATGTAATGCATGTTTTGTTCACTTATGCATAAAGAAAATGCATCACCTATAGTTTTTGGTTGCCATGCTCTAATCATGGATCCAAGGGGTTCTCTGAGTCCTGCGAGATATGTAGCTAGACACATTTCTTTGTATAAACTTTGTTTAACTATTTGAGATGATACTGACTTTTCATTCAATTTAACATGATTTAATATTGTAGACTGGATATCAATAATTTTAGAAAAATATTTTTCTACTGTATCTTGTCCTTGGTAGATAAGATGTAAGTCTCTTATAAGGCTAGTCTCGTTTCGTTTGTCTGCATAATGAGTGGTAAGGTTTTCTTTAATACTGTTCCAATTTAATTGAGTTCCATACATAGCAGGGTTGCATAAAAATCTGATTTTTTTAAAAAAATCAAAAAAATCAGATTTATGGTTATATTTTATGAAAGCTAAGGCTAAACAAAAGTTAAGTATCAGTTTTTAGTTAAGTACTAGATTTTTACACTGACAGTATGTAACATCCAGTATGTTGTTCTAGCGACATGAAAAGCGTTACTTGTCAAACTAAGATAATTTGTCACTGCTTAAGAGTGATGTTAGAGATCCAATTCTGCAGCTTCGAAAAGATCCTCGGATATGTAGATAACTGGTTAGCATTAAACTGCAAGTCATATCGAACAACTGTAAATAACTTGTGTCAGGAAAGTGTGTAGGATTTAATACCTTCAAGATCTTAATAGTGGCGTTAGTTTTTAGGGGAAATGTTTTTTTTTTCGTAAGCGGGTTGTACTGATTTGCATTTAATACTCTATATTTGATATGTACTTATTTACTATTTCTAGATTCATTTCCAGAATCTGTTCATGCTTTTTATGTGGGTTTGTCAACATTTCTAGTTGTGGTTTAATCTGTGACTTTGATGTTGAAGTTTTACGACTATAGGCTAACATCTTAATTATTCTCAGTTGTTTCCAGTCACAAGCACGATGCAATTGTCTTGCGTGACTTGATACAGATGCCGTTGGTTAGGTGAAGATAACTCAGTGTCAGGTATAAATTAAAAAAATGGTGAGCGTATTTCGTTCATCATATTCTTAGAACGCATGTTGTTGTGGTACCTAGGTCTTTAGGTTTCTATGTGTTGTTGTGACACATGTTAAAATTCCTACAACATTTTATTAAAAAAAACAATTTTTTTTTTGAATTTGATAAAAATTTTAGAAATTTCTTCATTTGATTTAAATCAATGATTTTTTTAAAAAAATCAAGTTGATTTAAATCTGATTTAAATCACTGATTTAAATCAAATGATTTAAATCAATGCAACCCTGATACATAGTAAGTATTTCGTCGGCTTCTCCAGTAATTTTATTACGGATTGCTCGAAGAAAGGTCGTGGGAATAAGTCCATTTTCTAAAATCTGTGAACAACTTGTAATTATTTCGTCTACGTTGTCTATAAAGTCATATAATGTATGTCTACTACCTTCATATTTAGGTAAGTCTTTAATAACATCAGGAATTTTTAATGCGTTTACTAAACTAGTCACTTTTTCAATAGTCATTTTTTCTGTCATTTTAAAATTTAAATTAATATTATCACTTTTTAATTTGTTATTATAATTTTAAATTTGATTTGTTTTATTATTTTTGAAATAAATTTCTTTTAAATTATTTGAACCTTTACAACTAATTCCATATACCGTGGAATAATTAAATTTATTTTAAATTATTTAAAACTTTGAAATTATTTCCATATACCGTGGAATAATTAAATTTATTTTAAAATATTTGAACTTTGAAACTATTTCCATATACCGTGGAATAATTAAATTTATTTTAAATAATTTGAAACTTGAAACTATTTCCATATACCGTGGAATAATTAAAACTTTCTTCTATTATTAAATTTAAAACTTATTGGTAATTTCACTGACTCCATAAACCGTGGAATCGTTATTAGTAATATTTAAATGAGACTTATTATGGCTACTATTTACGTTGGGATATGAAAAGGATTTTAACATATAAAATTCACTCACCAGGCAACTAACAATAGTATGATGTTCATGTAGGTAGCGGCTCAGCAATTCAGCAATCTGGATGATGTTTTGATGACTCGATATACCGTCGATAATCACTATAACTATCACTTTACTGTTTACTGTTATTAAGAACAATTATTTTTTAATCTACGTTAAGGCACTTTCACTACCACTGATATACCGTCAGTGTGGATTTATTTTAAAATATTTCCCGAAATATGCACTAAAAAACGCGTGTTTTAAATAAAAATTTTCTTAAAAAAACCGCGTTGGATATTAAAAAATATCCGCTATCAACTGCGCCAATTAGATTCTACTCTAATAAAACTTTAAAAAAAAACAATTATTTATTTTAATTTTAATTAAAAAATTTATTTAATTTTAAAAGAAAGAAGTTAACACTTCAAAAGCCACAATAAATCTAAAATCTTATTTCTAAAATATATCTTTCAATAATTATTTGGGTGATGCAATAATATGCATCACGATAAAAAATAATTTTGTTTGTTTGATTCTCAAAACAATTTTTCTTTAGTAACTTAAAGAATAATATGAGAAATGCAAAATTGCATTTCGATAAGATAAATTTTGTTTTATTTTATTATATTTTGATCTTAATAAATTTATAAGAATTTACTGTTTACATTTTGTGAAAAATATTATCTTTTGTTATTTAATCATTTTCTGGAATTCAAATATTTAAATGTTTTGGAAATAAAATATGTCTGAGAATCTTGTTGTTTAATAATTGGAAAACTTATTAATAAAATTACTGATAAAGAAACATGCATTATGGTATAACTAATATAACTAACATAACTATCTAGGGTTGTGTCATATGACATTGACAGATGCATATGACAGAAATACAAATGACATAATTATTGATGTTATGTTGCAGTCTGCGGATGTAACTCGTACTCAAATCAATGGAAAACTGATAACATGTTGGTAATCTATTGTCATTTTACTGACGCGTCCTGTGTAGAATCTCTGTTTTTTGTACAAACTTGACAACTACTATTTGTATTGATTGGTATCACCAAAGTAGTTTTCTAATCTTGAGGCATACTTTTACACCTTGACATTAATAAAGAAAGTGCAAACCATCTTTGGGATAAACCGCACAACCTTTGGATAATTTTAAGTTTAGACAAAACAGGCAAGTATCATAATATAGTTAAGAACAGGTCAATTTTCACGTTTAGCCAGTGAATCACAATCCTATTTGCAATCAAATATGAATCCAAATTGAAAAGAAAATATATTGTTAAGCTTTCTAGTTTAATTTAACTTATCCCGTTGTTTACGAAATACTTGCATAACAATATTACCGTATTTCTGTCATACATCTAAAAATAAAATTCGTCTTATTACTGAGAAATATTACAGAATGATAAAATAGCAAACAAAAAAGCGCAAAGACACACAATTTTCTTTAAATGTTTACTAATGATTTCTTTAAATTTATTTACTTATCCGCAATTTAAATTTCATTTAAAAAAGGTAAGTTGATATGTTATTAGCTTTAAAAACAAAAAGATTAACATCTTATAAGAACAAGCTAGTTACTTACTACACCTTTTCTCTACATTATACAAAACTTAAACAAAAAGACATCTTAACTCAACAAAAAGACATTTTTTATAAGGCGATTTTCCGTGCAAATCAGTCATCCATAAACAAAGTGTAATGAGATCTTAAAGTATCTACAGTTAACTTATTTTTTTATAATTTTCGATAAAATTTTATAATTTTTTTTGTTAAATAATTGACCGTTAAACAATAAGATGTTGATTGATTGTTTTTTATTTTGCTCACTTTTTATTTATTTTTAAATATTTTGGAATCATTATGTTACATACTGGTTGAACGTGATGGCGCTTCAACAGTTTTGCATGAAATTAATTAGAATTATGTGACGCATATGCATATGTTATGGAAGTTTCGAGGAAATTAAAATTGAAGTCCTGTTTAAGTTTTTTTTAATCAGGTGTGAAATTAAATAAAACTTTTCAATTTACTTTAAAAACAAAAAGTTTGTTGACAATTTATTCTTAACATTAAAGAAAACTTTGTACCATAAAAAACATGAAAGTTCAACCAGATGGCCGAAAAACAGATTCTGGAATGTAAAACACGCTTTTTTACCTGTACCTTTCACTTTGGTTCACATTTATATGTAACAAGAGCAACTTTTGTTTGGTATCCATAACGCTAGAAACAAACGTAGTCTATATAAAATGCAAGCAAATTGATAAAACTTCATTTAAGCGGCCTTCAACTGGGTAGTATGGCATGACAGAATCAGTTTTTGTTGATTTGTTAATTTTTTTTTAATTTTTGATCTACGAGCGTGACACACCTGTGACACACCGTTTAAGTCCATACTATTTACATATGAGTTAACGTGACTGAGGTATCGCATATGACTAAATCATGGCAGTACAGATCGCATGGAGGGATCAGTTTTTATTAATTTGTTAATTTTTTTTTATTTTTTTGATCCACGGGTGTGACAACCCCGCGTACTCCAGTCCCTGCTATTGGCATATGAGTTAACGTGAGATATCACATACCACTGGCAATAGCAGTGAGATATCACTAGCCAAGGTCATATCTTAGGGGTGCTGGCGGATGAACTGTATTCAGTCAACGGTAGCACTCTTAATCTTAGCTAATGAATATTCCTTGATGCTGGAACGCTGTAGCTTGCTCGATGAAACGAGCCTTCATATAACTACATATCTGAGCTTTAATCATTGAAAAATATACTGCGTCCCATAATCAGGGATTATGCCATTGGCTGTACTATTGGCAAACCAATTTTAGTTTTGTTCCTGCAAATTTGTAAAACAAATTTGCTTTTTATCTCTTATTTTATTTTTATTTTCCCTATCCTATCACGAAATATTGGCCTATGTCATATTTTATATGTGATAGGATTTATGGTTTAGTTATCCATTACTTAAAAAAAAAATATTAAAAAAAAACAAAAAAAAACAGATTTGCGTCTATTAACATCCTTAGAACGCATGTTGTTGTGGGACCTTGGTCTTAAAAGGTTTTAATGTGTTGTTGTGACACATATTGTAATGCCTACTACACATCACATTTAAAAAAAAAAAAAAAAATATACGGATTAGTACGGATTATTCCTTGATGGCACGCTAATGGTTGCTCCGAGAAACGAGCGTTCGTGTAGCTTTGTGTGTGGACTTAAACATTGACGATGACAGTGTGTCACATGATCGAGAAATATTGTACTAGCTTGATTATAGTCAACCCACTTTTAGTTTGGTTTTTGAAGGACATGATAGCTAAACAACTAAGCGAGCTATGAATATACACTAAGGTGACCAGATTTTAACATTGGTAAAGCGGGACACATTTACCAAAGACAGGGGAGGGGAGGTGTTTTTAATTAAACATTTTGTCTATATGAAGTAACGTAAAATGAAACGTAAAAATAGCATTGTAATCTTTTTGTTTAAGTTTCACAATAAGTTCAATTTAGAAATATAATAAATAAGGAAAATTATGTAAAGTAGATGACGTTCGTGTTCTGGACGAATCAAAAAGTCAATTTTTAAATTGGCACATTTTCTATAAACTTCATACTGAAAATATAAGTAATAAAGGTAAAATGCAAAATAATTGTGTTTTTAGAAAGTTTTCTGAAAATTCAAACTTAGGGTGACTTTGAAATCAAATGCAAGAGTACGGCTCTCCCTATATCAACGGTTTTATATGCATTGGAAAATTTTTTAGACAGTTGACTCGAAAAAATGCACAGTAGAATTTTAAAACTGTGAATCATAGATCAAAACTTTTAGTTTTGCAACTAAAATGTTTGACCTCAGAAGCAGATTTTTAAAAACTATAATAACTTAACTTTAGAACAAAAACCAACTCTTTTTTTTTTTTTTTTTTTTTTTTTTAATAAAATGTGTTGTGTAATAGGGTTTAGAATATGTGTCACAACAACACATAAATACCTTTTAAGACCTAGGTCTAGACCTGGGTCCCACAACAACTGGCGTTCTGAGGTGTAGATTAACGCTTTTTTTAAACATCTGTGGGTTGAAGCCACCTGAGACTAAGTGTTCCGGCAAACTATTCCATTTGTACGCAGTTCGGACAAAGAAGTCTCTCTGCGATCTGCCAGTATGACAGCGCGGGATCTTTACCGTTTCACTGGTTGCGGCAGCCGATTGCCGAGTGGAACGGGGGTAAGAATAAGTTTGAGGCATGATGCCGCTGATTTCATCTGAGCACTGCTGATGACGATATTTGTAAAAAACAACGAGGTCAGCAACAGTGCGACGATGTTGTAGGGAATCAAGTTTTGATGTCAAAGTTCGATCACCTACAATTCGTATAGCTCGCTTTTGAACAGAGTCCAAGAGGGCCAAGATGGAAACAGAGGCAGCACCCCAAACTTGACAGCAGTACTCCATACAGGGACGAATATAGGACTTATAAACATGGAGCAATTGGTATGGAGTGAAAAATTTTTTTGCATCTATTTAGGAGACCCAGTTTTTTAGACGCGCTTTTTGCCATCGCCATTACATGATCGTTCCAGAGTAGGTCATTTGAAACTGTGACACCCAATAAACGAATGTTTTTACATTCACCTATTGGTTCATCACACATACTAAATAAAATATCTTTGGGGAACTCGGTCTTTAATCTGGAAACAATCAACAGCTGTGTTTTGGTGGAGTTGAAATTGACAAGGTTTTGGTCACCCCAGTCGGCGACTTTATTCAGGTCTTTGTGTGAATTTGCTCATCATCTTTCTTTGAATTTGCTCATCAACGCCATCTTTAAAAATTTTATTTCTTAAATTAAAATTTTATATTAATTAAAATGTAGGCAAAAGATTTACTGTGTATTTTTAGATAGGCCGATAGGCCAGTCAATTACCTATCCAACACATATAAGACCGTTGATTTCGAGTAAGCCGTTCTCTTATAATTTTATTTCAAAGTTTGAATTTTCTGAAAACTTTCGGGCCCTCTTGTTCTCAAATTTAACACTTTAAAATGTTTCTAAAATCTCGCGTATTTTTACTTAACCAAGCATGAAATCCATCAGCCGTCCGCCGGTCGTCCAGTCCACGAATTTCATCTAAAACTAAAATTTTTTGAACAGACATGACATGCACATCTTTAAAAATCAATATCTGTAGAACAAAAAACGATCAATAAATTTTAATATGTTTAAGGGTAAGATTAGAAGTTTAATATTGTGGAAAAATTTCTAAAGATGCTTGATGTACGACATCAGCACCATTTAAAAAAATTATTTTTTAATATTTTTAACAGTGAGATCAAATCAGCTTATTTCATTGAAAAAAAACCATAAGTTTGAATTTTTAGAAAACTTTCAGACCACTCTGTTCTCAGACTAAAGACTTTCTTCATAAAACACAGTTTCTTTTATTTCACCTTTACTATTGTACTTATATTCCAAGTATGAGGTCGATAAACACGAAGCCTGCCCTATCATCGAAAAATCAAACAACCGAGTCGTGTTATAGAACCGATAACTAATAAATCGAAAGTCCATACCTCCAAATTCCATATCATCGAATGGTTTTGAAATTGAAAAATCATTAGATCGAAATATCATATCATCGAAAATTCATTTCGTCGAAAAGTCATTACATCGAAACATCACATCACCGAAAATCATTCAATAGTCAATTTAATTCATAAAATCGAAAAATCATTCGATCGAAATTCGTATAATAGCATAATAAATAATATTATCGAAATATCATAACAATAATAATATTCGATATAATAAATAATTCACTACATCGAAAAATTATTCATATCGAAATATAGAGTATACCCTAGTCAGTGCTAGAAATATTGTAAATTCAAATGTCAGAAAGCCATACTGCGGCTTATTTAATTATTATATTTATTTACTGACGCCTGGGGTTCGATAACTCCACGAAACACGTAAAAAATTTTTCTGATTAAAATCTTAACCTTTAATTAGAAAAATGAAAAACTTTCGGTGATACCATCTTTCGATGCAATAACTTTTCGACAGTGTGCATTTTCGGTGTTGATTTCGATGTTGTGATTTTCGGTTATTTGATTTTTCGATGGTAAGATTTTTTATTTTTCGATTTAGTGATATTTTTTTAATCGCGCCATACCATCAAAAAATCATACTATCGAAAAGTCAAATAATAAAGTAAATAGTTTTTGGAAAAAATTCGCTTGAATGAATTATTTCCAAAAACCATACTTAAATTTTGATATGCCATTTCTTCAGCAATCGAAAATTTAGTAATAAAAAAATCTGGAATAATAATAAAAAATAAGCATAGAAATATTATATTGTTACGATTACAAAAAAAACCAGACGATTAGTTACTTCCAGAAAAATCAAATCACAACAAAACACAACAACAAATTAATGAAATGAATAGTGTTGTTATTTTCGTGGAACTTGGGTCAACAATAAATAAGATTGAAAGATTTTATAAATCAAACCAACATAACGTAAAATAATCGAATATTCTAATATTTTCTCAAGGTTTCTAAAAAGTGACCTCGAATTATCTAGAAATTTTGCAGAATTGTATATAAGCAAATTACCTCTTATAGTTTTTAATTAGTTTTATTTTAAACCTGCGATAGTAAAGTTAAAATTATGAAAGTGATTTTTAAATTAGTTTTTGTGAATAAAGTTTTAAGTGTTATTGAGTAGAAATAATTTGTGTATTATTTTGAACGTTGTGTTACTGGAAATTTCTACAATAAACCGTTGGAGTTTCTGAAGCTGTTTCTAGTTAGGAATATTCTAGTTAGGAATATTGCTTGCTGTATTGTTTCCCGTTGTTGTGGAACAATTAAGATGTTGAATACTTAATAAAGCCTGGTGTGTTTGCCAACTAATCAGTGATCGAACTCGGAAGAGATTGGGAATTACGTTCATCGAATTGAGAGTAATGCCAATTCGAAGTAAGGTTGGAAAAACGTAACAATATATTCGGATATCTGACATTTAAATTTACAATATGCCTAGCATTGAGTAGGGTATACCCTATGTTCGGATTGAATGATTTTTCGATGCAGCGATTTATTCATTACATCGAAAATTTTCGATGTTATGATAGTTCGATAGTATGATATGATTATTCTATTAAACGAATTTCAATCAAATGGTTTATCGATTTTATGAATTAAATTTTTGATTATTTGATTTTCGGTGATATGATGTTTCGATGCAATGAAATTTCGATGAAATGAATTTTTAATGATATGATATTTCGATCTAATGATTTTTCAATTTCAAAACCTTTCGATCATATGAAATTCGGTGGTATGAATTTTTGGTCTACTGATTTTCGGTTCCATAACACGATTTGATGCTATGTTGCGGACTCTATAAAAAATTATCGGGTTCAGCGTCGGTTACATGGATTCGAATTCCATTAGTTAGTATTATAGTTAGTTAAATATTAGTTAAATAATAGGTCAATAGGCGCGTAGTTAATTAATATGCCAAACAATAAAACATTGTTTGGCATATTATTTAACTACGCGAAATTAATTCTATATAAATCCTGGCATTATGGGCATGTTTTCTGATTCCACGCAAAAACACGCATTTCATGTTTTGTTGAACGTAGTTGGGGTAAAGCGTAGCAATTCCCAATACTTTAATTTCTGTATAGATATTACTATTAGGTTAATTACTAGTAAAAAAATCTACTAAAAGTATCTTCATCATCAAAATAGATAATATTTCCTTCACTAATCATTTTTTTTTCTTTTTATGGAGTTATGTACAACAACAATCGAATGAAATGAATATAATTGTTGTTGTATTAACGTTCGAAGGAACATTCCGGACTAAAGATGTAGGTTGTTCTAGATTGTACGGAATTTAGTATTTAAGCAGGTATTTTAAGCAGAATAAAATGAATTGTAAGCAAAACGTTGGACCGTGCATATAAAATCGTGCATATAGAAGTTAATTTTAAAATTAGTTTTTGTAAATAATGTTTTAAGTGTTATTTAATAAAAGTATTTTGTGTTTTATTTTGGACGCTGTGTACTGGAAATTTCTACAATAAACCGTAGAAGTTTCGAAGCTGTTGGAAGAATATTCTAGATAGGAATATTGTTGCTCTATTGTTTTTCTGTTGTTGTGGAACAATTAAGGAGTTGAATACTTAATAAAACCTGGTGTTTGTACTTACTAATCGGTGCTCGAATCCAAATAACAGGCGCACGGATTTTTTTAATTCGTAAAATGATCGAGTAAATGATCGTTTATGTTAGTAGAGATTAATTATTTTGATTTAAATATATTAACCTCTACAAGTTTAGCTTTAAATTAAACTGAGATACTTTGCAAAAAGTAACTAATAAGGGATTGCAATTAGTAAATTATTTTCTTAATTAACAAATGTAATCGTTAAATGAGCATATAAGGTCGACGAAGCAACAATGGAAAGAAGACACTTGAAGAAACTGTGAAAATATGAAGCTTGACAGATTTGCTTGCATAGTGTCTGATATACTTTTTTATAGTATATTTAGTATATAGTATTTTTGATACTATGTAAACATTTATATACTTTTATTTTTGTCAAAGCTGCAAGTCAGCGAAAATAATTTTAAGAACAACGAAAACTACTTGGAGCTGTAGACTTAGTGTTATCCCATGTTTTCATTGTTGCTCTTCTATTGAGAGTGTAAAGCTGCCCTCCACGCTTGATAGAGTTAGCGTGATTATCATAAACAAAAATAAGTTTTTAGGTTTGTTCTGTAAAATGAACGAAACGAAATGATAAAACAGCCAGCATAGAGTCCTTTATGAATAGCCAGCATAGAGCCCTTTATTAATAGAGTCCTTTATTAATGCAAAAATAAATAATGTTACAACTGGTGTCCAGTTGTAACATTAGTTCCTAATAAGAATCCAACGTTTTTAGTGCATTATTGTATGGAACATGTTTTACTTCAAAATTGTGACACGTTTCTAACCATGCATTCTCCATTTGTATTGTGATTTTTGCTAAAACCGTTCCATCCCGTTCTTCGTCGCTTCCCAGTTTGTCGTGCTTTTTTACAAAAATTGGGACTTTTTTAAAACAAGTTGTAAAAAATCGGGACTGTCCCGTCAAAAGCGGTACGTCTGGTTACCTTAGTATACACGTATATTGGCATATACGCAGCGTAATCTATTAATAAAACTAAAATATCCAAGGAAGAAATCTACAAACACACAAATATGAATCAATTATAGACCCTTGTGAGACCCTTTTTTCGAATAGACAACCACCGTTTTTTTTTCTACCAAATTCGTAAAATTTATGACGACTTACTCATTTATGTTCGCTTCACATAGTAATCACTAATCATTATAATCTGTTTTTATAAAGTATCTCTAACACTTATATATCTACAAAAGTTTTTTTAATTTCGCTGACTCGTGCGCGAATACAATTAAAGAATACAATAGCTAAACGAAAAAATACAAAAGTTATAAAAATAATTAGTAAATAAAAACATGGCAATACTAAGATATTTAATAATAAAAAATAGCATAATCATCATTGCATTAAACTTAAGAAAACTATAGTTTTGTTAAATAAACAAATTTAAGATCAAGAATAAATTTATTGTTATAGTTTATATAACAAAATAACAAAAACGGAAATGAAACAGGTCGAATGTGAGGTAATAAGATTTAAAAACTGGTTTTCTTTAGATTAATTAATAAAAGGTTGGGTAAAAAGAAATAACTTTTTTTGTTCAACGATCTTCTTATAATCTCAAGTTTTCTTATAAAACCACCGAATCAACCGAATAAAATCTAAAAACAAAAAAATTTATATATAAGTAAATTGATCGTTACTTGATCGCTAAATTCGAAAAAAAAATGAAACCGGTTTGTTATAATTTTTGTTTTTTTTTGTTTGGTTTCTTTAAAAAATAAAACTAATCATGAATCATGATATGTTCTCCGAATTTAGTTCTATACGATCACAACACATTCGTGTACCGTTATTTTTTATTATCAGATAAAGATGTGGTAAGTGAAGCTGCCAAAGTAATACATAACATTTATGGACATCTAACAAGTCCCAAAACAGGAACGAGATATGATCAATATATATTATATACTAAAAATCTAAAACTTTAGTTACATAATTTGGCGGGAAATTTGTTTTTATAAGGAAACATAATAAAAAATATTATTTTTTTTTTAACTGCTTCAAGGTTTATTATAAATTTATAATGTTTTAATATTGCGTTATTCATTCATAAGTTGTTTGAAATTTGATTGGAATATAAAAAAAATGTAAATTGGTTGTTATTATAATTTTCTTGAACATATAAGTATTTTTCTATGATAGCATATGAAAAGTTTATTTTGATCACTGTGAAAATGGGTTCTTTTCCACTATTCTGGTGTAAAAAGAATAAAAACTCGTAGTTGCTATGGTATCCTCATATAATTTTACAAAGTTTTTAAAACATAGCAACAATGCAAAATAGAATACGAATTTTAAATGTTATTTTGTCGATTTCTAATTTAATAATTTCTAAAAAATATCGTTTACATATTTTAACTATCATAGAAAAAATTGCATTTCCTACGCGAGATAAAAACATGTTACGTTCGCGAAATTGCCCCTCTCGATGCTAACGCGTCTCGAGAACATATTTTCACTCACGAAAAAGCAGCGTTTTCATCTCTTGTAGGAAAATATACTATTTTTTTCATAAAATGTTCGATGCTGTTGATAGTTTTATGGAAAATAGCAGCATAATACAATATTCCTGTGTCGTTTTGTTTAATGTGTTTGTGAGTAAACCAGAACTTTTTAATTGACCTGTTACACTAGAAAAATTATTTAAATCCAATAAAACAAACCAAATTTAATTTTTAGATCTCCAGTAATTTACTATCTTGGTTGATATATTTTTAAAGAACGAAACAAAAAATACTGAAAGGTGAAAAAAATTATAAACGAACAACCGAATTACAGTCCGGGAGGCAGCGTTGCAAATGAAAAAATCAATTTGATGCCAGTTGATATTTATAAATTATAATTCATTGACTCTAGCTGATGATAAATCTGGCGGTCAGCTGCTATAGTAGTGGGGGGATCTGGTTGTGGGGAAATCTTAAACTGATAAAAAAACGAATGCCAAAAGACATTTAATGTCGCTTCAAAATTTATATGGTTGTTTGCACTATAACAAACGAAAAAAAGGTGATCAGCTGATTGGCGGATGGGGGATTATAGGTCAGCTACTCGTATATATCTGTATAAAAATGCAATAGGGTCAAGTTATTTGAAGCCAGATAAAATTCATACAGGTAACTTATAATAATAATACTATTAAAAGTATAAAAGCAATAATCAGCTATAGGTATATCGGGCGTAAGACCGTCAACTGAGGTAATAAACATACAAAGGTTGAGTATAAATAAATGTGTGAATCCCCGATCAAACTATTTGACTTATTATTTTAATTTACATCAGGGCTGTAAAACCAACAATTATTTTTAATGGTTTGGTTTTTCGTTTTTCTCAATGGCTAAAATTGGTTTTGGTTTTGGTTTTGTAAATGACAAGTTTTGGTTTTTGTTTCGGTTTTTCTAAACAATAAATCTTGGTTTTGGTTTTGGCTTTACTATGCAATATATTTTAGTTTTGGTTTATCTAAACCCCCTAAATTTGGTTTTGGTTTCGGTTTGTTTTTTTTATATGGTATGTTATGGTTTCGGTTGTGGTTTTTCACTAAAAAATTTGTGTTTGAGTATTCGACAAAGAATTCAATAATAGTTACAGTATTTGTCAACAAACAGGGTCAGTGTTCAACTATAAATGTTAATTAATGATACATTACATACCCCGGTGGAAAGTGTTCCATTTCCGCGAAGCACCTAGGGCATTTAATAAATCTTTTGACGAGACGGATATGCAATTCCTACCATGGTTGGTTTACTATTTTTTATTCGCTTACATATTAAAGTGGTGCTTTATTACTTTGATTTGCGGCCGTAAAGTGTCACTTTTTAACCATATATTTTGTTGTCATAGTTACGTCCAAAAAAGTAAAAAACATTTTTATTTGGTTAAATTCTATAAAAAATAGAAATTTTTATCAATGCAACCATTAAATACAGCATTTCATAATCCAATTAAAATTATTGTTATTATTTGTTGTCACGGTTATACAATAATTTGGAAAAAATAACAAATATTTTGTCAAAGGTTACTTGTTCAACATATTTTGATTTTAAAATTTATGCAAATTTATAATTTTGATTTAGAATAAACAATTTTTTTCTAGATATTATGCTTGCGACGATTAAAAAATAGTATATGACGCACGGACGTAAGCTATTTTGGACTTAATGTGGGTGCAAATCTCGGCTAGCGCCTCGATTGATTTTGTGTGGTTTTCTGGTTTTGCGGTTTTGGTTTCCAAAAATCGGTTTGCAGCCCTGATTTACATCCACACCAAAACACGAAAATTCAAATATTTATTGTAATGTGGTTACATACGTGGTTAAATTCACAGACATCTCTGATATACACAATTGTGATATAGATAAACAACAAAGAAACGTCGAAGACTGTCGAATCTAAACGTTTGTCTGTATGTATGGATTTAAAAGCATTAACGACGTAAATGTGGCACGAGTTGCTATTATATTATTACGAAAACATATAATATAAAAGAAAAAATATATTTACATTAACAAATACTGTAGATGGAGCAACATGCCCACCTTGCATCAACCATTTTAACATCATACATTGCACACCTTTGGCGTCATGCTTATTTATCTGTCCATTGTCAATTGTCACTAGGGTATCCAAATTACACGAATTTGCAAGTACCCGGTTGGTCGAGTATTTAATTTCTGAAATACCCGAGTTACCCGGGTATGTGAAAAAGGAATAAAATATGTCTAGAAGAGTTAAGGTATGGTGGGGTTGCTGCCATGTAGGCTTAATATATTAAATTGCTTTTGTTAATTAGCTTTTACGAAGTCAATTCAAATAAATTGAAGCTTGTTCGATGCAAAAATTGCTTTTGGGAAATTTGTTTTATAAATAGCTGAATTTCAGCCAGTACAGAGGCTATAGCATTCAATACCAATGTTTTTACACTTCTTTTTAAAAATCTGTTTTTGTTTCATGTATAGAAACTATATTAAAAATTGCACGAATGGCAAATCATCAATAGGAATAGTTCCAATTTCATAAGATCGGTAAATTAAAAAAATTTTATCATTGATACAGATAACATTTTGATGAAATCGGTATAGCCGTTCTTGAGCAATTTAATTTCAAAGTTACATTGGATTGGCAGAATTTTCATTTTTCATGCATGTGCGCCCTACGCTCAAACTATTCACTTTAAACAATTTGTAAAATAAGTTATATTTTCTATTTTGTACATACTACTTATATGCCAAGCTTCAGAAAAATCCAAAACGGTCAAGTTTTTACAACTTGCTGTAGATTTTAGAACACATTTTTCTTCTATAGAAAAGCTTGACGAAGAAAAGATATTAGAAGCAGGGACAAATGAAATCGAAGCACAAGGCAGAATGTGAAGAAGAAACTGAAGAACGAGATAATTTTCGAAATATTTTTTTAAATTTTTATTGCTTCTATTGCTTTTAAATTGCTATTGCTTCAAACCATAGATTAACCTTCGGAACGATCAATTGGAATAAACCCCGTGAATACCCATGTGTATTATTTCTAAAAAGAATAGAAGCAGCAGGGGAAACCATTTAAAAATATCTCTAAGCTCCTGCCAATCTGCGGTTTTATAATCCCAAACAAACTAGGATTAGCTTTAAACTGTTTAGGAACTTGTAAATTTTAAATGTATAGAAACAAAATTATTATCTGATCAACCTTAAGACTCTGATACTTTAAATTGAACCATCAAAGGATCATTTACCAAAAAAAAATAAAGAAATTGGCCCCACTTTAGTCAAGAATGTTAGGAACTATGGTAGGTTGGGCTATTATCTGAGTGAAAATAGATATAAAAATCAAAAAATAATATAATAATAGTATAATGTAGTATATAAATTTTGTTTGACTAGAATGCTTTAGTTCTTTCGATAAACCCCCATCCTCTCTTAAAAACTTGCTGTTTTTAAGATCGTCAATTGAACTATAAAAAAGATTGTTCCTCACTTAGATTCAATGATCGCTCAAAACTCTTACTGCCCTTGCTGACTGACGGTCTTACCCCCAATGTACCTGCAGCTGATTGTTGCTTTTATACTTTTAATAGTATTATAAGTCATCTGTATGAATTTCATCTGCCATCGAATGACTTGACCATATTGCATTTTGATACAAATATGTACGAACAGCTGACCTATAATCTTCCATCCGCCTATCAGCTGATCACTTTTTTTCATTTGTTTTGGTGTAGTAAACATACATCATATAAATTTTGAAGCGGCATTAAATGACTTTTGGATTCTTTTTTTTTTACCAGTTTAAAATTTCCCCCACAACCACACCCCCCGCAAGTCTGACGGCTGACTCTAATTTTCTACATCACAAATTATTAATCTATCGATAAAAATTAAATTCAATCGGCACCAAAACGCCAACACAAATGCAACGCTGCCTCCCGGTCTACATTTCTTTAAAATTCATCAAAAAGTACTATCGAAACAATCCTAAAGTTTGTAATTGAAGCTCTTGAAGAAGTTAATGAAAGTTTTTTTAAGAACTTTATATATCTGTCCTCTGAATGTATGTCTTTCCCATATGAAACACCTGCTTCGCAATGAAAAATATTGATCCTTTGCGATGCATTAATACTCAAAAAAACCTCCTCCAGTTTAGTGATTTGACTTCAAAAGATCATTATTTTAAAAACTGGTCTAACTGGTCAGGGAGTTCTTCAAAGTAAGTGTGAATTTCATCCCGTAAACATTTGGTCTGCTCTTAGGAGTCATCTGATCTAAGCTTTACTTAACTTTTTCAGCATATTCCCGGGTAGGACCTGCCAATATTAAACAACGAACTAATCTCGGGCCCGTATTGGCGAGCCATCCTTGGCTAGTTAACTTTGGTTTCAGTCTAGGCCAGTTGTAAATGCCTAGACTGAACCAAGGTTCAGTTTATTTTATACCACGTTATTAACCAGTCTAATGCATTGTAAACATGTGCAAGCCATATTATGTTTATATTTATTTTTATATATGTTAGTCTTTCCTTCTACAACCTCTTTCCATTCAATTAAAGGAGGTTTGGAAAAAATTGGTTTGGTAGACCTGGCCCAAGTCGTATTTGCCAGACTTGACCCAAGCCTGGTTTGTCAGACTTGCCCCAGAACATCAGCTCAAGCTTCGGCCGTTTAAAATGTTAAGCCTGGCCCAAACCCCAAAAGTTGTGGCGCAGGATTAGCCCACGCTTAGTCCGTTAGCTTTTTCATACCCAGGTTGTTGTTTTTCACATTAAAACCTGCAAAAACCAACATTATTTTGTATGACAAAGGTATTTTAATATAAGTCATCAAGCGAGGTATTTTACAAAACAAAAAATGGAAACCCCATCTTGTTTTAAAAAACATCAAAACTGCAACGGAATTACCGACAACTTTATCTGGCAATTTGGTAAAAGGAAGAATTGCGTTACTAGTGATAGTGTAGGTTTAACTATATTACATATACACATAAAAATCATAAACTTTATCTTACTGACATAAATCAATTATAATGTAACAGAATGTTCACTTGTCATTAATTCTGGGCAAATGAAAAAGAATTCAGAAAAATTTCTTTAATGAAGACAAAACGAACAAAAAAATACTATTTTATAATGACTCAATTCATAAAATCTAAAACAGATTAGATAAATTATTTTTATTGTTTATAGCTAAATGATTTTTAATTACATTTTAAAAAATTACAATAAACTTATAATAATAGTTCAGTAAAAAAGCAAAAACATTACAATCAAATTAAAAAAAAAAATAGAGAAAGAATATTGATCTTTAACTATTACATTTGAGTTTTAATCGATAGAAAAAGTAACTACCAACATTTTTCATAAATTATACAATAAAAATAAATTGTTTTCTGTAATTTCATTTTAATTGTTTACCCGGAAATCGTGAAATCATTTTTAAACGGTATTTTAAGTTCAATTTCATTTTAGGACAATACAATAACAATTGAACAAGAAACGGGATGTAATAGTATAATATAAAAATAATAAAAATAAATATTGAACAAAAGAATAAAAAGGTAAAAGATCAAAAACAATTATCAGATTTAGACAATTTAAAAACAAAAACTATAGATTTTACACAAACATGGTTGATTGATTTATTGGCGCCATTCCAAAAATTTATGTCGAAGTTAGAAGTAACGTATATTACCCGTAAAAACGAATTAGTATTGTAGAGAAGAATAAACTTGAATTTAAATAACTGGCAACAATTAGTACACATTATCAGTTTTCGGAAATATATCTATGGTTTTTTGTGTCGAACATTTAGGAACTCATAAATTTTAAAGCAGTATGTTGATACCTACTATTAAATATATTGCGTTTGCTGGAACGAATATTATGTATTGGCGGATGACCTGTATTCAGTCAACGGTAGCACACAATCTTAGTTATGAGATATTCCTTGATGATGCCACGCTATTGCTTGCTCGAAGAAACGGGCCTCCATATAACGAACGAGAGAGAGAAAGAGAGAGTGTGAGAGAGAGAAAGAGGGAGAGAGAGAGAAAGCGGGAGAGAGAGAGAAAGCGGTAGAGAGAGAGAAAGCGGGAGAGAGAGAGAGAGAAGAGAGAGAGAGAGAGAGAGAGAGAGAGAGAGAGAGAGAGAGAGAGAGAGAGAGAGAGAGAGAGAGAGAGAGAGAGAGAGAGAGAGAGAGAGAGAGAGAGAGAGAGAGAGAGAGACTTCCAGTTACGCAGAAACAAGTACTTGATGCGATGCATAGAGTAGGAAAAGCGCCCGGTTCAGATGGAATTCCAAATGTTGCCGGTAAAACCCCAATTCAAGCGCAGATAGAACGTTTTATCGTGTGGAGGCCTGGCCATGCATCAATACGGATTCCGTAAAAAACTCGTCATAAACATGGCAAAAAAAGCGATTCAGGGTAAGAAGTGGAAAGAAGGATCTAAAAAGTATTGCTCCATAGTTACTTAATAGATATAAGAAATGCTTTTAATTCAGCACGATGGCAACTAATAATGGAAGCGCTTGATCTATTTGGATCTAATGGATATCTAGGAGCAATGGTAACCGACTGTTTCTGTAACAGGATGATAAAATACAACACTGATGAAGATCTTAAGACATACGCAGTTAAAGGTGGTGTACCACAAGTATGCGAAAATAGTAGTTAGCTTTGCAGATGATATCGCTTTGGTAGTGGTGGAAAAATATTTAGAACAGACAGAGTGTAAGTGTGGCATAGCAATTGATCAAATCAGAAAGTGGCTTATTGTAGCAGGTCTCCAGTTGGCAGATCATAAGACCGAATCAGTTCTTGTAACAAATAAGAAAAAACGTGAAATAATCACACTAACCTTGGTACGAAGGAGATTACTTCCCAGCCTAGCATTAAATTTTTTAACTTATATTCCACATCCACAAATCTTTAGAAAATCATTACCAAAATAAAATGCAGTTGATAAATTTTTCTAAATAAACTAAAAAAAAATATTTAGAAATAAAAATTAAATACTTCTAATGTTAATTCAAATAAATGTATTACTTTAGTACCATAAGGTTTTCAGATGAACACATATGTAAGTGTTTTTGTAAGCGATTAGGGATGAAAAACTTATATCATAGTAAAGAAAATATGTACAATATTTATGTAAAAAATATAATTATACTAACTACTCTTATAAAATAAATTGATAAAGGAAAAAAAAAATACCTCGGGCTAATTATCGACGCGAGACTCTCGTTTAAAGAACACCTGGGAACAGTCGGAGCCAAGGCAGCTAAATTAATAACGAGCTGCCACGTATTATGCCAAAGATAGGAGGAGCACGGCACGCAATGTAAAAGGAAATTGGTAGCCAATGTAGTAGCTTCAATCATACTCTACGGAGCACCTGTATGGGCCGAATCAACAACATTTGACTCATGCAAACAAAAAATTACGTCAGTATATCGACTGAGTTCAATTAAGGTGGCTTGTGCTTGTGCTTAGCGGCACTGTGTTCAATGAGACGGTTTGTGTAACTACAGGCATGATGCCGATAGACATCCTGGTTAAAAAGCGTCAGATAGTTCACAAATCAAAAGGGGAAGCCACTTCTATATAAGTGAAAAGAAATGCGCGAGCTAAGGCTATCGCGAGCTGGCAACCTTTGTTACCAGCTCGCGACAGCGTTAGCTCACACATCTCTTTTCACTTCTGTCTATCTGAAAAAGGCAGACGTTTCGACTCATACCATTAGTGGAGAGTTGGATCAACAGGAAACATGAAGGTAGTTAACATGACATAATTCTTAACAGAACATGAATCTGTTGAAAGTTATCTTTACAGGTTTAAGATCAGGGACTCATCATATTGTCTGACTTGTGAAGGACAACTGGAAACAGCAGAGCATATGTGGTTCAATTGCCCACGCTTTGAAGAAGAAAAACGAGAAATGTCAGAAGTTCTCCAACAAGAGTTTTCTCCAGAGAGTATAATCAGCCATAAAAAACAATCAACGAAACAATCAATTTGAACGCAGTAAGCAAATTCTGCACAAATGCTGTAAAAGAATTAAGCGAAGGTAAGAAGACTATTGCTTAAAGCATATAGAAGGAGAAGGTATTACCTAACGGAAGTATCATAGGATAGGACGAGGAAAAGATTGTTAAGGTTTAGTGAGTAGGTGTATGATACAACAACATACAAGTCTCGCACTGTTGAGTGGATTTCATTCTTCGTACATCAGTATTCTTAATAAAAAAATATTTTTTATGTACTGTTTAATATTTTACGTGATCGGTAATTATGAAAATACCTATTCCAATCACTCAAAGTTATTTTCTTTATACAAACTAAAAGAAATAATGCACAGTTCATATAACTTCTATTACTGAACATACAATAAGAATATTGATCCACAAACCTCTTTTTGCAGTATCTTATCTTATCTATAAATTACTTTATTTGGATAAAATTACGCAACTTTTTTTAACAAACTTGTCTACTGATTAATCATTTTCTTAACGTTTATTTACATGCAGACAAGCTTCTTTTAATTAAATATCAATATTTAAGTAAAAAGTAACAAGTGCTATCTATATACATAATGTTATTTAAGTAAAACTTCTTAAAACTTCTTAGTCATCATGAAAATTTCAGCTTTACTGTCGCATTTATTTATTCGTTAACATAAAATGTCTATAAATATAATAAGATTCATTTCAATTTTGTTGAACCTAACGTGTTATTCAAGTGGTATGGGGTCTGATTCATCGACCTTTTTATTTCGAGCTGAAGTGACAGACTGAGCTTCATAGAACATCAATTGTCGTAACTAATCTCATATTTGTTTAAATAGTAGTAATTAAAATAAACTCAATTACATATTAAAGTAGATAAAAAAAACAAAGAATGTTTCCTTTAAATCAAATCTTAAATGTTTAAACCACCCACACGCACACACACACACTTTTGGTATCAATTAACATTTTAACGTTCACCAAAAAAAAATTGTTACCTCGAAGATTTGTTTCCAAATAAAATACGAATTAATTAAAAATTACAATAAATTAAATTCATGTTTGGGTTGTTGTTGTTATTCGTTCCAACAAACCTAAATATACTATTCAAATGGGTTGAACTGAAAACTAGCAGTGAAATCTATTAAACTAAAAATAAAATCTGTTTTGTGGTTTCGACGTGAGTTTAACGTTTGTATTTTGTAAAAGATAGAACTTGTAAAATCAGTTTTTTGTGATTATTGCTTTAAATTGCTGCAGATATAAATGAGTTTTTGGTTTTTGACGTTGAGATTTATTATGAGTGAATGCTGTTCAGTTTAATTTGCTAGTATTTTAAGAAGGTATTACGTGTGTTAGTTACAAAGCCTTGTTATCGCATGTTACTTATGATAAGTACTTTTCAAAATATTAGATATTTCCGATTAAGTTACATTTAAATTTCTAAAAATTTTGTTCATAAAAAGTTTTATTTCCTGATTCTGCTCCACGGTACCAGGTTCCGCAATTCGTAAGTTCCGGTTCAATTCTACATCTGGCAATATCGACTCCATTATGGTTCTTGGTGACTTTAATCGGTTAGTTGGTAGAGATATTCTCGATAATAGTGAGAGGTTGACTGAGTTTGTAAGTATTCAGTATTTTCTTTCCGCATCGATCGATTCATAAGCATACTTGGGTCGCATCGAATGGAAATACTCGAAATCAAATAGATCATTTGCTAGTAACATCACGTTTTTTTAGCGTTCTAGATGTGAGCTCCGTTAGGTGTGCATACATTTGAAGTGACCACTTACTTGTATGTGCTAAGATGAATGAAACTGAATAAAATTATTGAATCCATATTGCCGAAACATTAGAAGATGGAAATATCTATGAACCCGTCGATACGTCCTGGCATTTTCTCAAAGAAGTTGTTTTAAATGCTGCTGGAGAAAATACGTTATCCAATACAAAAGAGATCGTTGTCTGAAATGTCTACGAGGACAAAACACCAGATCCATGAAGCAGAATTATATACTGGCAAGACAAGCAGATACAAAGTTATGTAGACGAACAAAGAAAAAATGGTGGAAGGGAAAGTATGAGGAGTTTGAAAACTTTAATAAGGAACATAAATCATGTAACTTCTTCCAGCTGCTTGAAACCACCGTATACGATTTTGAACAACTGAAAAACTGTTTGGAGAATATCAGTGTCGTTTTCGTGGCAAATCCAAGGTACCACCGATGCACTTTTTTCGATGAGAATAATATTGGAAAAATGCCGAGAGTTTAACACACCTGTCTATCAACTTTTCATGGCGACCAACGACTCCCTCGAACGAGAGACTCTATGGGTTGTTCTGGTTTCAAGGGCAAGCTGGTAGACCGGCGTCACTATGCAAAATGACAATACAGCTATCTCAATCCTGTGTACGAGTAGAGAACGAAATATCGAAATTTTTTAAAATAGAGTCGGGTTTAAGACATGGTGATGTTATCTCCCCTACGGTTTGTAATCTAGCATTGGACTACACAGGGTGTGATTAACATAGTGTATTACACTCTACAAAGCGTCTATGGATGACGCTCTAGATTTTTGGATAAGTGATTTTTTTTTGGAATGCAATTTGTGACAGCCAACAACCAACATATGTTCCACAGGACTGGTTTTGGAAGAAGACAACTAAATTAATGTAAGCTTATGTATTATAATTTACTGATTTTATAATTTTTTTTTCTAAATTATTAATCTTTGTAATCTAGCTAAATTTTTGGTTTGCGAATTACTATCGACAGTGTTTTGTTTGTTGAAGATTAGTGTAAATAAGAGGTTCTACATGTCAGATTCAAGTATATTTTCTTTATAAAAGTCCAATTCTCTACAAGAAAAAGACACAAATCAAATATAACAAAAACATTTTTTTTATTTTGCTTAAAAATACAACAAAATCTTTACTTACTTTACCACGCTGTTTTTAACTGAGAAAAACATCATATTTATAAACCGAAACAAATTCAATAAAAAAGAAAAAAGAACAAATTATAAATCAAGAAAAAGAAATAAGAAAATAACAAATAATTACAATTTATCTCACTCTCTTTTGATATTTATTTTATATTTATAATTTATTTAGCGTGACAATCATGCGAACACATAAAATTTTCCTCATACAAAATCGCCCAACGCGGTTAAAGAAATTTTCACTTCAAAAGCGATGAACGAACTGGATGAATAGATATTGTGTACACTTGTTTCATTTGACCAAGTAAGTAAGGAAACAATAAGTGGCAATATTGTTTTTATACCCAAGCTAGGAAAAAAACCAAATGAAGCCAAATCATACGAGATTAGATATTTAGGTGTGATCCTGGATAGCAAACTAACCTGGAACTCACACCTGAAAAATATCTCCGGTAAGGCAAACAAAGTCTTCTTCACATGAAGAAACCTGTTTGGGAAAATATGGGGTCTTAGCCCAAAAATGCTACTTTAGTTGCACCAAAGTGTTATAAAACTAATTCTAACATATGAAGCTTACAAAATGTTTATGTATATGTTTACAAAAATACAAAGGCTTGTTTGTCTTAGTGCCACATGTGCTTTCAAAACCACGCCAACGTCAGCAATGGAGATTCTTCTAAAGCTTTCTCCATTGCACCTGTAAAATCTGTAGTGGTGTTGAGCGTTCATAGACTGCAGCTCACAGAAGGGTTTAAGCCGGGCAATCTAACCGAACACCATAAAATCCTTGCTTAATTACAAGCTGAACTGCTTACATACCATATGTCGAATTGTACACTGAAAAAAAAATGTATGTAAAATTAACGAAAATCTCCGTTAATTCAACAGACAATTATGTTGTTTTTGATCCTACAAATTGTTTGTTAAATTCAACAATTTATGTCAGTAGATTTTGCTTTGCAAACAATTTTTAAGGAACAGTTGGAAAATTCAACAAACAAGTCTGTTGATAAAATTACGAACAAAAACAACACTTTGACAGTTAAAATAACGAACAAGTCTGTTAAAATACTTTAACAAATAGACTTAACAGTTTTCCGTCAGTTTTAACAAACTATAGTCTGTAAAAATAAAATAACAACTTGTTTGTTAAAAAAACAAATACTGTCTGTAGTCATAAGTCAACTACAGTCTATAATTCTGAAAAATAAAAATTGCAAAAAAGAAAACATGATTTTGTATTAATTAAATTAATAAAATTTTTATTTTAATTAATAATTAAGTTTAAATTTGTATTTTTTAATAGTTAAAATTAAAACAAGATATTCTAAATATGAATCATAAAAAATTAAAAATACGTTTCTTGTTAAATTAAGAGTTTTATCAAACTATATACGTATTTGAAGCTATGCTTTTATCGATGTAGTATACAAAACAATAGGTTTTTATAATATATTTCGGGCGATGAATGCATAGCTTTTGAAATAAGTATGTTTATCCTTTAAATTAATGTATTTATTAAGTATTAAGTAATGTTCAGTCAAATCTTATATCGAAAATTTCTGCTATTCTATTGTTTGTATTAAATCTTATTTTACTGTTAAAAAATTTCATTCACAAAATAGAAAAATTGCTTAACTTTTCGATAAAAGATTTTACTGAATAGACGACCCTCATATCTATCAAACAATATTTAATTTTTGAATTTGAATTAGGAATAGCTGGTGTAATTTTGTCATTCCTAGTTTTAATTTCAAACAAATATCGTTGTATAAATGTCCAACGTTTTATTGACTCATCAGGATATTTTAAATTAAAAACAAAAAAAAATTTGAAACAAATGTTTAAACATTGGATAACATATTTAATTGAGTCAAAATAAATTATAAAGCTTTTTAAATTATATAAGTCGTCTCCAACAAAAACCATAAATGGCAGAATATGGTGCTCCTTTGATATCCACTGCTCAAGTCGAATGGGCACCGAATGGGAATCGAGTATAGAATATGTTTTTTTTCTGTTGAGATGTTGATTTTATTTGCGTTGGCTGTATAATGTCATGAAGCAGCTTTAAAATTGCCAAATTTCGTGATCCTGAAAAAAAAAACATTATTATCAAAACAGAAAAGTAGCGACAGTTTGAATAACATATACCTTTATTCAGATCTTTTTTTAGCATAACTTCTAACAGAAAATCATTGTTTGGTTGGGATTTTAAATCCGTTTCAAGTATAGGAAATATTTTTTCTGCAACTGGTCCCATTTACTGTAGAAAGTGGTGTCAGCATCTTTAAACTGATATTGAAAACCAATATCTACCTGTGTGCAAAAAAATTCATAATGTAACAATTTTTATTTATTTTATACAAAAATAAAAATTAGGTAAAAATTTAATGCAATTAAAAGTTCTTACTAGTAAAAAGCCGCCCATTGGTAGAACAGTTTTTTGATTTTCATTGTTTTTAAAATATTTCCGTCGATATACAACAGTATTCCTTCTATCTTTTAATAATAACATCAAATGGATTTTTGTTGTTTTGCAACCATGCCATTATTTTAGCTGCATCTATTTCGCTGAAAAAACATTTACCTGTGCAATACTAAAACTGAAAATACGCTAGTGACTACCTGTGGGTTCCATGTCTTCTTGTTCATCGTTAACTTCCTTAAATTTATTTGCTTTTTATGAAATTAACTTATATGTCTTCTAAAAACATTTGATTGACTATAAGTTTGGTTTCAATCTTCACATTTAAAAAAATTACATACATGTTTTTGCTTCAAATGTAAAAAATAAAGTTCGACATTATTAATATATTTACAACATTTGAAACAGCTTACCATGATTAAATTAAATTAAATTATTATCGCAAGCTTCTTTATAACATTTTATTTCTAATACACATGGAGTAATAAATTTTAATATGGTTTGACACTATGTATAAATAATTTTTTTGTATTTTATAGAATTCACTTTAATTTAACTTTAAACTTAGCTTTGCTTACTTAACTTTAACTTACATAACTTTATTAAAATTATTTAAACTATTTAACAAATAACACATTTATTTTTATAATTTCGTATACAGTTTAAGAAGTTTTAAAATCTATTGATTTTAAAAACGCATATATGACCGTCATATGTAAATTTTACGGACGGATGGCAAAATCAACTAACACGTGTCTGTTGATTCTAAGATAATAAAATAACAACTGTATGTAACATTTACGAACAGTCTGTTAAATCAACTAACAATTCTTTTGATCGATTAAAACAAATGACTGCGTAGTGCAGTGATTTTTTTGAAATTCCTTATCTAAGATTCAAAATAAAATAAATTTAAACATCCTTTGATACAAATTCTGTATTTAGTTACCTAAGATAATTCCTAATATTAATTCCTAAGGAAAAATCAAAATTAGACCAAAACTAGATTCTAATTCTTTGTTACCACATATAATAAAAGCATTTTAAGTTAATTTTAATCAACAATTATTAAAAAAAACCTAGAAAAATCGCACAATAGTCTGAATATATGAAAAAAATCTACTCAAAGTTATGTTGTATTAGTAATAACAAACATCATCAACGAAAAACGTTCGTAGATTTTGTTAAACAAATTTAACAGACGCGTTTGTTAAAAAATAGAATCTAACAGACACGTATGTTGAAACAATGGTATTCAAATAACATGTCCTTTGAAAAAAATCAACAGCCAAACGCTTGTTGAATTTTACATACAAATTTTTTTAAGTGTATTCAACAATGGAAATCAACGTACAGTTCGTAAATGTCGTTAAAAATATTTAACAAACATGTATGTTGAAAATAAGAAATTAACAGAAATGTCCTTTGAAACACTCAAATTCAAACAACATGTCGTTTAAATAAATTTAACAGACAAATGTTTGTTGAATTTTACCTACATATTTTTTTGAGTGTATGCCAAAAACAATAGATTTAGACAGACATTTTGATGTCAAGATATTGGCCAGAGATCGTATTAAAAACTATATACGGTCACTGCCACATAACGCCAGGTACACAGGTGATTCACAGATGGTTCTCGAATCAATGAGGGCATAGGAGTAGGATTGTTTGGTCCTAGCACAAAACGAACGGTTGCACCACAACAACAATATTTCAAAGCCGAAATTTTTGCCATTAGCAGTTGCGCTTTGCTATGTGCTGAAAGACAATACCAAAATATTGAAATATATATTATCACTGACAGCCAAGCAGCACTCTTGGCATTAAAATCTACCCGCTTTGATTCAAAACTGGTATATGGGAATGCTACCAAAATCTACTAAAAGTTTCCTGCAATAATAGAGACACACTTGTGTGGGCACCCAGCCACTTAGGAATACAAGGAAATGCTATTGCTGACGCATTAACAAAGCAAGTTGCCAATAAAAAGTTTGTTGGACCGGAACCATGCTTCGGAATGGCCAAGAGTTCGCTCAAAAGCACAATCCAAACATGGGAACAGGAGCAAAATGCTAAATTATGTAGAAGCAGAGAGGCACTAATACACTCCAATAAGTTTCTAGGTAACCTACCTGTTTCACCCTTAAAAACAATCGACTTAAACAGAGAGTGTCTAAGAATTTTAACGTGGTGCGTTACTGGACATGGTGTGTGAAATAGATAAGCTCCTCGTGCTGCACCCTGGATTACACAAATAGTCTATTTCAACTTGGTAGCCAAACATTTCATTTTGAACTCTTGGCTGTGATACAAAAAAAAAAAAAACAAAAAAAAAAATAAATATGAACAAAAACCAAAATCAAAATCACAATAACAACGGTACTTTTCAGCACCATAAGACAAAAAATATTGGACCTTCAGTCCGTATTTTGCAATTGAACATTGAAGGCATAAGCAAGTCAAAAACTGAACATTTACAAAGATTATTAAAAGATTACGACATCGACGTTATAATTCTGCAAGAAGCGCATGAAGCGCAACTTACCTCTAGAGCAAACATTGTTGGTTACAAATTAATTAGTGCTATTTACCATCAATCATATGGATCTGCCACGTATGTTAAGTCAGAAATCCTGAACTGCACGCACGTACTTACACAGACGGACAACGATATACATCTTATTGTTGTTGATATATCGGACACGAAAATTGTAAACGTATACAAGCCTCCAAATACAGGATGGCCAGCTGCTACTCTACCATTATTTTATCATCCAGCAATATATGCTGGTGGCTTCAATAGCCATCACACTCAGTGGTCCTACTCAAATAATAATACCAATGGCGTGCAACTGACCGACTGGGCGGATGATAACAACATGTTCCTGGTATATGATGCGAAAGACTTGAAAACCTTTAGATCTGCAAGATGGCGACGTGATTACAATCCCGACCTCTGTTTTTCCACAAAAAACGAACAACGTAACCCTATTCCAATATCTAGGTCTGTCTTACAAGGTTTTCCACGCTCTCAACATCGTCCAGTAATTCTTGAGGTAGGAATCCAAATTCCACTCGTTAACTCTACTCCTCAACCTAGATGGAATTTTAACAAAGCTGATTGGGATAAATATAGGATGAAGTTGGATGCAGTGATTCGCTGGATCCAACCCATTCCTAAAAATTACGATAGATTTGTTGGAGCCATCATCTCAACTGCAAAGAAATGCATCCCAAGAGGCTTTCGTGAAGAATATATTCCTGGCTGGAGTAAAGAGAGCGATATATTATATGAGGAGTACCTTAGTAGTGGTGAGGCAGACGTGGCTGATGACTTAATATACTCACTGGACGCCGCGAGAAAACAAAAGTGGATTAAGGCTGTTGAAAACATTGATTTTTCCCATTCAAGCAGGGAAGCATGGAGTCTCCTACGGAAACTGGGTGGCTCAAACTCAATTACTCGTGCTAACAATGAAATAAATCCAGAGGACATTGCAAATCACATAGTAAATATGTCTCGTGCTTCTATTAATCGCCTTCATAAGAGAACAATTAAACGCAAATTCAGAGAAATGAAGCGCAATTGCTCGTCTCCATCGAAGTATGCGAACTCTTTTAGTAGCGAAGAACTAGAATCAGCTCTGTCCCAAACAAAAAACGGAAAAGCAGCTGGCTACGATGGCATTTTTCCAGAATTTCTTAAGAATGCTGGAAAGAATGCTGGAAAAAATGTAAAACAGTGGCTAACTAAATTTTTCTCAAATGTCCTAGAAACCGGCAACCTACCAAAACATTTCAAGACTACGAAAGTGATAGCGATACTTAAGCCAGGTAAACCATCCAATGAACCAGGAAGCTATCGCCCGATTGCCCTTTTGAGCACCTGCTATAAATTGCTAGAACGGCTCATATACAATCGTATCGCACCGATATTGAATGACCAGATCCCAGTCGAACAAGCTGGTTTTCGTCCCAATCGCAGTTGCACTGACCAACTGCTCGCTCTAACATCCTATATCGAAGCTGGGTATCAAAAACAACTAAAAACAGGCGCAGTATTCATCGATCTTACTGCAGCATATGACACGGTCTGGCGAATTGGGATTACATATAAGCAGTTCAATGCAATACCTTGTAGCACCATCTCGCGTTTAATTAACAACATGCTGAGTAATCGTGTATTCATCTAAATAATTCCTGCAGTAGGTCTAAAATGCTTAACAATGGTTTACCACAGGGTTCCGTCCTGGCGCCATTACTTTTTAATCTGTACATTCATGACATTCCTGACACAACATCAAAGAAATTTGGTTACGCTGATGATTGGACCCTGGCCACTCAAAACAAAGACATGGGTGTTTTGGAGGATTTGCTCTCAACTGACCTAGCGATAATGAATGACTATTTTCGAACGTGGAGTTTATTTCCCAATCTAAGTAAAACCGAGAGCTCCTGTTTCCACTCAAACAACAAACTGGCAAAACACGAACTATCAGTGTTATTTAACGGCACTGTCATTAAATACAATCAACAGCCAAAGTACCTGGGCATTACTCTCGATAGAACTCTTTCTTTCAAACTCCACCTAGAAAATACGTCACAAAAACTTAAAACGAGAAACAATATATTGCACAAACTGGCAGGCTCTACATGGGGTGCTACTCCAGCTACCCTCCGAACAACTGCTCTAAGGCTGGTTTACTCAGTGGCTGAGTATGGCGCACCAGTCTGGTTGAATAGCACACATACTCAAAAAGTTGACTGCCAGCTGCATGCTACGATGCGTACTATAAGTGGTACTATCAGATCCACCCCTGTACCTTGGCTCCCTGTGTTAAGCAATATCGCTCCACCTGCACTCAGACGCTCGCATGCTCTCATGCGTGAACATAAAAAGGTAACCAACAACACCACGTTACCCTTGCACGAATATTACGGTGACCACACTCGTTGTCGATTGAAGTCAAGAAAGCCTCCACATAAAACTGCCAGCAACCTGCTGGCAACTGATTTTAATATCTTGGATGCCTGGGACACCTCCTGGCAACATTACAACACAACTGGCCTTTCTATTACTAACCCGACTTCTACCCAACCTGGTTTAGATTTGCCACGTCATACCTGGACTACATTAAACCGAATAAGAACGAATCATGGACGTTGTGCTGATTCTTTCTACAAGTGGGGCATTTCAGAGTCCCCTGAGTGTGACTGCGGCGCTCCACAACAAACTATAAAACACATTGCAACTGTGTGTCCAATTCGACGTTACAATGGCAACATCTCAGACATCCATTTGGCTACTCCCGATGTAGTAGCATGGATAGACTCGCTCGATGTAAACATCTAATGTTCAAATGTACTGCCCAATGTTCAAATATTTTACTTTTTAATTTACTTAAAAGACACGCAATCAAATCGATTGTAAGTTCATTTAATGTGTATCCATGTATTGTTTTAGGTAGATTTCATAGAAGAGTCTACCTATTTTTAAGTTTAATTTTTTTAATGTGTCACAAAAAAAACCATACGCTAAATAAACTGGACATGGTCCTTTAAACCACCATCTTAACAAAATGGGCCTTGTTGTTTCCGACAGGTGTAGATTCTGCTACTCGGACGCAGAAACGATGGAAAATGTCATTTGCAGCTGTCCTGAGCTCTGACTTATAACACAATAGACCTTCAAGTCGCAGTGTTACTTGAAGAGTAAGTTTCAAGGCCCTCCAATAAAAAAAAAATTAACGAATTGAGTGAGTTAAATTTTTTAAATATTTTTTTCTATTTTGCGTCTAAAATAAAGTCATTTCGATACCCAAATGCGTATCGAAATGGCCTTCATTAAGATACGCAAAGTTTTGTTTTTCAAGGTTGGTCACATTGGTCATACAAACGTCAGTGAAAGTTAAAACGAATAATTATATAAATAAAATTATTCTTATTAATTAATCTTATTATTAAAAAACAATCTAAATTAGTGTTAAATATTTTAATTGATTAAAATAATTAGTAATAATAACAAAATATCAAATTGACATATTTTAATAAAATACACATTTTATGAAAGCTCTAGTTTTGCAACAAAAAAATATATAGAAATATGATGAAACGCAGAGCTTACTATTTTGAATTGAAATTTTTAGAAATTTTCTTTAAAACATTAAGACATAAAAAATATTTTTTAAAATTTCAAGACAAAAAATGCAAAATAGAAAAAATAGTATAAAAAACTCGTTTCATAAGACGTTTTATATCACTTATCCTTTAGAAAACTCCCCGCTGCGCGGGTCGTTTTCTAAACAGATTGCGTGCGATAAAATCGTCGATTATGAAACTAGTTTCTTAATATACTATATCAACGCTTAAATCAACGATTAAGCAACAGCATACTTAGATATAAAAGCTAGAATTGCTGCAGGAAACCGAACTTTCTATTCAATTAAACCTCTCCTTGGATCATTAACCTCTCCATGTGTCAACTAACACCAAAATCAAGTTATACAAGACATAGACGTCACAAACGTGGACCCTTACACAAACTGACGAATTACATTTATCTGTATTTGTGTAAATATTAAATCAAACCGTTTTTTGCATTACTAATACTTCCGCTATCATAACATTTTACGTAACAAACTTAATAGTTATTTCCATCACGAATTTTCGTATGTACATATTTTCTTCAAGTTTTTGTACTCACAGAATACGAAGAGTTTTGTTGTTTTTGAAATAAAATAATAAACGTTTTGTGTTTTCAACTTAACTAAAAGCAAGACAAAAAATTTTGAAACAAAAATCAAATTCAATAAAGTCACGTGCTAATGAAATTTTTGTGGAGGTACATAAAAATTGGTGGATCTTTTGTTGCGCTTTAACAAAATACCGAAATAACACGTTTCATTTATTTTGTTATTGGTTGTTGTTGTTGTTACACAGCTTAGTCATAAATAATAATGTGCATATTTTGTTTGTTTACTTTGCAGTGTTTCATGGGTACAGATCCTCTATATTGGGAAAATTTTGCTATATTTCGAATTTCAGATCCAGAAAACTTTGGAAATTTTCATATCAGGTATGGTTTCGTCATAGAAAATTAAAGTATGGAGTGTTTTTCAACCACGTCGCTATGGAAATCTTGTTTACCACTTCAAACTAAAAGATGTTATATAATTTTCAATGGTTTCTAACTGTAATTTAATTTTAGCCACAAATTTAACGAACCCTAAAAACCACGTTTCTGAGGTGCGCGTCGTTTATTTTCGTCGTTACCTGACTATCTTTGGAAACTATTTTCTATTTACTTTTTGTTTTTTATTGTTGTCTATCGTACTATAAAATTCGTAGTCGAATTCGTTTAGAATTGATTTTTATAGAGTTTTGTTATATTATTTTTTTCTATTGGTAATATGCGAATTTGATTGTTTCTTGAATTTATTTGGGTGAAATTTAATTAATCACGTGATTTTGTTGTTGCTGGACTAAACTCAAGACTTAATTAATAATGGATTGATCTTGTTTGAAGTTAGTAAAAAAAATAACAAAGAAATGAAATCCGAAGACATGTTGTGAGTAGTTATTTGTAATGAATGCAAATAATAGTTATTTATGTTATAAGCCGCTTATAACATAAGCAGCCTTATAAGTTATAAGGTCTGCGCATCCAATGTTACGACTAGCACCATAATAATTGACGTTATGATCCGTATATTACCTGTAAAAGTCGCATTCTTCTCTTATGATATTTTCATGTAATTTTACAAAGACTTTGTATTAATGATTAAAGGAAGTGTGATAAAATACAATATAAATTTTGAATAATATATTGTTGTTTTCTAATTTAATAATTTATAACTAATATCGTTTATATATGATAAAGGATTTCCTACGCGAGATAAAAACGCTTTTTGTTCGTGAACTTACACCTGCGCGTCGTCTGAACAAATATTGACAAACACAAAAAATGACGTTTTCATCTCTTATAGTTATACTTTTGACATTTTTTGACACTTATTGTGATTCGCCGCCTTTAGCTATCGGCCTCGCTACGCTCGTTCATCAAAACTACATACTCATCACAATAAGTATAACATTATGGCCTGTTAAAAAAAAGCATTTGAGTACGCCTTTTCTAAAATGAAATGAGAAGATTTACGTTACATCCGTAACATGCGCATAAGCTTAATTTATTTTAACATGCGCACAACCCTAAATTATCCAGTCGTCATCTATAATAATTTTAATGTTGTAAGAAGTAAAATATAAAAAAAATTGACCTAATTATTTAATAAATGAATCTTATACAAAATAATTTAGCTATAAAAAATTACAGAACCAGAGTCCATAACAAATTTTTCTATTTTATTATGCATTAATTTTGTCGATTTAAATATTATATAAAATTACAAAGAAATTAATTAAGTTTTTATAAAAATTATTGTTTATGTATTCAATAAATAAAAATGCAATAATCGTTTTCATAATTTTTTTGTTATATTTCTGCTCTAATAGATTTAAGATTGGTCTCACAATAAATTATCTTTGAAATATTATGAGCAAGAAATATGTGACTGCAGAGTGAAGGAAAATAAAAGTTTTGTAAACGATATCTAAATTTGTTTTTTTTTTGACACATTTAATGATTTTGTGACACACTTCCGGTACAGTCATCGAACCCATCGTCCTTTCGGCTTTTACTATTAACGAACCCAATTTTAAAAAAGGGGGAAAGATTTTTATATTTGGCTCGAGATTGTAATACTTGGGTTTTTTCAGACCAAAGTAACTATTCGATATTTAATGTAGTGAATGAGTAATGACGTATAATATGTGGTAGTATTGTAGTTTGTTTTGTTTTATTTTATTTTATTCCGAAATTGCATAAATAATAGTAGTTTTTTTCCCCAAACGAATGGCGATCGACCAAATGAAAATAAAATTGGCGTGCTAGTAAAATGTAGTAATTCAAAAAATGGCTTTCATTGAAAAAAAAATTTCTTTATTTAATGAGATGAATGACATTGAATATTATCAGCTATTTTTGAGTATTCGGCTTCATAATTACTTTCAGCTAAACGTAAAATATCATCAAGATGATTTTCAGTTATATGTGTACGGTATTTAGATTTTACATAATTCATATGAAAAAATGACGATTCACATAAATATGTGGACCCCATGTATGCATTCTAAGATAGACATGGTATATAGACAAGTAGATATTTTTTAATGGAAATAAAGTTCCATATATCAAACTGATCACACGGTTTCAAGCCAATGTCGTTTTGTAATTCATTTAATTGCAGTTCTTTGCTACCTATATCCATACTAAATGTTTTTTCGATTAGTGCTGCATTTTTTTCTATATTTATTTTTAAAAATGGTGAAGTAATTGGACGAAGTATTTCAAAGTCTACAAATCTATGTTTAAATTGGAGAAAAATGCTTTCCAAAATATTACTAAATTGTTGGTAATCACACATTTTTATATTTGACTTAATTTCGTCTGTTAAATTCGAAAAATGAAATTTAATCTTTCAATACCTAGTATTTCTCAACTGTTATTAGTCGAGATAACTATTCAGAAGCTCTTTTTATTTAGCTAAACGATTCCTTTCAATAACTACAACTGAAACAACCTAATATTTTCCAACCCAAATACTCCTATAGATCCATAATGCTTCTATACTTCTATTTGAAAGTAGCTGAATCTGGATTCACTCAGAAACATGCTCTTCAAGGACCTTGCTGCGAAAGTAGGGCATATCCCAAATTTTAGACTTTACTCTTTGTTTCTAGTCAAAAGTGTTTCTCATAATATGTTTTTTAAAAATTGGATATCCAAATGTATTAGTCCCTGGTCCCACGCCGATTTCATTTCATGATAACCACATATTTTATGCTTCGCGAGGCTTCTGTCCTTGACGAGTTCGAAAGCTAATGCTATTACAATATTTTTTAACTATGGAGAGTGGAAATTTGTTTTAAAACACGAGGGTAACCTTGTCCGACAAAAATTTGTCTCCTATTGTCGAGTCCGACAACCCAAACATGTCAAAATGTCAATTGTCGGACTCGACAATAGTAAACACATTTTTGTTGACAAGGTTACCTTCGTGTTCTAAAACAAATTTCCACCCCCTATAGTAAAAACAAAATTGTGGTAGCAAATTTACAAGATCGAGGGCAATCGGCATTTTTCGGAGCTTGCCGAACGAAAAAGCGGCCGAATCGAGGAAAATGGCAGAACAAAAGTTTTCGGACTCGTTAAGGACTGGCGCCTCACAAAGTATAAAATATGTGGTAATCATGACATGAAATTTGCATGGACCCAAGCCCAGGGACTATAACATTAATAATAACCAAATTATTTATCATAACAAACTGGTTAAATTGAATCGATAAAAACTGACTAAATAGTGAATACACACAGCGCTTTGTATTTAATTTTACTATTTTTTTTTAACAACCCTACAGCACTACGACCTAAAAGATCTATTGTTCATTCATATTATGCTGCTTTGCGTTGAATTCATAATATGCTGCTTTCTGAAATATTCTATGAGTACATGTAACATGGTATACAATGTTTATTCAACTCACATAAGAGATTTCATTAAAACAACGTCGATATTATAAAACTAAAGAAACGAGTTTGAAATAATTTTATTCAACTTACCATACATTTTTCCTTCATCGGACAAAATAATTTTTCGTCGTCCACATGGTGGATATATAGCTAGTGCTTCTTGAAAACTTTGTTCTATGTCCGGACTCCATACACCTTCTGCATCAGCAGAAGATAAATCTTTTTCATCCTAAAATTTATTTCGAATGGAAAATGATTTTGTTAGATATTTTATCATCTATTGTATTGATTTTGGAAGGTCATTTACATCACTTACATCACTCAGGTCACCGACATCTAAATGTTTAGAGTCGGCACCTGTTCCGTTTGTATCAGCTGAACCCAGGGGGCCTGGTGGTCCAGCACCAACCGGTGTCCACGGTGATGTTATTGTGCCGGCTCCAACAACACCGTCTGAAAAGAAATAGTTAAACAAAAAATTAATTAGGTATTTAGATTTTAGAAAAATAGCACTATTCTAAAATAGAAAATATACCAACAAAAATATATTAATGTAAAAATTACGCAACTAGAGATCTTGATATTGGAAGTGGATTTGACAATACTATCTGATACATATAAATTGTTCTTATTATTGTTATTATATTTTACACCGAAAAAAATTATTGTTAATTTTTGTAAATAAAAATAAATTGAAATCTCGATTAGAAGATTTCCCCTTTAATGTATGTATTGTGATCAATATCATATCATTTGTCATAGTCATCGAAATTATCATTGCCATTCAATAAAACAAATTTGAATAGTAAGAGATAAATAAAATAAGATAAAATTTCTAACGATATTTTGTTTTCAAATTTGGCAAAAGAACTTGGTGATATAGAATGCATGAACGAACGAATAAATAATTTATTCAAATGAGGGTCGGCAGTTCAGAAGGGAGGAAATTGAAAGAATTTTTATAGAATAATAATAATAGAATGTGGAAGTAGTTTAAGGTTATTATTTTGATGTTTGTTTTTGTTCGTGATATCAGCAGATGTGGCAGTGGTAATATGAATTTGTTTTTATTTTAAACTGAATATGTAGGAGAGATATACAGGACAACTTTATAGGAAACATTATAGATTTAAAGTAGGTTAAGTGTTATATAATGATTTTATTGATTTCAATGCGTTTATTGTTTGTAAAGAATTATTGATAATGTCAAACACTCATTTAATGCAAACGTACATGTCGTATGGTATTATACCAATCTTCGCAGCCAGATTAGGTAAAAAGAAATCCTTTAAATACCTTAACCTACTAATTAAGAAAAAACTAAAACTCGGCTTAAAAATGGTTATAGAGGCCAGCTGAAATGTCCAATATTAAACAGAAATTTAACTTTTAAAAATGAAAAGTGGAAATATTGTTGTGACAACTGATAGTTGAACTGTAGATATATAGTCTATGTGATAAAGATTACCGAGTTTTATGTATGGAGAAAACATGAGCCACGAGTTGTGATGAAGCGGTCCGAAAAAAATTCTACGCACAGTCCTAGGAAAATTTCATAATTTTTTTTTGCATGATATTTTGCATGTTTCAAATGTACGAAAAAAAGGAAAAGTATATAAAATTGGTATCACAAAATATTTTCTAATTCTCTATAGAGATTCCTTATTTGCATACATTTATATGCCCAATTTTAGTTTGGTTCTTGTTTAGTTATCCATGCTTTAAAAAAAAAGAAAAAAAAATTTGCGTTCATGAACACCTCAGAACATATATTATTGTCGGACCGATGTCTCAAAAGGATTATTGTGTTGTTGTGAAAAAAATTGTAATGCCTACTTACTACACATGAACCATATTTAACAATCAAACAAAATGATAAATACTACTAATCTATTTGATCACCACCAAAAACCATAAAATACAAATAAATATAAAAATTGTGAGATTTAAACGAAAATGTTGTAATTCAAGGGTTTTTAAACAAAAAAAAGAAATTGTTGAGGATGATGGTTTAGCAGTTGACACAATAATAATAAAAAATTGTTGAAATAAAACTGAAAATTTTAAAAATTCCGCCTCACACATTCAAGTTTCTAAGTAATATTATTTTGTAGGAACAATTTTACAATATTCTCTTGGTATATAAATTTTAAAGCAAGCTTTTTTTAGCTATAAGAATAATTTTTTAAACGATGGTTTTCTTTTGTTTAGGGGGCAAAATTATTACTGAATTATGAGATTGGTTTGATAACATGGTTTTAAAAGTGGTTTGGTGAAAATAAAAATTTTAATAAATAAAAATTTTAATAAAATTAATAAATTTATGTTTATTTAAGAGAAGAAAGAGTTAAATTCCATATTATAATCACAAACTGAATAAAAAATATAGCAAGATCACTTCGCGAGTATTAACCACAACTATAACTTTAAATTTTATAACGCATCGTTCTATGGAACCATCGACCAGACAATTGTATGAAATGCAAAAGATTTCCATAATCGTCAAATTCTAGAATATCTAGAATCGAGTGTTTTAAAGTGTTCAAGTAAAGCCAACAATAAAAGGTTCTTCTGGTTCAAGCAACTAAGAGGCCAAAAAATTGAACAGATAACCCCTCTACAAACTAATTTGTGTATCAGCAATTTTTCCACTTTGTAATCAAAATTGCTACTTATTTACATTTAAAACAAAAACCATCAACAGATTAAAAACGATAAAAACAAATGAACCACTTAGTTTTTCTAATCAAATCCCTTCCTTCAATTCACAATCAATTAAATTTTTGAAAAAAATAAACAAAAATTAATTAAATTCAAATCAATGCAATCTAAACATCATAAAAACTCTCAACAGCTTAAAAATTTACTCCGAAAGTAATAATCTTTTATGAGTACATATTTATTCTTTGAATATCATCCTATAATCATTCAACCATAATCATCCTCTCATCCATCTACCCTTTAAAATCACAAAAAAAACATATTATACATACATATTTTCAATGATTTTCTTTTTGTTATCATTCACTTCAAAAAAACATCATCAACATCATCATCATCGTCATCATCATAATAATATCTGACAAACAAAAATTTCCGACATAAAACAAACAAAACGAAAGAAAAAAATATAAATACATTTTCCCGGTTATTTTCCAACAGTAGTCTTGTGTATTTATATAATAATTTTTTTCTATTTTACTTTTTCATTCCACCGGAAAATCAAATAAAAATAAAACTCGACTCAACAACATCACAACAATAACAGAATTATAAGGAAAATGGTTTTGTATATTAAAAAAAATGAAAAAAAAAAAAACAACAACAAAAGGAAGAATTTTATTTAATTTTCTTTTTTTTAATGTAGCGAAGGGTTGGGAGTAGTTTTTTTTTAATTTTGTTAGCTATCCAACGATCAAAATAAACTGGATATGAAAAATGTAAAAAACAACTGGAAACAACTATAAAGAACGTTGTGTTACGAATTGACCCATGGCTATAATAATCGATTTCGCACGGTCAATAAAGACAGGACTCAGGAGTATTTATAGTTGATTTAAGCTCAACTGATTTGGTTATGAACAATAACCTGCATTCTGACTTTAGGCGACAGACGACAACAAAAGCCCATCTCCCAAATAACTCTCTCTCTCTGGCGTTAACATCAAATGGAGGGATTTTGCCGTCTGTGCAATCAGCTTCCATTCATCTCGTTCCATGACTAGGTGACCCCAGTTTTGACATCCTATATCACAAAGGTCTTGTGTGATGTCATCACGCCAGCGTTGTTCGTTTTTTATTTTCGTAATTTTTTTGCAATTGGCAAAGTTTTTGCAGTTATTTATTTTTTTATAAGTTGGAAAAATTTTAATATGTATTTTGTAAATTTGTAAATATTTGATTTATTTTGGTAAACTGTTAAATTTTGAAAAATTTTTGTAATTTGTGAAATTATGTTAATCTTCTAAAATTTTGGTAATTTATTAATACTTTTTGCAACTAATTAATTTTTGAAATATTGTTATTTTAGTAAATTTTTGTTATTTTAGTGAATTTCTGTATATTTTTATGAATTTTTTTTGAAGTATTTTTGAAATTTACAATTAGTTTTTTTTTAAATTTTTGAATTTAGAATCATTTTGTTTGCTAGATTCAATTGCCGATCCAGCTCGACGACTACCAACATCCAACTCAAGTTTGATTTTTTTTTAACATAAATTTTCTTTTACCATTTTTTTGTATATTCTGCAAAGTTTTTTTTTAAATTTCATAATTATGTAAAAAATTTATGAATTGAAATTAGAAAAAAATAAGTTGATACGTTGCTTCCGGAAGGTCAAATTTTAGAAGTATTTCAAATGATTGTGTTCTTACACACAATTGAGTTGAGAAGTATAGTGACTCGAAGATCTCTATAGTAAAGTACTATAGGTAAAGAGGACGGATAACAGACATGGAATATCTTGCCCATTACAGGACAGGACGAAAGGAGGAAGCTGACCATATTCGTCCTGAGAATCTTAGAAAAAATGAAGAATTGAAGTGGGAGCCGGGATCGACCCCAAACCACGAGATAGACTCTCAGGCTCTACCGACTGATTTAGCCGGGCCTGACAAAACAAAATTTACCAAAAACAAAAAAAACACAGGGACAAAAAGAACAAAAATACTGACAATAAAAAAAATTAGAAGGATCCAAAAAGATATAGCAAAAAAAAAAAATCAAACAAAAACTTGAGGAGGAAATGAGAAATCTATTTGCACAGGTAGACCGTAGGGCGTAGAATAATCGAGATGATTGAAAAAACCACAAAATCATAAGCCAAAAAAATGTAGCCTAAATACATAATTAACAAAAAGGGAGTTTTGGAAGAGTATTTCGGTGAAATCGATGGATGACCAGGGGACAGAGGTGGTTTAACTATGGCTCAGAAAGCCAAAGTCTAGCATTTTTCTTCCTCTGTTACCTGGAAAGCCAATGGCACCATCGAAACACCCTGTGTTAAGAATAAAAAGCTTTGTTTTTGGATAGAGATCGTCAGTCACAGCAGCCCGAACGATAGGCGATTCATTTCCTTGTTATCGTCCACTGGTCTATGCTCTTCCTATCCCCCAACAGGTTACGTTCTAACGAATAAAACTCTCGAAGACAATAGCAGTTAGACTTAATGAGCGTAACTCTTGGTGGTTATGACCTCATTGAGAACCCGTGAGCGTGATGAAATAACCATGGTGGGATTATTTTGTTTTTTTCCAAGTTATTTGTTTCACAGATCAAAATCAATTATATCAATAAATCAAACTCTGAAATAATGTGTTGTAGCTATTTTGTTTGGAGGTTTATTTACAATGTCCATCTACAATGGCCGAATTTCGGCCACTGGGCGATTCCTAGCAAATTATAAAACGACAAAATATCTATTCAAAATGTTTGAAACGTTTGAAAACGTTTGAAAAACGAATGAACTAAAATTATAAAAACAAAATAAAGGAATAACGTTAATCATCAATATTCAATGTTATTGTTCAGCTCGTCGCATAGATAATAATATAAAAACTACCCCTCTTTCCGCTAACTTCAATTACGTAAATCTATGTGCCGACAGAGCGATACTGACCCACAGTTTACAAACACTTATCACGTCTTAATATATATTGTTATCAGATTCTAAAATATAGCAATAATTAAAAAATACCAACAATAACAATAAACGTAAAATTCCCATTTCTTCCTTTCTACCACGGAAACCAATATTACCCCTTTTTTGTTGTAGTGTTCTTATAAAATTTTATATTCAGTTCGCGTCTATATCAATCGAAAAATTAAATGAATTTATATTTAAAAAATAAATAAAAAAAATGTCGTCGCTATGTCGCCCTGGTCTCCGTAGGTTTTTTTTTATTTTATCTTCTCACATTTTTATTATTCATATAATTTTTTTTATCTCTATAATTTCTTTCATTCAACAGCACATTTATATAACACAATCTTAAGTACAAACAAAAATTCGTTGTGAAAGGGTTCCCTAGAATTTTTTATGATCAAGTTAAGCTTTTTATTTTCGTTGTTCTAGAAAATCAAAAGCACAAAAATGTTAGGAAACTTTTGAAAAAAATTACAACATGATTAAAAATGAGGAAAATTATGAAAAAAAAGGTTAATAAATAATCATCTATTTTCTTTTAAATATTTTTTATACTTTAGCTAAAATTATATTTTTATATAATTTTAGCTAAGTATAAAAAATATTTAAAAGAAAATAAATGATTATTTATTTACCTCTTTTTTTCATAATTTTCCTCATTCTTAATCATGTAATTTTTTTTCGTTTACGTCAAAAAAACAGTTACCGTATTATCACATTTTAGAGATACCAGAAAAGTAAAATTTAATATTTTTTGTTTGTTCTCTAATTATATTTTTTTGGTGAAAATGGAGATAGGGAGTAAATGAAAATAGATTTTATTATGAAATTGTGATATTTCAAAAGGAGAGAGCAGCATAACCAGAATTTATTTAGTCTTCTTTATAGTCAAAATGTAACAAAATAAATCATTAAACGGATACGTAACCTTTTTTCTAAATATTGACCCACTCTTACCACATACCACAGTATCTCTATAACAAATAAATTGTCATTAACAGAGCAACAAGGAAGCACAACCCCTTACTTAACTAACACATTTTAACAAGAAAATTTATTCATTATTTCCAAACAACACAAAGAATTCCGTAATTTTAATTCTAAGTGAAAAAAAAACAAAAAAGGATACAACTTTCAAAAGGACTTTCTTACTTAACAAAATCAACACAATAATAACATAAAGAAAAAAAATTCTTTTAGTTCTAGAACGAACGAAATTAAAAAAATTAAAACAAATTTGATTAAAAGGTTAAAATTTATTTTTATATAACCTAAATTTATTTCTTTTGAAAGGAAAATATAAAGAAAAGCTAAAAATTTATATATATATATATATTTTTATCAAACACCCACCCCTTCAAACAAAGGATTTTTGTTTTGCTTAGTCAGGATCTGAGAAGGAGAAGAGAATAATAAAAATAAACAATAAAAAACTATACTATAACATAAATTTATCACTTCTGTTACAGACGACAAACGCGGCATATGAACAGTACTGCATCGTAAAAACATAAATAATGCAGTTTGAATATAATAAAAGAATAAATTGGACACGTCACTTTGAAATTTGAAACAATTCAAAATCTAATTGATTTAAAAAAATAAAGCCTCGCCTAAAATTAACTAAAAAAATTAAATTTTTATTTTTCAAAACAAATCATAACCTTTTTCCGATTTGAATAAAAATCTAATAATACATTTTCCATAATTTTCCACTCACTATTATTAACCACTCCAAATAGTAATCGTAGTGTTCACTATCTTAGTTCCACATACTTTTAAATTTAGTTCAACAAAACACTTAAAACTTGTTTAAAGTTAACATACAAAAAAAACTTTGCTAACGGAATTCCATCGCATTTTTGGAATATTTTCGAAAAAATAAAAAAATATATATGAAATTGTGTGTGGAGAACATATTTTACACTTTCATTTTTTGTTGATAAGATTTGATAAGAGTTTACAGGAAATGGTGTTAAGTTGTAGATAAGGTTAAGAATTAGGTAGGTAGATTTGTCGCGGTTTGTGTCTGAGATTCACCTTGCTTATTATTCATATGAAAAAAAAAAGAAAATTGAATTTTTTTAATAGTCGTTGAAGCAAATCAATATAAGAGGTGGAAGGCGAAGTTATTTTTGGATGTTTGGTTCTACCATTTATGTCAGATAAGAAATAGCAATGATAGAGTATGTACGTAATTTCAAGAAGGACGCAGTTGTATTTCTAATTATTTTTAAAAAAATTTTAAATCAAGCACTTCGTCTTTTTTCGCAAATTTTTTTTTAATTTTATTTACTTGGGCGAAACCAATAGCTTGATCGATTTCAGCAGTAACGCTATTCTCAGGAGGTTTTATAAAGCTAATGATAGAAGGTTTGATACACTTTGTACCAAACCTTCTATGATTAGTTTTATATAAGCTTCTGACGATAACGTTACTGTAGAATCGATCAAGCTATTTAAATTTTTTTTTAATTCACCACAATTTTAAATTGTGTGAAGTTATGCAATCTATCGTGAAAAAAAAATCTTACATACCCCAAATTTAGTTTTTTCTTTTGTTATGGACCATTCTCTATCTAAATAGCCAATAAAAATTTTGGTGTACGTCTGTGTGTGTGGGTATGTGGGTGTGTCACTTTTCTGCATATGATCTTTATGAAACTTTGACAAATGATACTGGTCCACTTGAAAATTGTAGATCTGGATTCATTTCAAATTTGGACAAAATGGCCTGGATTCTACCGAACACCTCTAAGTTTAAATCTTGAATAACTTCTAATCCCGGCTTATGATCTAATGGAAACTTGGTATATAAGGTTTTAGTACTGTTTCCAATATTCCTGCATATCAACTTCCGGTTAAAAAGATTTTTTTTCAAGGGTTTATTCTTACTGCAGCCTACACTTACCGATCGATTTTCATGAAACATTGGAAAAAGTTTTCAAGTAACACGAATAAGATTTTATCAGCTTTTGGAGTACATTGGATAAAGGGTTAAGGAGTCCACCATACAACAGGTGGTTTTTCCCACAATTTTTATGTTTGTTGGGAGCATACAACATTCGTTCGTGAATGAATTTTGATGAAACTTTGGAAAAAGATGCAAATATGTATGGCAAGGAACTGATTAGTTTTTGAGCGATAGTGAACAAAGTGGTGGGGGGTGTCCCATACACCTGTTTTTTTGAAAGCTCAATAACATCTGTACCTGATAATCGAATTGGACGAAACTTGGTACATGAGTATTTCGTACGGTTCACAACAGTTCTGTATCCCAACTTCCGGTTTTTCACTTCCGGTAAAACATTTTTGTTTGTACTTTTTTGAAGTTTTTTCAGTGTCTTTATGCACACTACAGCCTACAATAATGAAGTGATTATGATTAAACTTATGAAAAAGGTTTCAATTAGTGTGAGAAGATAGTTATTATCTTTTGGGACACATTGATAAAAGTTGCGGGGGTCTACCATACAAATGCCGACTTTTCACACTTTGTTTTTAAAGTTTATTGGGAGCATACACACTTCATTCAGTAATTTATTTTAATGACACTTTGAAAAAAGATGGAGACTTAAATAAAAAAGAACTGATTAGTTTTTGGACAATATTGGGATAAGTGATGGAGGTTCTCCCGGACACCTGTTTATTCTTTCAATGGTTGTTGGGAGCATACAACATTCGTTCGTGAATGAATTTTGATGACACTTTGGAAAATGCAAATATGTATGGCAAGGAACTGTTTAGTTTTTTAGTGATAGTGAACAAAGTGGTAGGGTCCGCGAAGCTCCTGTTTTTTTTGGAAGCTTAATAACATCTGTATCTAATTGGATAATCGAATTGGATGAAACTTGGTACATAAACATTTAGAACGGTTCACAACAGTTCCGCATCCCAACTTCCGGTTTTTCACTTCCGGTTAAATTTTTATTTTACTTTGTCTCGTACAAGATAATTTATGTTTGTTAGGATACTACTGCAGCCAAATTCTGTAATTGCGAAGCGGTGAAGTGATAAGTTTTTTAATGAAAAGAAACGAAGAAATTTTTATCACTTCACCGCTTCACAGTTACAGAATTTGGCTGCTGCTCTCTTTAATATTTTTATAATTAGAACTATGTTTCCAGAGCTGTGGTGAAATCAGTCTATGCATCAGCGTCGCAATATTTTTTAAATGGATAACTAAACATAAATCCTAGCATATAATAAAATATTACACATATAGACCAATATTTCATGTTGGAAATAATATAAAATAAGAGGTAGAAGGCACATATTTAAAAAAAAAAATCTGCATGAACACAACTAAAATTGGGTTGACAATAATTTAGTTAGTGACATGCATATTCATTGATCATGTGACGCACTACGAAAACTCATTTCTTAAGCAAGCAACAGCCATCATTAAAGTATATTCCATAACAAAAATTGAGGATGCTATTGTTGACTGAATAGTTCATTCACCAGCACCAATAAAATATCACATTGACTAGTGATATCTCACTCCTATTGCCAGTGATATATGATATCTCACGTTAACGCATATGCCAATAACAGGAACTGAAGTACGCCTGTAGATCAAAAATTAAAAAAAAATTATTGAGTATTGAGCAGTAACCATTGGTATTGTAATGGGCAAGATTTTCTTTATCGGGGGTACTTCCATTTTCCGACCTCCTTACCTATAGTAATATTAATATACTATAGTGCACCTCGAAACTGTAAATATACATTTTCAAATACTTTTAACCTATTTTGTGGGCAACACATTTATTGTTTCTCACAACTCACAAGTACATTTGACACGGGAAGCCCGTATTAAATTATTTTTTATTATTTTCTATTTTTTCTTTTCCTATTTATGAAAAAAAATTGCAAATTTAATTTTTTAATAATTTTTTTATTAGGGTTCTGTTTTTTATAACGAACCCTATTGGTTAGAGTAAAACGAGTTTTTCACATTATATCGATTATCTCGTAAATTATAAATGCTATGGACCTGAAATTTGAGGTGCATATAAAACTAACCCGTCCAGATAAAATGGCAGATACAAATAAAACTTAAGTTGTTTTCGTTTGGTTTACATTGGTACGATATGAAAGGCCATATGAAAGGGCTTCATTTCAACTCATCCTTTTTTGTATAATTTTGAATAATGACGTTTTCTTCATGTTTTCTTGCCTCGATTAGCTCTTAGCCTAACTGATCGAAAATCTTCAAATGTATTGGAAATGATAGAAAAGTTAGTAAGTTTTTCATAAAAAATATATAAAAGTATCACATACTCATAATTATATTTACTAAGGAGGTGGAAATGAGAAGGGGCTAAAAACACTATTTTAAACGTGGTCGATTGGGGTGTCATTTGAAAGAGCACCTAATTTAGAAAAAATTGCATTTTTTTTTAGAATTTTACGATGCGCAGTTTTTTAGTTATTGAAAAAAAAGTGCGACTTTCAGATCGTCTCCCCCTGATTTATTTAATCGTATGATTTAAAGAAAGAAGCAAAAAAATGTTTACAAACTCACAAGTCCACAACTAAATCTCTCAAATAATTACAACCTTCTACAGGAACCTCATGTAACTTTTTTATACCACCATTGAATTTGAGTAAGGGGCATTCATTCACTATGTGGTTCGTTGTTTGAATAACTCCACACATACATAAAGGTGAGGGATATAAGCCCCACTTGTTCATCAGGAAATTACATCGGCCATGTGTTGTTCTGAAACGATTAAGTCTGGTCGACTCTTTACGACTAAGATCGAAGCCGGAAACACAACAAGTAGGGTCGCTCACCAAACTGGCATTTGGAACAGGTGAAGAGTTCCACATACATTTTGTTATGCCCGCCAAATTACGTGTTGTTAAACATGTATCATTTACGATTAAGGTTCTGTATAGGGTGTATTGACTGGAATTTAAGGCTTGACAGTTCAAACAACTATACCGGTTGCGCTAACCGCAAAGATTAGATTCTCATTAATTCATCCTATAATTTCCATCCCTGACCTACCCAACTACACATTTTGCATTGTTGGAATTTTACATTTAACAGATCACCATACAAATAACTTTTTGCCTCACCCTCGGCTATAATATGCATTTTGCATTAACATTTTTATCAATAATCATCGGCACACTTGACTTTTTTTTGTAACATCAAGGTTATAATGATTTTTGTTATATATACTTGCACTCTATTTGCAATGTTTAAATAAGGAAAAATATGAAACAAAAGTATTGCTATGTTTAGATTTCTTTTCTCTTCTCTTTCTCTAAATAGAAATGAAATACTTGAACGTTTTCAGTTCTTTTTCCCTGTATTTTTAATTGACAAACGGGTGGTTCTTACTTTAGTGTGCGTTTTTTAAATCGATGGGAAAACAAGAGGGATGTTATGGGAAAAATGAGACAATCTGTTATTAACTGGTTACGTTCTAAATTGTGAATGAATTGATTACAAACAATATGAGTAACGAGCATCTGTTTCATGCAGCCAACTCTTCTTTCTTGTTTAGCGTAATTTTAAAATTATGGGAGTTATAATATTGATTTCAACGAAATCATTTTCGAAGTTGTTGTTTAGAACTTAAAACTATATTATGTTAAATTTTAATAAAACGAAAAATGTTATCGTGGCACAAGTGCTTAAAAAGAAATATAAAAATTGTAAATAAATTCTTTGTTGTGAATTTTGAAATTAAAATTTGCTATTTATTAATTGTGAGTAAAATTAAAAAAATGAAAATTAACAAAAGATGTGTTATGAATTGTTTTCATTTTAATAAATAAAAGCTACGTTGACCGACATCGGAACGTAATAAAATGTTGTGGCACAGGTATATAAAGTTCAATAAAGGTTAATATTGTGGTCTGTGGAAAGCGATAATTGCTTTCACCATTTTCCATATAATATACCGGGGTGGTTATTTTGTAGCGTTATCTCACTAGGTGAGATAAATAGTGAGATAAAAAAATTATGTTTAAATGATTTCTTTTATCAAATATAATCGATCAAAGACAAATATTTTATCTCACTTTTTATCTCACCTAGTGAGATAACGCTACAAAATAACCATCCGGAATTATGGATATGTAATGGGAACCTACCCTGGAATAAAAAAATCTGAAGTTGAGGCATACAGAGTTGGAATTTTTTTCATACCATACATTAACGTCGGGGCAAGCAGATCCAGCTGGTTCAGTTCCAACAATTTATTAAGTGTGGCGTTTTGTTATTTTATATGGTCCTGCACGCTAGTGGTTTCATTTTGGGAGACAATCTTGTTGTTCAACTATTAGTTGGATTACCGTTGGAAATGTCAAATGGTACGTGGTTCTTTAGCGACCAGGATGTGTGTATCGAACAGGATGTGTGTATAGTAATCGTTTTAGCCAGATCAACATTCAAACAACAAATTAATGTAAGCTTATTTATCTTATTAAATTTTTTGTTTTTGCATGGTTTGTCCTAAATTATTATTAAATTATTACTTTTTGTTAGGAAAATTTTGGTTCGTACTATTGACAGTGCTAGTTAAAAATTAAATTAATAATGTTATATTAGAGATCTTTCTTGTGTATTAGTCCGCGTTTTAGTCCGTACATTCATAGTTAAAATTTAAAATACCCTTGGAAAATAGACACCGTAGCCCGTAGGTATCTATTATAATAAAAGTCGAATTGGGACAATTATCATCTTTCTTTCATATCAAACCTAATTTCAGAACATATAACCATGATGGTTTTCTTGATGACAAATGAGATTCAGGTAAGTCTTGCAAAATGTCATAAAGAATTGAGTTTTGATGTAGATGACACTTTTCAAATCCTTTAAAGCAAGCTGCTTCACGTCATAATGACCCAGGTTCAATGTTAGCTAAGACAGAAGACCATGGTAAAGGTTTTGATTTTAAAGTTCCAGTTATAATTCTCAAAGCATTGTTAAGTTGGACATCAATTTTATGTGTATTAGAAGAGTTAAGCCAAACAGGGGCACAATATTCAGCGCAAGAATAGACCAGTGTAAGAACTGAAAATCTTAAAGTATACATCAGTCCCCCAATTAATTCCGGCAATGATAGTCACTCTGGAACATAATTTTATTGGCCAGTTATTTTAAATGCGCTTTAAAAGACAATGTTTTGTCAAGTATGACTCCTAGGTATTTAGCAGTAGAATTAAAACGAACTGAAATCAAACTTGACTTTTAATTCTTTATGAGCTTCTTTGTTGTTCAAATGAAAGGCACATACTTCCGATTTAGAAGGATTAGGCGTTAGTCTCCAGTTACGAAAGGAATTGGTCAATATTGATAAATCGCTCTTCAAAACTAGTTCACATTCTTCTAAAGTAATTGTTTGAATAGATATAGCAATATCATCGGCAAATTGGAACAACTTTGATGTAATTGATGGTAAATCAGCTACATATAAACTGAACAAAATTGGAGAAAGTACGCTTCCTTGAACGAGACCATTGTTAAGACGACGACTGCTACTTGTTTTTCCATTCACTGAGACCTGAATAAACCGGTTACTTAACATCGAATCGATGAAATTTACCATACAGCGTAAGGCTATTGCAAGTTTTAGAAATAATTCATGTCTCCAAACAGTGTCATATGCAGCAGACAAATCTACAAACTCTACCCCAGTTTTCAATTTCTTTTGAAAACCAGCTTCAATAAAACAAGACAAAGTAAAAACATGATCAGTAGAACTCCTGTTTTTCCTAAAACCGGCTTGAGTTGTAGGAATTTTTTCATCTATTATTGGTTCAATAATCAATACGATGTAAAGTCATCCTTTTATATAGTTTGAACAATGTTCTCAACAAGGAGATAGGTCTAAAGTGAGAAAAATCAGACCCATTCTTTCCCGGTTTTACTACAGTTAAGACTTTAGCTTTTTTAAATAACGATGGTACTTAAGCTGAATTCACGATATTGTTAAAGAGTTTTAGGATCCAATTCTTAGTTCTTGGGCCGAAATGTGATATAAATTCTGGATAAATACCATCTAGTCCTGCAGCCTTGCCCATTTTAAAGCATTTAATTGCTTCCTCAAGCTCAGACAATGTAAAAGTTGAGGACAGAGAAGGATCTACAGTTGATCGTTGTTTTTCAATTTTTAGTTTTCTTCGTACTTCTTTGTATTTATCAGATGGAACGAACTTGCACTTTAGTAACATTAACCAATCGAGAAGCAATACTATTTGCAGAAATATGGCTATTTGATGAGGAAGTTGGAGATGAAGCTTCATTCATTACCTAGTTTACGAAGTAAATTCCATGCCTTACGACTAGACTTCTTGAAACTCGTCCTACCTACTGTATCACGCCAAGTTTTACGTCTGTGTAAATCAAGTTTATCGAGAAGTTTAGTGGCTACATGCGAATCGTTAGTTCTATTGTATTGTTTGTACAGTTTGTTACATGTTTTATTCCAACCTGGAACATACTGTTTTCTAAAACCTCTTGGAATATTCTTTTTGGCAGAACTATTGATAACACCAACAAACCGCTGATAATCAGATTGATTGCATGTAATAAATTGTACAATACTTATTAGATCTTTAGAAAACTGTCCGAATTAGCTAAAAAAACATTTTGGACAATTTAAGACAATATGGATGCTCAGCACATATATTAAACCTATTGACATTGGACTGGGACAATTCTGCATTTACTCACATTTTACGTGTAATAAAATATTGTCGAAATAAACATTTACCTACCTGTACCCCGTTTGCAGAAGAAACATTTGGAAAGAAACTAATTTTATCCCATGGAACACGATGGTGCTAATAAGTTATTTAAAAAAAATCGAGGAAATCTGGTTCAGCCAGACAGACATGCCAAGGCTACAAACAAAGATGACGCACATCCTAACATAACTAAAATTATAAATGACATTTGCAATGGCGCTTTTCACTGAATCTACACCATTTCCAAAATATGTATTTGGATCTCAGTTTATAAATACACCACCAATGGTATAATGGAAAGGAATTACTATTGATGATGCAAATTGGTCAAATAAACAGGCTTTTTATCTTTATGTGAACAGCTGCTTATTGCACGTCTAAGCAAACGTTTTCGTCTTTTGGACTTGTGCAATCGAGGGTAAGTGATAGACTTGCGGAAAAAAAAGCTGACAAATTGACATTTTTATTCTTCATCGGTTGGTTCTTCGGGTTCTTTAATTTTTCCTGATTTTTCATAACAAAAGGAGGGGAGATTTTAAAAATCTTACGTAAGATAAAAAGATTATAAAACTTGCTTACACATCATAGAAATCATAGAAAGATTGCTTGCGTAAAACTAGAACGCCCTCCACTACATATTGTATAATATTATAGATAAATAAAAAATTCAAAAATATATATCAGAACTTGATATATATCAGATATATATCGGATATTTTGATATTTATGTAAATATCATGATATTTGCCAACCTTGCATATAAAAGAGCACCTAATTTAAGAAACATTACAATTTGTTTAGAATGTTGCAATGCACCGTTTTTGTGTTATTGTAAAAAAATATTTTTAGTATGTAGCCCCTCCACAAATGTTACAAAGTTCAAGAGGAAAACAGATTACTTTAATTTTAAATTTTAATAATTTCTTAATTTTGTGTTTACGAAATTTTTAATTATATTTTCCTAAACAAGTGATTGTAATGTTTCGTTAAAGAAAACCGAAAGAAAAATCAAAAGTTTTTTATGGTGAAAGATGGTAAGTTTATATCACTAGAAATAAATATGAAACTAATTTGGTTGTGCGTTAAAGTAATTAAATGTTAAAACTGGTGAATAATTAGGCCTATTAAAAAATAAGAGTTAAGATCAGCACAAAAATAAAAACCGCAAGAAAATGAGTAACAAGAACTACTTTTTTTAATCTTCTTGTCAGTAAGGTTGGTTGAAAGATTCCACGCCAGCTTGAGCTAGTAGCGGGTGGATGTAAGTGTTGCTTGCGCGACCAACTGGTAAATCTTCACGGACCACCAGAGAAACATCCTACTACAGCATCATTAGAGATATATATCTGCTTGCCACGCCTCGTGTAGATTCTTATTTTACAAAAATAACTCATACATAAGGTATTAAAATAAACTAGCTAGCTAATAACTAGTCTTCCTCTTTGTTTTTTTTATTTGTTTTTTTTAAATTATTTTTCTGGCAAATATAAATAGTCCCTGGGCCGACGCTGATATCATGTGATGATTACCACACATTTATACTTCGTGAGGCGCCTGTGCTTGACGAGTCCAAAAACTTTTGTTTTGCCATTTTCCTCAATTCGGTCGCTTTTTCGTTCGGCAAGCTCCGAAAAATGTCGATTTCCCTCGATCTTGTAAATTAGCTACCACAATTTTTTTTAACTATGGTAGGTGGAAATTTGTTTTAGAACACGAGGGTTGTTCGACAAAAATGTGTCTGCTATTATCGACTTCGACAGTTGACATTTGGGTATGTTGGGGCTTTTCTTAATAATCTTAATCCCAAAAGTTGTAAAATCGATTTTTATAAATTCTTCAGAGAAAGGTAATTGAACATCGGACTGTGTAGTTTTGAATTCCAACTGCAACTACAATACGGCCACGTCTTTCCACATAGATGGATCCACCCACTTATAAAGTTTTAAGAGATGCTGTATACTTCAGAAATAAAAATCTTGGGCTACAGTTTCTATTTTCAAAATTCATAACAAACAGTCTTGGTAGTGGTAATAAAAGCTATTTTGTGAATTTTATAGCAGTTTAAAGAATATTATAATCAGGTATCTCCCTAAATTAATTTAACAAATTTCGTTGCCTTTGTTCAAGCGAAATTACAATTGTTTCTCTTTATTTTAATTTTCAAAAAAAAATGTGGAAAAAATAATTACTATCTCTTTTAATATAAATTGTTCCTTGAGAATATAATTCAGAATATTAAAAAACAAAACCAAGTAGGCAGATAAGAAAATAAAAAAGGGTTTAAAATAAAAAAAAAAACAAACAGATAAAAATAAAAAGAAATGATCCTTTAGAACTTTATCATCCAACACGAACCACTCACACCGATCCCTTTTTTCATAATTTTCACTTTAAATAATAAAAACCTTTCATCCAAAAAAATTAAATTAAATTAAAAGAAAGAAAAGAAAAAGTGAATTTTAATTAAAAACTTTTTTTGTGTTCGTTTTCATTTTTCTTTTTTTTTCATTATTTTTTTTTTTTAAGGATAGAACATAAATATTTGAACAAAAAATAGGAAGAAAAGGGTTTGAGTGGTGAAAATAATAAAAAATAAAATTAAGATCGAAATTTTATTGTTAAAAGAAAAAAAAATTAGACCGTTAAACAAAGTGATTAGAACGTTTGTGAAAATTTTGTTGCTATATTTTAATTTTGAAAAACAAAGTTTTGGAATTTTTTTTCAGACGTCACGAACATTTCTTTCATCTTTTTAAGGATCTTTAAATTCTTGGTTTCGAATCCACAGTCTATATAAGATATAACATTAACGTGAAAAAGACGAATTTAGGATTTAAATTACTCAAAAACCTATTTATTTTCTAATGTTTTTAGAATATATGTATATCCAAAGACCATCAATAGTTACAGAGTTTAATGAATATTTTAAAAATAATTATAAATATGTAGTTAGGGTCAATGACATTTCTTACGGCCACCTGTGTAAAACTGTACAACGATTTTGTATATCATCATCATCTATTTAAATTATTAAATTAACAAATTCAAAATACATATTGTCAACATGAATTCTCACGTTTCTTATTATGAGTTTATAATATCCAGTTTGATTTATTTAAAATTAATTATATATTCTGTTTTGTGTATGGCGATGGGAGAGAAATGACCAGATGCAGGTTGGATAACTCGAACTGTTATCATATCTAAGTAAATTGTGGTTTTCAGAGTTAACCATATTTATTTACTTGTGGATGATCGAGAAGTTTTAAGAAATCTTAAGAATAGAATCGGTACAGAGATGAGAAGAACTCGCGTCAAGAGATGCGTGTTAGTTGACAGAGGACGAAAAACAGCTAGAAAATGGACGCGAAAAAAGATATACTTCTACACATCTAAAAATTAGTTTTCAAATAATAATGCAAAGATTTTAAAATTTTACCAAAAGTATAAAGATAGGAAAGCCTAATAATTAGTTATAAACATGTTTTTCGGCAAACGGCTGTAAAATTGAACTTTACCCATACAAGGCTGTACAACTGGTCCAGTAATGCAGTAATGGCCAAGTACTATGACTGAGCTACTAAAATAAATATAAAATATTATCATATGTAAATTTAAATAGAGATTAGATTAGATTAGAAAGGCTGCACGAAGCAGAACTTGTACTGACTCTACAGTCCCTCTACACCGTGTCCGAGTTTGGTCTCATAACAACTATTCCATAAACCTCTCTGTATGTTTAATGAAATCTAAAACCACAGTATTGTCCACAGTTTGATTGTTCCAGCCTCTACAGTTTCAGAGCCAAAAATCCTAGCTCTGAAACTAGACAAGACTGAGCATACACACAAAAAGTGCTACGAGTGCTCCTCCTCTTCAAGAAAACACTCATACACAGGACTTTCACTAAGTCCCATGGTAAAAAGGTGTTTATTTAGATGCCCATGTCCTGTAAAGACACCGACCACAGTGAGAGTTTTCCTCTTCAGACTTAAAAGAAAATTACAATTTTTTTCTGAAATACTGGATAAACATCTAACTTTGCCTGGCTGTTGATGACGCATTTCATAAGGCTTTTATCTTGAGGTTGGCATCCACCTTTAAAAGTGACAAGGCAAACATTTTGGTTAACCCTAAGGCGAGTTCTGGACCCGAATATTTCATACCTGCTCCAGCCCTTACAAGTTCCATCCACTTTTATGTTGCCCGGAATGCCATTATGACCTGGCACCTACCGCAAGATATTTTTGTGTTACGCTATTCTACAAAGATTTTTCCTACACTCATTGAAGAGTTTAGAAGTAGTCTTCGAGTTTACCAGTGCTTTGATAGCTTTTTGGCTATTTTTCCCTTGTAGACGCAGACGAGTTATAACATGCATGCATTCATTGATAGCATACACCTCCGCTTGAAGAATAGTAGAAAACATTCCAAGCGGAAATTTCTTGTCACTTATGACATTATCTGCTTTTAGGTACACGCCAGATGTAAAGGAACCAGACCCAACATGGCCACCAACGACAGTGTTGGTGTGCTACGCATTGAACCACTAATACCTACACATGCCATTCGATGTATTTTATTTGACCTAGCATGGACGTATTGTTTCTCCATCTTTGGACACCAGACAACACATGCAAAAAAATGTTGGTTTGATTATTGCTGTGTATATCCATAGGATAATTTTAGCACTAAGGCCCCAATAACGACCGAAGGATCGACGACATTGCCAAAAATAAATGACAGCCTTATAGATTTGTTTTGTTAAATGAATATTCCAATTTAACCTTTTGTCGAGAATAATGCCTAGAAACTTAACCTCATCTGAGTAGCTTAACTGAAAAGATACAGACTTGGTGTTGCAGGGAGTTTTCTCTTGTTGGTAAATAAGACTACCTGTGATTTGGAAGGATGGACTGAAAGTTCTTGCTCCCCACGCCACTCTTCAACCACCTTCAGAGAATTTTGCATAAAATCCACCAGAGTGCGAAGGTCTTTCCCTATTGCCTGTATGGAAATATCATCAGCGTACGTAGCCCTGAGAATAGGATCCCGATTGATTTAGCCTCTTAAGAAGTTTACCAACTACCAAAGTCCACAGAAAAGGTGAGAGAACACAACTCTGTGAACAATCTCGTTTGACTG